>OZ010790.1:551582008-552182008 GCA_963932465.1 Maratus speciosus | reverse complement strand
ATTGAGAACTCGCATAAAGCAGAACATAATAAATATAAATCTATCAAAAAATGTGTTGGTTGCAATTCATATATTTTTCGAATATTAATTTCATAATTCATAATTCATATTGTAAAATTTTTGAAATTACAAATTCAATGTATTTATGTTTGGGTTTTTTTAGTATTATAACCACACAAAAAATTATCACATTAGAATTATAATTTCAGAAAATATTACTAAAAATATGAAAATGTAATTTAACATTAGAAACTCTAAATTTTGAAAGTTTATAATTCAAAAACTTATCATTGAAATGACTTGAAATTTCGTTTCTAGGCATAGTTTGAACCGAAGATTTAAAATATATTGTCAAAATTGGATGTTGCCATTGAAAAAAAAACAAAGTTTGGTCTAGTTTTGATTTGTAGATGGTCCCCTAAGCAAACTTTATATACATTATTTAAACGTAGACGTTATTTCCAATCGTTTGGTACCAGTAACTTTCTTCTATTATAATTAGTTGTATAATTAGTAGGGGGTGTTTACTATTTTTTTCCACGACTGTACATTATGAGCCAGTCATCCAGTGAACCTATATCAGTATCTGGGAAAATACTGTGTTGTATTTCGTCATTCTAACAACAGTGGGGTTTAAAGGAAAACATTGAGTATAAAATTAAAATATAATTGGGTAATATGTACAGTAAGTTAGATTACAATAACAATTAACATGAACATAGTAAGCAATTAACATGAACGTTACAGTTTTTAAAAAGTCTCTGATATCCCGTTGCTTCCGTAATTCGGATTTCATCTTTAAAAAATTGTCACGGATTATGTACACAAATTTACGAGTTCTGCAGAGTTGTAACATTTGTTGGATTCGGCAAATTTCATAACTGTATTCAATGTTTCAGGAAGCCTGTTTTCAGGAGACTTTAGCTTCATCCATACCACCCGAAAAAATATGAAAACGAGCGGCTCGATCGGTGCCGGATTATATTGATTTTAGCTGAACCGTATAATTTGTTTAACTGAACAATAGAATGTTGATTAAACAGCTTTAATCAACTGCATATAAAAAAGATTTGACGTTGTGACCTCTGAGAATATGCGATAAAAATTATTTGCTGATATTGCATATTTCCTACACATATTACGAATATCCTGACATAGAAAAAGCTTAAGGCTGTTCTCAACTTCTCTGCTCAACAAGTGCAAAACGTTTTGACACATTTACAAATTCATTTTTTAAAGGGAAGATATAAGATTGGAAGGCCTGACTATGGAAGCGATTTGGAATCGAACTGTGTTTTGCATTTTTTGACCAATAAATTACGTATTGAGTTAAAAGCGATTTTGATTAGGAATGAAGGAATACTGGTTCGATACTTGGAGTCGAAGTTTGAAACGTTGTTGAAAAATATTTTAACAATTATTTTTTTTATTCAAAAATTCTTTTTTCGAGAAATTTTACATTTTGTTGAAACTTCCGCTGAATTTTTGAAATTTTGGAATTTTAAATTTCGTTTAAAAAATTTGTTTTCTTTTGAGAAATTTAAAATTTTATTTAAACCTCCGATAAATTCATGAAATTTTGAATTTTATTTGAATAATTTGACTCGAATATTTTTAAATTGATTTAATAAGATACATTCCTTTTGCAATAATTTTAAAATTAAATTTAATGGTGCTGCCATCTATGAAGGATTTAATAATTATAAATTAATGTTTTGGATTTATTAATTAAGGCTGTTCTCAACTGCTCTGCTCAACAAGCGCAAAACGTTTTGACACATTTACAAATTCATTTTTTAACAGAAAGATATAAAATTGGAAAGTTTGACCATGAAAGTGATTTGGAATCGAACTGTGTTTTTTATTTTTTTGATAAAAAAAAAAAACCTATTGAGTTAGAAGCGATTTTGATCACGTGACTTTGCATTTTTTCCCCCTTACTGACTGTATTTTCTTCTTTCGTTCGGAAGTTCGGTTCAAAATGCCCACTTTTACAGTATTTTCTGAAAGATCTATTGCGTTTACAAGAAAACAAAACAAAACAAAACAAAATAAAACAGTTCGATTACATAGTTTCTGAATAACAACACCTTCTAGTTTCATGTGTTTTCGAACAAAAATGAATTAAAACTTATGTCAGAAAGTTGACCGTTTGGATTTGAGAACAGCCTTAAAGAATAAAATGCTTTGAAAGGAATATTAAACAGAATCCTTTGTGAGATCTTCGATCACTGTTACCCACATATTATTGGTCAGATCACTTTTGGTTAACCGTTTCTTTGTGGGATTCAAATTATATATATTTTGAAATAAATATTAAAAAATATATATGAACTGTAACTTATGATTTTTTAAAAAAGAAATCAATACCCAGAAGCTTCGAATATGAGAACTAAAAATTACTACTCATTCCGCCTATTAGTTTTTGAGTTATTCTTAAAAAACTATGTGCAATGCAGTTTGTCTCGCAACTATTAAAAAGGAATGCATTCAAAACTTTACATCTGCATAATTCCTAAGCTACTTCACCGAATGACTTCTTGTTTCGTATCCGAAACCGAAAGTAAAATTTACGAAGAATCCAAATGTGCTGTCAAAATTGTATGTTTGTATTTAAAAATTTAAAGTCTGTTATAATTTCAAAATGGAGACAACCCCTTAAGCTTATGCTTTTAACATAAATTAAGTAAGAAGATATTATTCTGAATCGACTGGCAATTTTTGTTTTGCAACAAAATGACGATTAAAAATAATAGAGTGTTCTCCTTACTGTATCTTGAGACGTCAACACATTCTGAAGTTGAATAAAGGCTATAAAGAGTTTCTCTTCGCGCTTTAAGGGAAAAATAATGCGCTAAAAGACATGCGAATTACAGGGATATTTCATAAGTTTGCCTTGTTGCGTAGCAGCAATATCCTTTAAATTTAACCCATTTATGCCTGAATTTTTGTTTTCTCAAATTTCTTGGCAAAATCTCTTTAAAATGTAGAAAAATGAACTCGAAAAATACTAAAAAAAATTATGCTAAAATATTTTTGTATTTACAGTAAAGCCCAGATTATCCGCGAGCGGATGATCCGCGGTGCGGTTTATCCGCGGAGCGAATTTTTTTTTTTTTTTATTCAAGTCAACAGCAAGGAAAATACAATAAGCCCTACTATTAAATATAAACAGAAAAATCAATGTATATTCGAAAGTCATAGAAGAATATTTCTAGATTCGGTTGCCGTGTTTGAAATATCAGATACATAGTCTTGATGTCTTTTCTTTTAACCAAACGTAAACACAGTAATTAAAAAAATCCCTGCCGGCCCGGCCTACAGGCGAAGGTAGATTTCGAAGTTAAGTATACTAATTTCACAAACAAAAAACAAATCATGATTAGAGATAAATCCACTTTAACAATTTTATCTGGTCGCTTTTGACGAGTTTTTATTTCATTTTTATATAATAACTGGTTTATCAGAATCATGTTAGGGCGGTATTCAAAAAAATACTTTTCCATGCTCAACAACTCGAAATTTTCTGGCATAATTCCAGATCCATTTTTAATTTAAAAAAAATATATATGAAATTTGCTGACGTGATTTTTGAACAGATTTATAAGCGACTTGTGTTTTTAATTTTCGTTCAATTAATTAAAACTTGATATATAAACAATTATTTTCTCAGTAAGACAATATTTTTCGTTTCTAACACAATCGCTTCGGGAAATTCCGTTCAAAATGCCCACTTTGACATCATTTTTTGAAATATATTCTGCCTCTGTCCAAAAAACGATCATTACGGTACATTATATAGTTTCTGAATAAGCGAATCTACCAATTGGATGCGTTTGAGAACAAAAATGAATTTAAAAGTGAGAAAGAAAATAAGCAGTTTGGATTTGAATACTCCCTTAATACGATGATTTTTCCAACACAATCCGCTTCGGGAAATTCGGTTCAAAAGGCCCACTTTGACAGCATGTTTTGAAATATATTCTGCCTCTATCAAAAACTTGACCATTACGGTACATTATATAGTTTCTGAGTAAGAAAAGGTACCAAATGGAAGCCTTTGAGAGTAAAAATGAATTGTAAAATGAGTCAGAAAATAAGCAGTTTGGATTTGAATACACCCTTACTAAGATGATTTTTTTTTTCAACCGCTATGTATTTTTAATTTGTTTTTGCTGTAAGAATTGGTCCTATCCAAATCTTGTCCATATAGATGTTGTAGACAATATTAAGAAGATATATAATAAATTCATGGGGATTTTATATCTTTTGAATTGAAGGAGTTATGGGTTTTTTCTTCTTCAAACGCCGCTTCTTTTTGTTTTCGTTTTTAATTTTTTTTGCGGTACGAATTGCTCCTATCAAAAACTTCTGAATATAAAAGTTGTATATAATGTTAAGGAGATTCATGTTAAAATTAATTGGATTTGATATCTTGAAAATTGACGAAGTTATGAATTTTTTTCTCCCAAAAACCCTATTTTTTGCGCCCCTTGAGCCCATTTTTAACTTTATCAAAAATCTGTGATGCATAAATTTTTGGCCCTATTTTTAGAAGTAATAAAAACTCTAAACTGATTCGATATGTACAAAATTTAAGAAGTTATGGGGTTTTTTCGGTGTTTACAAAACCCCTCCCTATTTCCATCCCCTTGGTCCGATTTTGCCCATTAACGAACTTGACCGAGATTTTATGCCCTTTGATTTTATGTATCAGTTTGGAAGAGATTGGTGCAGAATTGTGGAAGTTATCGTGTCCAAAGGGTTATCCGCGGTGCCCTTGCCACCCAATCCCGCGGATAATCGGAGCTGTACTGTATTTGATAAAATGTAAACGTACTAAATATGGGAATATCCGTATGTGGAAAAATGCATAATTATATATTTTGTCTAAATTTATATAAATTAAGCTTTTGGCTAAGATGCTTTATGTTCCCTCAGCCGTTGTTTTGAAGTGTTTGGCGATTTTTTGTTGGCGTGTTGGCGGTGTTTATGGGTATGGCAACCTTGATATGTGGAATCCCGTATGACGTGTGTGTTGTGATGTGTCGTTCTGGCAACCAGAGAGAAGCTCATTTCAGCTTGGAATATTGTGAATGTATTTTGATATCGTGTTGTACAGTTCTGCCTTTTTATTTTTATGTGAAATTTATTGAATGTATTTGATTGACTATGGTTTCTGTAGTCTGTTTAAACGCTTTTGCTGAAGTAATTAGGAAATATGAGGAAATTTTGACAAGAAAAGAAGGTTTGTTTATAGTGTGTGAATGCGTATTCATAAGCGTATTTTGGAAAATGGCAGTGATGTTATGAGAGATATTTCGTGCTGGAGTTTTCAAGAAAGCAGATGTCTGTTAAGGTATGTTGATAATTTTATGTATATTTTGCTGCTTTAAGAGTTTTTTACATTTTGAGATTGCTACAAAGCGAGAACTGCTGATCTTTGAGAATGCTACACTGAAAGAAATGCTGAATGCAGTGATTTTTTTTTTCGGTTAATGTGCGCAAAGCGCACATGCATTGATTACTGATTGCCATTTTAGCGAATTTTGTTTATTATTTACGTTTTATTTTCGTTAAGCCAAACGTGCGTATAAACCGGTGCTTGGCGACATTTACTACTTGGCGGAAAATGGGTTTTCACTCCAAGAAAAATACCAAGATGGAGGCCGCGGGAACTTATGACATCTGTTCCAAGCTTTTTAATTGTATATTATATACTATAATTAGTATTTTTATGAACTATTAAAAAATATATTTATTTCTTTACGGAGACTAATAACATTATAAGTATTATTAATAATAAATTAAAAATAATCGTATTTGAGGTTAGAAAACAATTTATTTCAAAATCATCTTGAAAAGGACTTTACATAAATAACTATCCTCTAACTAGCTAACAGAAATATGTAACCATTTGCGCCTAGCGCCTTATATTTTGTACGTTACAAACATATGCATAAAAAAATAGGCTTGAACATAGAATTTCACAATTTAAAAAAAAATACGTATTTCAAAGACGTCTACAAGCTAAGATTATGACTTATTTATTTGGATCCTTGATATACAAGAAATACAAATAAACTTACTTTCACATTTCGCTGTCTTGAAAAATGAAACACCTATAAACACCGAAAAAAAGGCTTTCATTTTAGCAAATAAATATCCATCTTATGCTGTCATCTCTCGGTAATGGATAAAGACATTTATAGACAAGAATTTCATACAATTTTCATGTTGTAAAGAAGAGGAAAATTATGAAAATTTGTTAAAATTTGAAACGTCCCAAAAGTGGGATGCTAGGCATAAATGGATTAACAACTAATTTAGGTGAAGGGACCGATTTTAGACACTACTCTGCATGAAATTTGAGTTTCGGGCAGGGCTTAACTAATGCAGGGACATACGGAGCAGTTGCTCCGTGTCTCCTTTTCTGGAGGGACCCATCGGAATAATCAGGGTTTTCATTAAAAGATGCCAAATGGTTACAATTTGCGATCAAAAATCATATATTTTCAAACATTTAGGAAGGGAGTGCGGTCTCCATTCCCCTCTCTGCTTCCTGTATCTCCTCTACCCACAGAAAAATACGAACTATATAATTAGAAAACTAATGATAGTATAACAATTTAGTATTGTATTATCTTTAAAAAAAATTCTTTATTGGCGTTTTCTTCGTAACGAGGCAAGTTAAAACCATTAATTATCACCCATTGGGGGTATTTTCTTTTAGGCATTTTATAACATACGTAGATAAGCAAAGTAAAAGTTTGCAAACTAATAGTAACAGTAAGTAATCCATCATTTTCCCTACTAGTATCCTACTAGTATTTTTTCTTGAAGTTGTGACCACATTTTTGGGATACCCGGTACACATATGTGAATAGTACCTGGTACGATATTTATGCATACATACAATATGTATGAAGTTTAGTATACGAGGCCACTTCCACATTATTCACATACAATTTCTGTGAATAGATAGAGGGGGTCCCCCAGAATGATGCTTGCTCCGGGACCCTACATTGAACCATCAGAAAAAAATCACAGTAGCAAAATCTATAGGAAATTCTGTTAATGATTTGGATCTGTTGCAATGTTGTAAAAACGTATAGGCGCGTGTATAATATGACATATATAGAGACGTGATAGTATAGTATAAACGTGTTGTAACAGACGTGAGACAGTCAACAAACTATTTATCTTTTTTTTATTATTATTCAAGTCTGAAATATATATTGCATTTACTCGCGTACATTCACATGAGCTTCGATCTGATTTCCAAAGTAGATAAGCTGAAATAAGATCTTAATTATCATAAATAAATAACGAGACATATTCAAATCTTCATCGAAATATAACTGATACGGCTGATGAGAGAGGGATATTAATGACAAGTGTAATTCACAAGCAAGCATTATATATATATATATATATATATATATATATATATATATATATATTAAATCATCATGGGAAGATGTTGATATTTCAGATTTGGTTTCTTTTCAGATTTTCAAAACAGATAAGATAAAATAGAATCGTTATCAGGATATACACATGCTACTTTTTCAAAACGAAAAAATATTAACATAAAAGTGCGATGGTCAGAAAACACACAATTTGACATTGTAATTTGATATACAAGAGAAATAACGAGGTTTCTAACCCCCTTCCAATTGGTTCCAATTAAACTATGATATCAGATCCACAGAAATTTGACTTGATAAATATTTCTTAAGGTTTTACTCAAACCCAAGGGGGCAACTTTATAACACATTTTTCATTCATTTTTGTTCGGAAACGCATGTATTTGGCAGGTGTTGTTACTTACAAACTATGTAATCGAAAGACGTTTTCCATTTTTTGTTAAACGCAAAATATATTTCAGAAATTACTATCAAAGTTAGAGTTTTGAACTCAATTTCCGAACAAAAGGAGAATAACCAGCCAAAAAAGGGAGAAAAACCCGTTGTCAAGTAACCAAAATCGCTTACAACTCGATAAGCTATTTATTTATTTTAAAAAAATGGAAAACTGATCTCGATTCCAAATCGCTTCAATAGTCAGGCCTGCCAATTTTCTGCCCTTACGTTTAAAAATGTGTCAGAAATTTTCGCATTTGTAGAACAAGGAACTTGAGAACCGTCTTAAAGATTGGCCTACTTTAAAAAAGCCTTAGTTTCGAAATGTTTAGGTTTATAACTTTAAAAAATAATAACTATTTTGACGTAAACGAATTTTGATATGATGAAGAAAATCATTTGAAAAATTTTTACAAATGAAGCTATATTTCTAAAATTAACGGTTTAGGTGTTAGCGATTGCTAAAGCCTAAGAAGCATAAGAATGAGATTGATAAGAATGGTTGAGAAATTAAAATTGAATAATCATATGTGAAGTGTCAGAGTCAGAAACGACGATAGTAAAAAATAATTGCATCTAGTCCTTTCTCAGTGTCATTGAGAGTTGACAGAAGTCCTGATGTTTTCGACTAAATTCAAATGGCCCGCGCGGGACAGCTAATTAATGATTTTATAGTATGCATTGTTCAGGCCCGTAACGCATAGTACCATTGCCACCTAGAATTCAAAGAACCTAGAAAAAATATAATAATTAAAAACAGATGTTACACAGCACTCCCGCATCCAAACACGTGGTAAGTTATAGCTTATGTTCAGTATTGTATATCAGAAGCTGGCAAAGGTATTAGAAGTAATATAAATAAGTAAATGCATACACAAAATTAAGATTTATCAAAATAAAACACTGACCTTATTTTAAATTGTTGAATAATCCTTTCTAAAATGTATAAAATGTCGAAAACAGCGCTTATAAATAACTCACAGAGCCATTGCCAACTATAGTCACTGTGTGTTCCTGTTTCTACCTGCTGCGAATTTTTTTTCTCGCCTACTAAGCTTGACGTCACTGAAATTCGCTCTTGCAGTCAGAAGCCTTGCTACTCTAGGTGGCAATGATAGTACACAATTTCCTTTGGAGCAGACCAAGGAGTGAAACTGTTATACGAGGATTTTAATTTGTTGAAGCTATCTGTTAACGTAAATGCGCAAAATTAAAAAGATTTAGGAGCACAGAAATGGAATCTGTATTTATAAATATTCTCAGATAAATAAATATATAGAATTAATTCCTTTTAAGAATTTATTAGTCATGTTTTTTAACAATATTTTACTTGCTTTATATTATTATTTGAGAACTAAATATTTCCTTAGTTTGTATTTTACCATTTCAAGATAATTCACGCAAAATAATCACAGAATAAACAGTTTAAAATGTTCGCTAAAATTTGTTCCGCTTTTTTCTGCCAATTTTTTTTTTTTTTTTTTTTTTTTTTTTTTTTTAACATTAAATGCTAAAATTTCCCTTTTGATAAAATGAAAATTTGTCATATATGATATCATTAATCAGGTAGAAAAAAAAAACTTCTGTGTTTTTCTTTATTTCCAATAATTTAAGTTCGCTAAGTTTTGATATTTTGAACATAACAACTATAGAAAAAACACAATAAAACTAAAGCAAATAAAATATAAAACTATCTTGAAAACAAATTTGTTAATGCATGAATAAGTTATAAGATAAAACATAAAATTTCACAAGGCTATTTTTAAATACAAGTTATCTCTTTTCTGACACAATTACGAAACCATTTGTAAATGCATAAAATTATCCTTATCGAGATTCCGAAGAATCGAACAGATTTTCCGTTTCACTATAAAAGTTTGTTTTTTTTTTAATCTTTCAGAAAATGCCGAGAAATTTGGCGTTTCGTGTTTCTGGACATCAGAGACAGGACAGGTGGTCATCAGTCAACTTACAGTAGATAATTAAAGTTCTGCAGAATTTATACGGGGAGAGAAAAAAAAAACTGCTGTGCGACTATGTTACATCTTTTTAAGCACAAGCTATATCTATTTTCTCATACAATTACAAAATCATTTGTAAATGCATAAAAGTAACAGATATCCTCAATGAGATTTAAAAGAATTGAACAACGTTTTCCATTTTTCTATAAAATTAAAAATTATTTCAGAAAATGCCTAAAAAATAAGCGTTTCCAGCCAATTTACCGGACATTAGGGCTCACGAGCAGGTTATCATCAATAAACAATCGTTTATAATCGAAGATGTATAGGATTTATACGAAAATAGACAAGTCGGAAATTGTACGCCAATCATGGCAAATGATATATTATATATAATGATAAATATTGCGTTCGTACTACAAATAGTTTTTATAAATACAGTAAAACACCGGTTATCCGAAAAGCATGGGACCAAAGCATTTTCGGTTAACCGGGGTTCCATAGGAATATTCGGATAACCGGGAGGCTTATGGTGAAAACTTCTTTGATGAAAAGCTGTGATCAATATGTTGAAGTGCAAGAACATGCAACAGCATCAGATGTGTTGTTATTTAAAAGGTGACATAATAAAGCAGCATTAAAAGGATGCAAAGTTGGAAAACAAAAGAAAATCACAACATATTTTGTAAAAAAAAATGAAGCTTCGTCTAATAAAGGGCCCGAAATTACGCAATGGACAAAATAAGTAAGTTGACTCTTTTTATTACTTTCATGAAGAACATGCTTTTTAAACACTATTTCTATCAGTGTCTAATAACACCTTTCAAAGTTTTCATTTTTACTTATTTTCCTTTTAATTTTTAAAGATAATAAGTATTAAAACAACCCTTCAATGCATTAAAAATGATTCGGAATTGTTTTGATCTAAAACTTACAAATAAAATAGACCATCGTACTATCATAAATCAAAATATGTTAAGGGTGTATTCCGATCCAAACAGCTTATTTTCGGATTCATTTTTAAATTCATTTTTGCTCTCAAACGCATCAAACTGGGAAATTCTCTTATTTAGAAACTACATAATGTGCCGTGCTTCTCGATTTTTTGATAAATGCAGAAAGTATTGTAAAAAATGCTGTCAAAGTGGGCGTTTTGAACCGAATTTTCGTAAGCGGGAGATCTGGGAATGAAAAATATGGTCATACAGAGAAAATAATTGTTTAAAAATCAAATTCTAATGAATTGAGCGAAAAATGAAATCACACGGCCTCTTTTACATCTCTTCAAAAATCACCCCAGCAAGTTTCATGTTTTTACTTTTAAAAATGAGTTTGAAAATGTCTCAGAAAATTTCGAGCTGTTGAGAGTGGAAAAATATTTTTTCGAATACACCCTTAAAGGTGTCATTTGACATTGGTAAAAATAGTGTTGACAATAAAATTTTTCACATTTAAAAAGGACTTTGAGGAATTTTAAGGTATTTCGGTTAAGCCGATTTTCGGATAACCGGGATTCGGATAACAGGGGTTCTACTGTATTCAAGTCTTGATACAATAGCTGTTGCACTCTTATGCAAAAGTGCATGAATACAAAATTTATTACGATTGTATATATTAAATTCATGTAATACGAAAATAATATGACTTTATCTTAAATAGGACGTCATCACCATGGCAATTTAGAATCATGACCTATCATGGGATAGCATTGAATTCATTACCTATGATAGGATTTAATAGAATGAAGAAAACTTTTATTAATATCTTTTTAAGTTTGGATTCGATTTTCATAAAAATTTGAAATGGCTCGACAAAATTCCACAACGATTATATATAGGGGAGACCGGGGCTAGTAGGCGCAGTTTTTAGTTTTTGATTTTTATAAATGTTTTATTTAAGTTTTTTAACAAACTTTAACTGCACTTTTAAAGAACAGACATTTGGCTATAAATACCCGGAGTTTTGAGTGTGTAGCTTTTGTAGTTTATGTTTAGCGGAAGCCTAAAGTAAAAGGAAAATTGTGCGCCAACCTACCCTGTCCGGGGCAAGTTGCCTCTACCTATGGGGTAAGTTGGCACACGCTTTATAAAAATTTAAATGAAGCTCAAATAAGACACGCAGTTAAGTGAAATGAATTTCATTATTACCAATAAGTTTAGACTAAGGCGTTATAGCCGTACAATGTAAATTCTAAATTATACCGACATAAAAATAATGAATAAAACATTAACATTGAGTAACTTCTATCCTACTCTATATCATCATCAGAGTTACAGTTGCCACAAATAAAAAATCGAGTGTCTCCGTTTGGGCAAGCCACGTGGGCCCAAAATCTTGCATTGCAACCACTTTCATCGTTGTTCGCTGATTTTCAAGCTACCGGTTCACCACCGAGCCAACTTGCCCCGTGTTCAATGAGCCTACTTGCCCCATAATAAATTTCTTCACAAAAGGGACACGTAATCCTCTAAGCATAAATAATCCAAGTAAATCACATATGGGGTAGGTACAGTTAATCATACACTAAGAAAAACTGCACAAGTTAAATCGCAATTATTAAGATAGGTATTAGAAATTAGAAACGAATGAAGCAACAAAAAATTACTTATGAGTGCATAAAACAGAAAAATCGTAATAAATGTCCACTGCACGTACGTAACGATGCAAAACTACATTGAGGATTGTGAAAAGCAATAAGAAAGTTACTCTGTGACTGGTTGCGCAATCTATCCACAAACAGGCGATTTATGAGGACTGCGCCTACTTATACCCCTGTAGCCAACTAGCCTCGGTCTCCTCTACTCAATTTCAAACCATTCGGCTGGGTAGTTTTTGCACTGTTATATGCGGACAGACGGACGGACCAGACGACGACTATAGGCGCTACGTATTTATACATATAATTACGAACGCACCTAAAAAACGCTGTGCGATTATTTTACATCTGAAGAGAATGTCTGATATTTTGACGTAAATAAGGATGAAAATGAGTCTGTGAATGTGTCAAAAAAATAACTTTGCTCTGTCGAGTAGGAGTAATATAGAAATAGCCTTAATGCTTTTTTTCTAATTCAAATTCAGTACTTCTTGATACAATTATAAAATCTTTTTTTTCTTCTTTACACGTATAAAATTTTGAAAAATTCTTATTCTTATTTCAAAGAAAACAGAAAGTTTTTGGTTTTCTTGTGAAAATGAAAAAAAAAAAATAATTTTTAATCTAGAAAACCCCAAAAAGTAGGTGTTTAACACTATTTCCAGGAAATCAAAAATCACAAGAGGGTTGTCGTAAAGTATCCATAGATGTGTCATATATACCGAAAAGTATAACACACAGTTCAGTTCCCTGCTATTTGAATATGAATGCCAGAAAATTTTACTCTTGCAGAAATGAAAATGATAAAATCATTCATGATTCATGCAATAATGCTCAAAAATGACTTTTACAGCTATAAAATATTTTTTTTTTTTTTCGGTACATGAATGAAAATTTGAAAAATTCTTATTCTAGTTTCAAAGACTAGAACATAGAACTTTTTATTTTCGTGAAAAAAAAAAAAAAAAAAAAAAAAAAAAACCTTTAATCTAGAAATTCCCACAATGTAGGTGTTTAAAACTATTTTCAGGCATGAAAAATCACAAGAAGATATCCATAGAAAGTATCCATAGATGTGTAAATGTGTCATCGGAAAATATAACACACAATTTAATTCCCTGCTATTCGAATGTGGATGCCAGAAAATTTTATTCATGCAGAAATTAAAATGATTTTCTGCCCTTGGAAAATAAAAATTCGATAGCATTGTTCTAAAATCAAAATAGGCTAATTTCTAACACATTCCTGGACTCATTTTTCTCCGTACATGCATAAAATATGGAGTTCATATTATTTAGTTACGAAGAAGTCGAATAGTGCTTTCTATTTTCTGTATATCATCAATGTTGATTTTTTAAATCGATTTTAATGGCGTGACTGACCGGGTAAGATCATCATTAGGGAATAAACGATTACAATTCAACAGACATACAATTTACTGGCAAATGCAAAGCACTGTTCAATTCTTAGGCACTTAAATAGTAATAGACTTAAATAGTCTGTAGATTTCATTCATTTATATGCATAAATGAGTTCGGGAATATTTCAAAAAATCTCGCATTGCTGATGGAACAAGATTAAAAAAAAAAACAAGAAGAAGCATATCCTTAAGATATTATGAGCATGTTATGTCATCTTCCCAGATTTCCAAAACAGATAAGATGAAATGTGATCGTTATCTGTAACCATGTGATACTTTTCCATCATCCTAAAATTTTAACATAAAAAAATCATGGTGGTGAGGAAATGTATGTAATTCCATATGTAACATAGCATTAACAAGGTCTTTCACCCTTCTAATAAATAAAGACATTTTTCTCTTAATCTACGCAAGTTAAACTAAGTATTCGATAGTAGAAGCCTCAGAAAATCGGTTTGACAATACTATTTCTAAATAGATCTTGTTCTTTCTTCGTGTCATTAATCAATTAAAAAAGAAACTTCTGTTTTATTCTCCGATTATATAAATTAACCAAGAATGAGAGGGGCAGTCGGTCAAATCACTGATTTCCTTAACCCTTTTCGGCACAGACAAATTTGGCTGTAAATTGATGAAATGATTGACTGACACCGGAATTTACAAACGACTTTTTTGGAAATTAAAAACATGTTACTTTAATAGAGTCAAAACACTGTTTTAAACATTAGTGTCGTGAAGGAAATTTTCACCTTGTTATTAATAAACTTTATAATATACTTATAACTACTTAAAAGGTAACAAAAACATATAAAAATATTATTTAATGCAACCCGAAATCTATCGAACACACACGCGTTCATTTTCAAAGGCAAAAAAGATGATTGACTGAATAGAAATACATTTTAAAAACAAAAACAAAAATAGTACGCATGCGCAAGCGGAGTTCAGTCCATTTCTGCAGAGGGGTGAAAAGATCAGCTCATATTATCAGGAAGTCTGGAAATATTTAGGATATTGTACCAAATTGCGGGAATATTATAGGAAAGGACATCGTTACAAACATTATCACTTCTAAGTAAAATTTCAATGGATTCACGGATTATTAGTGGTTAGACGTTGAGATGATAATTTTAGCTTTTCCGAAGTATATCTTAATATTTTCTTTTTTGATGTAATCTGGATAAAGCTGTATTTGGTTTGTTAAACTTGATATCAGAAATGTGCTCTTTTAATATTTGGCCTAGAGCTGTTGAGGGTGGAAAAACTCGAAAATTTCTGAGACATTTTGAGACTCATTTTTAAAAGTAAAAACATGAAACTTGCTGAGGCGATTTTTTAAGAGATGTATAAGGTGCCGTGTGATTTCATTTTTCGCTCAAGTCATTAGAATTTGATTTTTAAACAAATATTTTCTCAGTATGCCCCTTTTTTTCATTCAGAGATTTCCCGCTTCCGAAAATTCTGTTCAAAACGCCAACTTTGACGGCATTTTTTACAATATTTTCTGAATTTATTAAAAAATCGAGAAGCACGGCACATTATGTAGTTTCTAAATAAGAGAATTTCGCAGTTTGATGCGTTTGAGAGTAAAAATGAATCAGAAAATAACCAGTTTGGATCGGAATATACCCTTAGGATACCTTTGAACACGTCGAAAAAGGAAAAAAGTCCTTCCGGCCAGTGCCGGGAGGAAGAGGTAGCTTTCATATTCCTTATTTTTAAAAAGCCAACTTATATTATTCAAACACACGAAGCTCAATTTAGTGGAAACAGAATATAGGAGATTCAATACTAATTTTTATCAATACTAAATCATTATGAATGAGAATTTCGCGAAATTAGTCAGCTTTATCCAAGCTGCTTTGATTTAAAGTAACTTATATTTGGCTGCCAAATTCGGCGATTTCTTAAAGTGCCTGCCGTTTTAAGACAACATGGTGGATGAGGCTAACCAGTGAACTTGGTCGAGACCTTAGTAATTGCTGTGCACATGCTCACTGACATCGGAATCGGTTGATATGTACGAGAGCTGTCACAAGCAAAAAATCAGATTTTTCAAAATGTCACCCACGTTAGGAATTGAAACTACTATATCTGAGCCATTTTTTAAGATAAAGGCAAACAAAAAATGCTCCTGAATCCTTATATCAAGGTCAAATACTTAAGAAAGAAACCTTTTTCAATTTCTAATTTTTTTGCACCTCACTTTAAATATAATTTTTTTTTAATTTGATGGCCGCCATTTTGAAACAAGATGGCTGATGAAGCTGGCCAGCGAACTTGGTCGAGATATTGATGTATACTATCCACATGCCTTCTTACATCGAAATAGGCGAATACGTGTATTATCGCGTGACAAATACAAGATCGTTTCAAAGTGTTAGCCATGCTAGAAATTCAAAGTACTATAATTCAACCATTTTTTAAGATATAAAAGAAAGAACAAATTTTCAGAAACAAAAACTGCTCCAAAATCTTTGTATCAAGGCCAAACACATAAAAAAAAATCTTTTTCATTTTCCAATTATTTAATACCTTAAATTAATTTTTTTTAAATGGCAACCCTTTTGAAACAAGATGGCGAATGAAGCTGGCCAACGAACTCGGTCGAGACATTGGTATGTACTATGTACAGACACAGACCAAGTTACAGCCAAATCGGTTCATAAATACGCCTGTTATCGCGTGACAAAAATCAGGTCGTTTTAAAATGTCAGCCACAATAGAAATTGAAAATGCTATAACTCAGCCATTTTTTTAGATATAGACGAAACAAAACCTGTTCCGGAATCTTTGTATTAAGGTAAAACACATGCGAAAAAAAATCTGTTTCATTTTCTAAATTTTTGGTATCTCATTTTAAATTTTAAATTTTTTATTTTTTTTTTTAAATGGCCGCCATTTTGAAACTGAAGCTGGCCAACGAACTCGGTCGAGATATTTGTATGTACTATGTACACGCCAAGATACATCCAAATCGGTTCATAAATACGCCTGTTATCACGTGACAAAAATCAGGACGTTTCAAAATGTCAGCCACGCTAGAAATTCAAAATGCTACAACTCAGCCATTTTTTAAGATATAGACGAAACAAAAACTGCTCCCGAATCTTTTTATCAAGGTCAAATACATAAAAAAAATATTTTTTTCAATTTTTAGTTTTTTGGTACCACATTTCAAATTTAAATTTTTCTTAAAAATTTAAATGGCCGCCATTTTTAAACAAGATGGCGGATGAAGCTGGCCAACGAACTCGGTCGAGACATTGGCATGTACTATGTATAAACGAAGTTACATCCAAATCGGTTCATAAATACGCCTTTCATCGCGTGACAAAATTCAGGACGTTTCAAAATGTCAGCCATGCTAGAAATTCAAAATGCTATAACTCAGCCATTTTTTAAGATATAGACGAAACAAAAACTGCTCCGGAGTCTTTGTATAAAGGTCAAACACATCAGAAAAAAATACTTTTCCATTTTCAATATTTTGTTACCACATTTCAAATTTTAAATTTTTAAAAAATTTTTAAATGGCCGCCATTTTGAAACAAAAGGGCGGATGAAGCTGGCCAACGAACTCGGTCGAGACATTGGTATGTACTATGTACACACCAAATTACATCCAAATCGGTTCATAAATACGAGAGTTACAGTATGACAAAGGTCAGATATATATATATATATCAATTTTGAACGGAGGGTGGTTTCGGGGTCTGGGGGTCATGATCGTTGAAAATATACCAAAATTTTTTGAAATCGCTTTCCTCCGAACGGCTGCAATAGGTAGCTCTGCAATAGGTAGCTTTCTTTACAAAAAGCTACCTATTGCAGCCGTTCGGAGGAAAGCGATTTCAAAAAATTTTGGTATATTTTCATCGATCATGACCCCCAGACCACGAAACCACCCTCCGTTAAATTGATATATATATATATATATATCAATATATATATATATGTGACATTTTGACGGCAAGTAGTTTGTATTGTCGAAAAAAAAATGAGGGTTTCCATTCCTACACAACACAGGTGGCAGCCGACTGGGTTTAAAATAATAAAGAAAAATGAAGAATTAACATAAGGCAGTCGCTTGAAACATTATTCACTTTATTTCCACACTCACGATTGAATCTAGGGAAGATGCTCACTCCTGCCATGGTAAAAAGAATAAAGTCTATTCTTCCTGTCACAATTAGTTTAAAAACACTCCATCTCTTGACTGCGTTCTAGTCTTAATCCGTTAACATCTAACATCTATCACCCATTACGATGCCGTTGCTTCCTCATTCTACACACATAATAAACAGTATTCATCCAACATTTTACTACCTCCATCGAGCAATCACACTGAATATCCAGTCTGCTACGACTGCAATCCACTACGTTCACCTCTACATGCTAAAAACTGAAAAACTTCTAAGCTCACAGCCCATCTACTCCTATATGCTATATGCTTTATGCTATCTCTCTGGTTCCCGCCATCCGTATTTATACTCTGCTGAAAAGATTGTTCTAGAAAATTCTTATATCCTCGCACCAGCTATCTAAGGCATAAACAAATGTTAAAATCTGTAGTCGAGATTATGCAAAAATAACCCTTTTTTCCCTCTTCAGACGATAAAAGAAATGAATTTATGTCTGCGAAGTTTTAATCTTTGAAATATTTTAATTACACCTAGATATTTTAAATAAAAGAATAAATTGAAATAAGTAGGTTTTTTCTTTAAGACAGTATTTTAGCAGTTAAATAAAGATTTAAGGGGAATATGATATACCGGGATTTAATAGCGGAATTTAATAGGAATTTAAATAATAAAAGTTTTATTAAAGAAATATAAATGAGCCATTTTTAGATTTACGCAATTTGGAATAAATATGAATTAAGATCTTAGAGATTAATAGACTAGGGTTTTAATTTAATAAGCCGGTATAATATACGGAATATTACTGAAAAAGGAAAATTTACATAAAATACTTTAAACTTGGCGCAAAAATTTAAATTTTGTAATATTACCCCCCCCCCCCCCTCCCAAAGACTTTGTATGAAATTTGTGGTTAATTAACTACAATTTCAGACAACAGACTTGTAATAAATTTGGAAGTTGATTTTTGAATATTGAAAATTTTAGAGACGTCAGCGAAGAGATGGAAAAGTAAAATTTAGCCATGCAAGAGAAAAAAAATATATACTAAGAGCATTTAAATTTAGCTGAGAGCATTTCCTCTGTAAAAGAATACAAATAATGGTTACAACATCACTTACCATTTGTAAGTGCATAGGAAAATATAAACACAATAATTGCCGAAACGTCAGTGAAGGCTTACTGTGGAGACACGAAAAGTTTTGATTTCCGTTTGTCTGTCTGTCCGTCTGTCTGTCTGTCTGTTCCGCGATAACTGCCGCAAAAAGCACCCGATCAGCTTGAAATTAATTGGGCATATTCGTGAGATACCCGGACGTAGCTGTATAGTTTTTGGTTAAATTTGGTTCATTCGTTCGGAAAATATGGAAGATTTTATTTTTCTTTATAATGCTTTTCTACGGCAAGTCAGACGATTTTCAAATTTCGATTAGTTGAAAGAAAATGGCACGTTTGATTAATGGATTTAAATGTCAAATTATGGAAAAATTCCAAATAAGGGTTTTAAATTATTCCTATTATATTGAAGTTTTATCAATATATCTATCAGATTTTTTTATTTACGTGTATAATGTTTTGAGGACATTTATACATGTATTCCAATAATATAAAGAATTTTTAAATTAATTTTCTTGTTTTACATGATACATATTTCTTTTTTTTTCCTTTTCTTCGTTGCTTAGCGACTGTTATTCGTAGCCTATCATTGCGTCAAATATGAATGAAGTTAGTAAATTACGTTAATTTTGTTGCAGGTACTATTAAAAGGCTATCACAAAAAATATTTTATCGCGCCAAATCGATGCAATTTATGCAATTAACAGTGGACACGATAATGAATTATTTTCCAGTAGATTTATAGATCTCCAGATATGCATATTTTGGGGGGCTTTTAATATGTTATTGCTATCGCATGAATTAGGATGTTTAAACTAATGTTTAACCATGCTGAAAAAAAAGTACAGTTAAAGGCATGTAAATCCTTTTTAACACTTTCCAACATGGATGAAAAGTATTTATGACTTCAGTTTTTCTATCTGTCGCCTGCCGTGTTTCTCTACGTGCTCTAACTCGCGTAAATATAGTCGGGATTACATGTAATTGATATACGTTATCGAGGTTTGCCAAAGTATGTTTGGTATTAAAAATGAAGAGTGTAGCATTCATAGCTTAATTACAGGGGCACTCAAAACTATTCCGTTACATTATAGTCTTTGGGAAAAATCGTCTGCGGTGTATTTTAATAATGTTACACAATTTTAAACGTAATGAAATTTATATACTTTATTAAGGTGCAAGAGAACCGGGTTACTATAAAATATGTTATGTGTAGCACTTACAGCATGCGTACAGGGAACTCAAAAGTATTCGTAATATTACAATCTTTGAAGAAAATCCTTTTGTGGCGTTTTTTAATGATGTTACTCTGTTACAAAATAATAAAATTGATATGTATTTTTGAAACATTTTTGTAGTATATGGGGTGCAAAGCATATGTTTTTTTCAGGGTCACACAAAAGTGGTCAATTAAAATGTGGTCTACGGGGGAAAAAAAACTCTTCACAGCTTATTTTAACACATTAGCGACGGGAAACGAGAATTCTCGTTTTTATTCAGAATACATCATTGGCTAAGGGAGTGACTTCTACCTTACAGAAAAGACATTTATATTGTGTTGTCCATATTTTTTATAGATTGTAAGACATTATATATTACATCCGTACATTGAAAGATATTTACTGCTGCATAAATATGAAAAACATATCTCAGAAACCAATTTCCGAGACACTTTCAGAAGAGGGAGGAGCTTCTACTCTTATTAAACCCAGATTTAATTAAATTGCCTGTCGTCAGTGTGTTAATTGTGTTGCACTAATTCAAACATTATGAAATTAAATTACATTACTGTGGTTGACTACAAGAAGCTTGAATATGATTTGTATCGTATTTATCGTTCATTTATAGGGTCACATAAAAAATTTCGGATACAGTTCTGGTCTATTAGGGATGTTTGCTGAAGAGAATTTTCGATTATGGTGTGCGTTTTAACGTTAAGTAAATTTGTGCTTAATAAGTAGTGCTTAAATATTGTATAGACCATGTACAGGGATACACAAATGAATTCGTAAGTATAAATGAAAATGAGCGGAAATTGCTTCAGTGTGATTTTTTTTTTTTTTTTTTTTTTTTTTTTGAGTTATGTATTTCCCAGCCCAATTACATTTAGTATACTAACAAATGTTTTCAGAATTTAAATAGAACCATATACAGGACTCCGCAGAAACTGGATATATGGTGCACACTATGCATACTAATCCCCGGAAATGTGATATGAGCAGTTTTAAGAGGGTTTTTTGTCTGCATTAAATTTAAATGTTATAGACGATGCGTAAAAATCTTCACGTAATATACAGGGCTGTAGAAAAGAATTCATGTACGTTTCCGTCTATTGGTAGAATTTACTAAAGGACATTAACACAATTAATTGATAATTACAAATGTAAATTAAATTACACTACGAAGGGGTTCAGGGGGGCAGAGCCCCCTGAAGAAATCTACTTTATTATCTAAAAATTACCAGAATAAGTAGCTCATGAGATTTTCAGAATACCATTACATAACAAGGGGTTTAATTTAACGTTTCTAATGTCAGAAACCTTCGAAATATTTTTTCGTTTTATAAATGTTTATGTAATTTCAAAACTTTAAATTTCGTTTTTTGTAGAAAGATTAATATTACTCAAAGGGTGCTAAACACAATGAATTGTAGAGCTGACGTTGAGGCTCCTGATCTGCAGATTTACTAGTAAATAAAGAATAAGTATAAATACAATAAGAAATAAATAATAAGAAATAATAAAACTATAGTAATAACTAACAACAAATTCTTTTATCTTACGGAAATTTAGTGTATTTCCATTTCTCTTATCACAAACATATTTCCAATCAAGTAATGTTTAACACTTTATTTACTTCAAGTAGAATTTTAAGTCCCATTGGCTTAATCAGTTCGTAGGTCATAAAAGTCCTTTAGCAAAAATAGTGATACAGTCCTTAAGTAAAAAGTTCAGCTGCAATAAATATTTTTTACTAAATTTGTTTGACTACTCTGCCTGTTAAACTCTTTACATTATGTTTAAATACTATTTGTCATCTTAATAGTAGTTTTATTTTAATAAACAAATTCCTAGTAGTTATTCAACTACCTTTTAACGTTTGTTTATCAACTACTTTTTTGAGCTCCTTTTCCCATTCTAATTGGAACTCACCATCTTTTACAACTTCTCACTTGTTTTAGTAAATATCATAACTTTTCACTTATAAGTTATGTTCTCTTTTTGTTTAATAAATAATGAATCTTTTAATAAATAATATAATACTTTCAATTCATAATCATAATAATAAAATTCTCAACAGTATACTTGAATAATAGCAATAATAATACTTAATAACAATATTATAGTCTAAGAAAATATCACAGATTGTTTACTTATTGACACGGAAAATAATGGTTGAGGATAAAAATAATACATAGCAATTAATAATTTTCTTATTTTTTACTTATATAAGAAAGTATTTTTGCCAGCCGAAACATTAAAAAAAATAATAATAATAATTCCAAATAAATTTAATTCTAAATATTTAGAAAGTGGACTCTCAACCAGTATTTCTTTACAATAATTCATCTCTCTTTTACTCTTGATGAATAGACGTGCATTTGATAAACTTAGAATGGTAAAATAAAGAAAATAAATAGGAATAAAAGATAATTTGTTTATGTACTAAATTTTCTATTGCTACACAATCACTACAAAATCTCATCACAATTATCAATTTTCTATGCTTATATTATTATAATAATATTATCAATTCTTACTATTTTTGTAAACAAGTGGTAAAAAATGGAATAAAATAAATATAGTTTATTTTGATATAAACTGGATATAGAATTAAAAATATTTATCTTTATTTTTCTACATCAATCTGAAAATTCCCAAAATCAAATACACATCCTATGCCTGCATAGATTGTCTACTTAATCCCAAAAACTCCCAAAAACAAGTAATATCCTCGTGGCGCCCCAAGGTCATACCTGGTAATGTTGAAAACTATTGATGAAAGAAAAATAAAAAATTTAAAGAATTAGAATTAAAAATATTGCGAAAACATTTTGGCGAATTACGAACTTTCCATAATCCGGTTGCACATTACAATCATTTCTATCATTCTCAAAAAAGTCCTGAGTAGTCATATAATTTTCACAACTAGATGGTAATTCGTTATCATTCTTACATAAATTCAAAGTTTCACTGCTCTCATTAGCGGTTATTACATTATCATCATTATTAAATTCAAATTCTCATCATAATCAACTGTTACTAAATCATTCTCTTGTTGTACTTTATTCATATCTACAGTATGAAAATGAAGAGATTTCTCATTATGTATGGATATACTCTTATTTATAATTTTCCTTCCTTGTTTTACAGTACAATTTCTACAATCTATAGTTAAATTAAATTTAGAACATTCCCTTAAACCCAAAATAGCATACTCCAAATTAGTATTACACACTAAAAAGTTAACACATTTGGTAATTCTACCCACTTTTAGAGAAATTTTACATTTTTTATTTAATTTTAACATCCCTTTTGCCTGACCAATAATAACTGTAGGTATAGTTTCAATTTTAGCATTTAGTTCTTTAACAAATTTGAGGGGTAATATTGCCGTAGTGGATCCAGTGTCCACTGTAAATTATAACTATTGGTACATCCATACACAATTAGTTGTCAAATATTAGGAATAGTAGGTGGTGAATTACTAGGAAGAGTATCAGAGGATGTTGCATCATTTCTAAATAAACATTCTTGTTCCCAATGATATGCATTATTTACACCTTTATTTGTACATATTCTACATGGTCTAGAAGGATATGGTTTCTGAAAGTAATTATTTTGAAAATTTCTAGACCCCTGATTTTGATACTGTCTTTGTGGAATCCAATTCCTAGGTGCATTATTGGGCCTATTTGGCTGAAAATTAGGTCTACTTGGTTGAGTCCAAGGCCTAGGTGGTTGAAATTGTTGAAAATTTTGTCTAACTGGTTGTTGATTTACTGTTTGGCTTGAAATTTGAGGAGTGGAAACTTCAACAAATTGCTTAACAAGCCGGTACCATTCAGTGGTACTATTTGGAGGGTTTGCATTAATATTATTTCTATACTCTGGTTTTAATCCATCTGTCAACCCTTGTATTAGAAGAGTCTCACAAAGATGGAGTTTCCTCCAAATTCCTAATTTTTTGTGAAAATAATTTTCTAAATTATCTAATTTATCTAATTTTAGAGTTGAGAAATCAGAAAAATTTGGAAAATTTAGTTCAATGAATTTTTCTATCAAGATTTTTGAAATCTGTTCATAACTAGTACAATTAACACAATCATTGATATAGACATTTAGTGCTTCACCCTTTAAATACTGTGGAATAGATTTAAATTTCCACTCTAAATCTTTATTTTCTCTAATACTCATATCATCATAATAATTTAACCAAGCCTGGATTTCCATTCCAGTACTAGGATCAAACTCAATTAATTTAGGTTCAGCCATTATATCAGTATTCATTAAAATAAAAGAAGCTCTTCTATTCTCTTTAATACAACCTGACCTTAACAACATTTAAACTAATAGAGTTTTAGTTTTCATAATAGATTAAGTCCTCTTTCTGACTTTAATAATAAATAAATAAATAAATACTCTTCACGAAATAATAAATAAACCTCATAAATAAATAATAAATAAATCCCATAAATAAAGAATTCTCATACTTAATAATAAATAAATCTCAATAAATAACAAACAATAACAAAAATAATAACATAAGTGTAAAAATATTTTGAAACGAACTCACTCCAGTCATCTTGTCACACAATCACCAGCACTATACATTGCTATTCACATTAGCCATGTAACTTTTTAACTTTCCGGCACTGATCTTTAGTAAATCTCATAAGCTATCGTGTACCAGTACCACTACACATTTGTAATTTTGGAGACACACTCGTTTTTATTGCCGTCACTTCTAAATCCTGTCGGACTTTTCTTTTCTCTGTGACATTTTGACGGCAAGTAGTTTGTATTGTCGAAAAAAAAATGAGGGTTTCCATTCCTACACAACACAGGTGGCAGCCGACTGGGTTTAAAATAATAAAGAAAAATGAAGAATTAACATAAGGCAGTCGCTTGAAGCATTATTCACTTTATTTCCACACTCACGATTGAATCTAGGGAAGATGCTCACTCCTGCCATGGTAAATAGAATAAAGTCTATTCTTCCTGTCACAATTAGTTTAAAAACACTCCATCTCTTGACTGCGTTCTAGTCTTAATCCGTTAACATCTAACATCTATCACCCATTACGATACCGTTGCTTCCTCATTCTACACACATAATAAACAGTATTCATCCAACATTTTACTACCTCCATCGAGCAATCACACTGAATATCCAGTCTGCTACGACTGCAATCCACTACGTTCACCTCTACATGCTAAAAACTGAAAAACTTCTAAGCTCACAGCCCATCTACTCCTATATGCTATATGCTTTATGCTATCTCTCTGGTTCCCGCCATCCGTATTTATACTCTGCTGAAAAGATTGTTCTAGAAAATTCTTATATCCTCGCACCAGCTATCTAAGGCATAAACAAATGTTAAAATCTGTAGTCGAGATTATGCAAAAATAACCCTTTTTTCCCTCTTCAGACGATAAAAGAAATGAATTTATGTCTGCGAAGTTTTAATCTTTGAAATATTTTAATTACACCTGGATATTTTAAATAAAAGAATAAATTGAAATAAGTAGGTTTTAGGTAGCTTTCTTTACAAAAAAGCTACCTATTGCAGCCGTTCGGAGGAAAGCGATTTCAAAAAATTTTGGTATATTTTCATCGATCATGACCCCCAGACCCCGAAACCACCCTCCGTTCAAAATTGAATATATATATATATATATATATATATATATATATATATATATATATATATATATATATATATATATCTGACCTATGTCACACTGTAACTCCCGTAATTATGAACCGATTTCGATGTAATTCGGTGTGTACATAGTACATACCAATGTCTCGACCGAGTTCGTTGGCCAGCTTCATCCGCCATTTTGTTTCAAAATGGCGGCCATTTAAAATTTTTAAAAAAATTTAAAACTTGAAATGTGGTACCAAAAAATTAAAAATGGAAAAATATTTTTTTCTTATGTATTTGACCTTTATACAAAGATTCCGGAGCAGTTTTTGTTTCGTCTATACCTTAAAAAATGGCTGAGTTATAGCATTTTGAATTTCTAGCGTGGCTGACATTTAGGTAGCTTTCTTTACAAAAAAGCTACCTATTGCAGCCGTTCGGAGGAAAGCGATTTCAAAAAATTTTGGTATATTTTCATCGATCATGACCCCCAGACCCCGAAACCACCCTCCGTTCAAAATTGATATATATATATATATATATATATATATATATATATATATATATATATATATATCTGACCTATGTCACACTGTAACTCCCGTAATTATGAACCGATTTCGATGTAATTCGGTGTGTACATAGTACATACCAATGTCTCGACCGAGTTCGTTGGCCAGCTTCATCCGCCGTTTTGTTTCAAAATGGCGGCCATTTAAATTTTTTAAAAAAATTTAAAACTTGAAATGTGGTACCAAAAAATTAAAAATGGAAAAATATTTTTTTCTTATGTATTTGACCTTTATACAAAGATTCCGGAGCAGTTTTTGTTTCGTCTATATCTTAAAAAATGGCTGAGTTATAGCATTTTGAATTTCTAGCGTGGCTGACATTTTGAAACGTCCTGAATTTTGTCACGCGATAAAAGGCGTATTTATGAACCGATTTGGATGTAATTCGGTGTGTACATAGTACATACCAATCTCTCGACCGAGTTCGTTGGCCAGCTTCATCCGCCATTTTGTTTCAAAATGGCGGCCATTTAAAATTTTTAAAAAAATTTAAAATTTGAAATGTGGTACTAAAAAATTGAAAATGGAAAAATATTTTTTCCTTATGTATTTGACCTTTATACAAAGATTTCGGAGCAGTTTTTGTTTCGTCTATATCTTAAAAAATGGCTGAGTTATAGCATTTTGAATTTCTAGCGTGGCTGACATTTTGAAACGTCCTGAATTTTGTCACGCGATAAAAGGCGTATTTATGAACCGATTTGGATGTAACTTCGTTTATACATAGTACATACCAATGTCTCGACCGGGTTCGTTGGCCAGCTTCACCCGCCATCTTGTTTAAAAGTGGCGGCCATTTAAATTTTTAAGAAAAATTTAAATTTGAAATGTGGTACCAACAATTGAAAATTGAAAAAATATTTTCTTCTTATGTGTTTGACCTTGATAAAAAGATTCGGGAGCAGTTTTTGTTTCGTCTATATCTTAAGAAATGGCTGAGTTATAGCATTTTGAATTTCTAGCGTGGCTGACATTTTGAAACGTCCTGATTTTTCTCACGTAATAACAGGCGTATTTATGAACCGACTTGGATGTACCTTGGTGTGTACATAGTACATACAAATATCTCGACCGATTTCGTTGGCCAGCTTCCTCCGCCATCTTGTTTCAAAATGGCGGCCATTTAAAAATATAAAAAAAAAATAAAAAAATTTAAATGAGATACCAAAAAATTGGAAAATGAAAAAGATTTTTTTTGTATGTGTTTGACCTTAATACAAAGATTCCGGAACAGTTTTTCTTTCGTCTATATCTAAAAAAAAATGGCTGAGTAATAGCATTTTGAATTTCTCTTGTGACTGACATTTTAAAACGACCTGATTTTTGTCACGCGATAACAGACGTATTTATGAACCTATTTGGATGTAACTTGGTCTGTACATAGTACATACCAATGTCTCGACCGAGTTCGTTGGCCAGCTTCATTCGCCATCTTGTTTCAAAAGGGTTGCCATTTAAAAAAAATTAAATTTAAAATTCAAAATGAGGTATTAAAAAATTGGAAAATGAAAAAGATTTTTTTTTATGTGTTTGGCCTTGATACAAAGATTCCGGAGCAGTTTTTGTTTCTGAAAATTTGTTCTTTTGTTGATATCTTAAAGAATGGTTGATTTATAGCACTTTGAATTTCTAGCATGGCTAACATTTTGAAACGATCCTGTATTTGTCACGCGATAACACACGTATTCACCTATTTCGATGTAAGAAGGCATGTGGATAGTATACATCAACACCTCGACCAAGTTTGCTGGCCAGATTCATCAGCCATCTTGTTTCAAAATGGCGGCCATTAAATTAAAAAATATATATTTATTTAAAGTGAGGTGCAAAAAAATTAGAAATTGAAAAAGGTTTCTTTCTTAAGTATTTGATCTTGATATAAGGATTCAGGAGCATTTTTTGTTTGTCTTTACCTTAAAAAATGGCTCAGATATAGAAGTTTCAATTTCTATTGTGGGTGACATTTTGAAAAATCTGATTTTTTGCATGCGACAGCACTCCTATATATTAACCGATTCCGATGTGAGTGAGCATGTGCACAGCAATTACTAAAGTCTCGACCAAGTTCACTGCTTAGCCTCATCCACCATGTTGTCTTAAAATGACAGGCACTTTAAGAAATTGCCGAATTTGGCAGCCAAATATAAGTTACTTTAAAGAAAAGCAGCTTGGATAAAGCTGACTAATTTCGCGAAATTCTCATTCATTATATTGATAAAAATTAGTATTGAATCTCCTATATTCGGTTTCCACTAAATTGATCTTCGTGTGTTTGCATGATATAAGTTGGCATTAAGTTAAAATAAGGATTATGAAAGCTACCTCTTCCTCCCGGCACTGGCCGGAAGGACTTTTTTCTTTAAGACAGTATTTTAGCAGTTAAATAAAGATTTAAGGGGAATATGATATTCCGGGATTTAATAGCGGAATTTAATAGGAATTTAAATAATAAAAGTTTTATTAAAGAAATATAAATGAGCCATTTTTAGATTTACGCAATTTGGAATAAATATGAATTAAGATCTTAGAGATTAATAGACTAGGGTTTTAATTTAATAAGCCGGTATAATATACGGAATATTACTGAAAAAGGAAAAATTACATAAAATACTTTAAACTTGGCGCAAAAATTTAAATTTTGTAATATATATATATATATATATATATATATATATATATCTGACCTATGTCATACTGTAACTCTCGTATTTATGAACCGATTTGGATGTAATTCGGTGTGTACATAGTACATACCAATGTCTCGACCGAGTTCGTTGGCCAGCTTCATCAGCCATTTTGTTTCAAAATGGCAGCCATTTAAAATTTTTTTAAAAATTTAAAATTTGAAATGTGGTACCAAAAAATTGAAAATGGAAAAATATTTTTTTTTATATGTATTTGACCTTTATACAAAGACTCCGTAGCAGTTTTTGTTTCGTCTATATCTTAAAAAATGGCTGAGTTATAGTATTTTGAATTTCTAGCGAAGCTGACATTTTGAAACGTCCTGAATTTTGTCACGCGATAAAAGGCGTATTTATGAACCGATTTGGATGTAACTTCGTTTATACATAGTACGGACCAATGTCTCGACCGAGTTCGTTGGCCAGCTTCATCCGCCATTTTGTTTAAAAATGGCGGCCATTTAAAATTTTAAGAAAAATTTAAATTGGAAATGTGGTACCAAAAAATTGAAAATTGAAAACATATTTTTGTCTTATGTGTTTGACCTTGATAAAAAGATTCGGGAGCAGTTTTTGTTTCGTTTATATCTTAAAAAATGGCTGAGTTATATCATTTTGAATTTCTAGCATGGCTGACATTTTGAAACGCCCTGATTTTTGCCACGTGATAACAGACGTATTTATGAACCGATTTGGATATTACTTGGTCTGTACATAGTGCATACCAATGTCTCGACCGAGTTCATTGGCCAGCTTCATTCGCCATCTTGTTTCAAAGGGGTTGCGATTTTTTTTTTTAAATGTATTTTAAAATTTAAAATGAGGTATTAAAAAATTGAAAAATGAAAAAGATTTTTTTTTATGTGTTTGGCCTTGATACAAAGATTCGGAGCAGTTTTTGTTTCTGAAAATTTGTTCTTTTGTTTATATCTTAAAAAGTGGTTGAATTACAGCACTTTGAATTTCTATCATGGCTAACACTTTGAAACGATCTTGTATTTGTCACGCGATACCACACGTATTCGCCTATTTCGATGGAAGAAGGCATGTGGATAGTATACATCAATATCTCGACCAAGTTCGCTGGCCAGCTTCATCAGCCATCTTGTTTCAAAATGGCGGCCATTAAATTAAAAAAATTATATTTAAAGTGAGGTGCAAAAAAATTAGAAATTGAAAAAGGTTTCTTTCTTAAGTATTTGACCTTGATATAAGGATTCAGGAGCATTTTTTGTTTGCCTTTATCTTAAAAAATGGCTCAGATATAGTAGTTTCAATTCCTAACGTGGGTGACATTTTGAAAAATCTGATTTTTTGCTTGTGACAGCTCTCGTACATATCAACCGATTCCGATGTCAGTGAGCATGTGCACAGCAATTACTAAGGTCTCGACCAAGTTCACTGGTTAGCCTCATCCACCATGTTGTCTTAAAATGGCAGGCACTTTAAGAAATCGCCGAATTTGGCAGCCAAATATAAGTTACTTTAATTAAAAGCAGCTTGGATAAAGCTGACTAATTTCACGAAATTTTCATTCATAATGATTTAGTATTGATAAAAATTAGTATTGAATCTCCTACATTCGGTTTCCACTTAATTGAGCTTCGTGTGTTTGAATAATATAAGTTGGCTTTTTTAAAATAAGGAATATGAAAGCGACCTCTTCCTCCCGGCACTGGCCGGAAGGACTTTTTGTAATGAAAGCTACCTAAAATACCACTATGTTCCAAGCTTCAAAACATGTGTAATAAGTCAAAAATAAAAATCAAACTTCATTTAAATATAAAGCTCATATTTATATTTATATTTAAAACTATATATATATTTGTAAATTCCTAAATAAATATTGAAATGATAAGTTTAAAAATATATGATAATGAGATAAAAAAATTTTGCGCGCATGATAAAATCTGAAAATATGCATATAAATTGAAAATTTTGGTGAAAATAAATACATAATACTGTTACCTTTATACTAAAACCAGAATATTTGTAAAAACTATTGACTAAATTAAAAAATTAACAAAAAATTAAAAATTTTCCCTTTTTTAAAGATATTTTCAGAGTAAAAAACAAAAAATAAAATAAAATCTTACCTTTTTCTGATTTTACGTTGCAGATAATACAGTAATGAATATGTGGTGAAAAGTTTTTTTGATTGCCATGCATAGTTTTTTAGTAACACTGCGCGCAGTATCAAAATTCATCGTTTTGAATAAACGCAATGCAAAGTTTAATTATCCTATGTACTCTTAATATTTAGTCTTAATAAAATAGCCATAACTAGTAAACTAATGGGAAATTTTTAATGCGGTTTTTTGCATAGTGTTCAGAAAGGATTACGGAATGAAAATATGTATTAAAAAATTTTCGAAAATTTTGCAGGTTTAAAGGTATTTTACCCCCTAGGGTTATAACATTTCACACAAAACAAAGTAGTACATATCGTTGCATTTTCATTCAATGTTTTTATTTATTACCGTCAACCCGAGTTCAGTTAGGAGAAACACCCTGTATGTGTAACTAAATAAGTCGTTTTTGCTATCCTATGTTCTACGGTAATTTTTCATCTCCTTGATGCCTTCTCTGATTCCTTCTGAATTGTTCGGTGGTTTCGGTGGATTGTTCGGTGGAATTCTGGAACACACTGTATACATATATATATTTTTTCTTTTCCATCTCTATAATTCTTTCGCATAAAATTTACTCTTTTGATAAAATAAAGAATTATTTTTCTTGGAACCACTTACGTTATTATACAAATTGATAGAAGTTCTTCGAAATACTTTCGACATCATTCTTTATTCACTTTATGCATTACATTAAAATAAAGGAATTCATTTTCCTACTATTCAACAGTTATATAAAACTGTAGTATGCATTCTGAAAATTCCAATGAAGTTTATTTTTTTTTTCTTTTCTGAGGAAAATGATTTCCCAGAATTCTTTTTTGAAAAAAGATGATCAAGAAGATAGCAAACACCGAAAATCTCTCGAGGAATTCAGGAGAAATATTCGGAATCTGAATCTTAATAAAAGAGATCGAAAATTGATTAAAGTTAATTGCTTGAAGGCATTGTTTTACTTTTACGATTATATAAAAATAATGTTTTTGTTATTGTTAATTTGTCGCTATGTTAATGATTTAGAAAAGGCTCAAAATCTTACAACGTGACCTGTTGTTTAACAGCTCAGTGCGTTAATTATTTATAGTAAGTATGAATTTTGCTAAATATAAAAACAGAAATGAAGTAACTGCGTTTTGTACTGCGCTATCATGGATTGCTTGGGCACGCTGTTTTTTGTAATATTTTCCTGGGTTTTTTTTTTTTTTTTTTCGAAAGATTGAAATATAAACTCAATAAATACAATATCTCCATTGTTGCAAAACCATCCGCAAGATGAAAAAACATAATATGTAAGAAAATAGACCCAATAGAACCAAATCAATTATCAGGGGTATATGAAATACCATTCACCAAAGAAGATGGAACAGTGCAATTTTATATAGGGATGACAAACAGAAAGCTCAAAACTGGGATCAAAGAACATATAGCAGACATCAAATACAACAAGAAAACTACAGCTCTGGCCAGACTATATAACAGAGAACCTTTACAAATATAGATTTTTAAGATAGTAGAATAACTTATTCATCAAGATCTTATTTGCCATCCATCATCAGAGAATCAATAGACATCTTCTTATGCAATCAGAATATTTGCGACGATTCAGCATCCATGGAGCTCCCTAAAATTTGGAAAGAAATGCTGCACAGAGTCATGAAACAATAATGTAAAATAATTCATGTTTACAAATTTCCAGTTTTAATACTGCAGTTCATTTCATTATCCTTGTGTTCGCGTGATTTTTTCTTTTTAACTAGTTTTTCAATTTGAATATTTTCGACAATATTTTTATCATTTTATTTTCTTGAGAATGTTGCCATCTGATGCAATGAAACATGTCGAAATGCAAATAAATAAAGGTATTTTGTCTTTTTAAAATTTATATTTATCACTTATAGCAATTATTGAGTATTTTGAGAAAAGAAGTAGAAAAAGAACAAAAGTAGGCAATCTATGCTAATATGATCATCAAAAATTTACAATTACAACATACGTTTCAGTCTTAAAGTTTCAAATATTCCATTTGAGAAAAGAAACTTAAACTAGATAGAAAGAGGGTTGGTTGATAGAGGAAGAAAGAAATATTAGAAAAAAGAAGAATGTATCAAAACTCATTTTCCATTGGCTTGCAAATACACAAGCCAATTCCAAAAACTGGGTAAGTGTTTTTTTATTTGCTATAATAATACATCAAAACACTTCACACAAATTTACCACAAAATTAAAAGAAAAATATTCATTTTTTAATTATATATAATATTTAACTCTGAATTACCCTTAAAACTTGCAATTTTTTAATTGTTCAAATTCGGGGAATGTTATTTATTATTAAAAAATTAACATCTAACGCTTGTTATATATTTACTTAACTAGGGGTCTCTGCCCCCTACGAGCTACGCTCGCCAACTCCCGTTCCGACAACTCAGATTCTAAAAGCAGGCTAATTTCTTTGGACTTTAAAAAGATTGAATTATAATTTTAAAAAAACAGTGGTAATCTCCCTGTAAACGGGTTTTCATTCATATTCCTTTGATTGAAGATTTTTAAGGCGAAATTAGCATTTGTTAAGGGATACAATGGCTGTTTTCGCCTTTGATTTAAAAAAAAAAATTAGTTAAAAATTTGAAAATAAGCTAATGTAAAATGAATTAAGTAAACAGTCTTTGTCTCTCGGTTTTTTAGCAGCTCTATAAGAAAGTTCTTTTAAATGACACATTTGAAATGTATTGTTTTATATCTGACGTAATTTTCACCAAAGTTTTCTTTCACATTTTAACATTCACATGAAAATACTTTCGTTGTTAGAAAGGAAATATTATTTGCGCTGTCTTAGAATTCACGATAATAGTTGAAAAGATTATCTCAAAATATGAAATAAATGTCTTGCGCAAATATATTTTTTTATTTAAACTGTTTTGCCAACTGTCAATTATTTGGGTTTTTTAAATATGACGTAAATTTCCTCTATTTGCGATTTTTAACGCATAATAATGAATTTATTATTTAAAAATTTTATTTCTCTTTTAAAATTCATGTGTAACTGTAGTTTTTATGACGTAATTTTCAATATTTTCCTGATTTTTAACACGTAATCACTTAATTCTCATTTAAAAGTTTTTTCTGATTATAATAGCCACGTGTTTTCACGTGTTCACACGTCAATTTTTAATTTGAAGGAAATATTATTCTTTGCGCTGTTTTTAAAATTGGCAACAGTTTAAAATAATATCCTTTTCTAAAATATGCAAAAAATGTCTGTCGAAATGCTAAAAATTTGAATTAAAAATGGTGATAAATCCTCAAAAAATGAGTCAAATTAAAAAAATAAATGCAGTCTGCACACAGGGAATTCCTAATGTATTGAATGGTGTAAAAATGTTTAAATTCCTATGTATAGTTTTTGCTCATATAAATTTTTTTAATGAAATGATTTTGACCAACTTTAACATTAAATATCTCTTAAAATAATTATTCGATTTAAAAACTGCCTGCCTCAGCGTGTTTATAAAACATTTCTCTGTGATAACACCAATTTTCATATTTTTGTATGAAACGGTTTTGTTAATATTAATGAAGAAAAACCCCCAGTCACAAGAAATATGGTTGCCGATCTAGAAATGTACTGGGAAGATCTACGCAGATTTTTATTGGTCCATTTACAAATCGTTATTTATATATATATATATAGAAGGTTAGTTTCCGTAATAAAATTAGTGTTTTTATGTGACTATCAGTACTACATATTTAAAGAAAGCACTAAAGGAACGTTTGCTGACTTATGTTTAAACTACAACCAATTTAACTTGCGTAGCATTTCATAATTAATACCTTTATATTAGTCTCAAACACGTCTATGAAATTGTATTCAAGAGCAATTTAGTGGCATAGAAAATTATTTTTATCAAATCGTACATCTCTCTGTTGTTGTTTGTTCTTCTAATATATTGATGCTGATTCTTTGTTACTTTTCAATTAACTCCCATTAAATATCAAAGACATTTGCAGGTTGCAGCATAAGGTTAATACTAAGTGAATCAGAATGTATTGGGAGTGAATTCATCGTTTCATTGAGAACAATAAAGAAATATATATCAAAAGATAAAACACATGTATATTGATATTTCGCGTGACTACATATCGCTAACGCCGAAGATTGTTTTTATGGTTACTTAGTGATGTTTCATCAGTTAATAGCTCCGATATTATGTACAAGGTGGGCACTAATTAGTTGGACAATTTCGTAAATGAATAACTTGCGAAGTATTTATTATCTTCTAGTTCAATCAAAGCCCGACCAATCCACCAATCTGGAAATAGAGGAAGTGCAGTATCATTTCGAGGAGTCCTTTCTTTCAGGAAAAGCTTCTTATATACTTGGAACAGTACTACAAATACTATTTGGTAGTGGCTTAAGGGCCTACTTCAGTGACGCGAAAAGACCCATTCACTAATGCTATTCCTATGGAAGAAGTTTATAAAGCTATCTCGGTTGCATTTCAATATTTTTAGATTTTTTTTTTTTTTTTTTTTTTTTTTTTTTTTTTTTTTTGCAGTGCTAGTTGAAGTTGATCTGTATGCAAGACGTTTTCTACTTTTCAATTTCGTTTACAAGTATTTTTAATCAGGGCCCGTTCAAGTATTATGTAAGCCTATTTTTAGTCATTTTGTACCCCTCCTCCCCCCTTGTAACGAAAACTAAGCAAATGCCCCCTCCCCCATTTACTTACGTAAGATTTTATGACATTCTAACATCAACACTGTTTGCCATAAAAAATTACAGTTAGTGATAAATAAATTACGTTATTAATCCAGCAAATTTACATAAATAGACATATAGGGGTTGTGGTATTATTGAAGGAAAACAAAATTGATTTAATATATTGTTAGTTATTGCATTAAATAATTCATAGAATACAAAATCGTTTTTAATATATTATTATTTATCGCATTGAACAAAACAACAAAAAAAAACTTTAAGAAATACAGCAGGCCCTAACTTATTTAGGCACATAGCTAAAAATTTTAACAAGAAAAATAGGAATATTATGTGTTTGGTGTTCACATTTCTAGTCTGGTGTCCAAGATCTTTGAATCCATGTTTCTGCATTGTCTATTATTACGTTTTCAATGTAGTGTTGGGCTGGAATGTTCATCATTTACAGTCTTTGTTTACTCCATATCTTTTTTCTCAAGTCGTTCAACATCCGTAGAACGTTCATCCAAATCATGCTTTTTTGCTTTTTGTTGTTAAACTATAGTTTATCCGTTGTCTAATGCTTACGTAAGAATTCTCGTGACCCCCCCCCTCCCCCTTGTCAGTAAAAATAAGCAGACACTGGACCCCCCCTCCCCCCGTCACTGCTTACGTAATACTTGAACGACCCTTCAGGACACTTTCATTTTCAGAACCGGTTCCTAAAATGAAAGCATCCTCTTGAAAAAAAAATCCCCAATGAAAATCGAAAAAGTAAAAAACAGCCTTTTTACAAATCGACCTCAGCTAGCCACTGCAAAAAAAAAATCATCTAAAAATATTGAAATGCGATCGAGATATCTTTATAAATTTCTTCCATAGGAATAGCATTAGCGAACGGGTCTTTTCGCGTGACTGAAGTAGGTCCTTAACCGAGTTCACATACATTTCATGAAATAGCTTTTTTTTGTATGTGTATGTGTATATGTTCTATGTTCCCATATACTACAGTCAGAGAATATTTGTAATGTATAAAGTTACTACATGGTCAGTTAGCCGGTCGGTTTGTTTCTAACCAACACATCAGAATATCGTATGATTGCTGAACAGCTTATTGATCACATTCAGATTTCCCGGTTAGGTACCCGTGTAGTGTGGGTTTTGTCTTGCATTAAGGGTGTTCTCAAATCCAAAAGGGCTACTTTCTGACATAAGTTTTAATTTATTTTTGTTCGAAAATGCATGAAACTAGTAGGTTGTTGTTCAGAAACTGTGTCATCGAGCTGTTTTTTCCGTTTTTTTGCAAACGCAATAGATCTTTCAAAAAATACTGTCAAAGTGGACGTTTTGAACCGAACTTCCGCGCGAAAGTGGAATATCCACTCAAGAGCGGGTGAAAAACGTGTCTGTCACGTGATCAAAAACGCTTCCAACTCAATAGGTAATTGATTGATAAAAAAATGGAAAAAAACATTTCAATTCCAAATCGCTTCCATGGCCAGGCTTTCCAATTTTATATCTTTCCGTTAAGAAATGAATTTGTAACTGTGTCAAAACGTTTTGCGCTTGTTGAGCAGAGCAGTTAAGAACAGCCTTAAGTAAACTTTCCCCTTCAAAATAAATAAAGATGCAATGGAAAAAAGTAAAATGGAAATTTGGGGCCCCATCTTATAGACATTTTTGGTCCCTCTTAAATTGTAGATGGGGAACTGGTGCTAAAGGTCTGCACTATCCGGAATTTCAAGGCCTGGGACCCCTTGGTCCGGCCTATTGCAAAAACTAAAAGTTCAGCCCGAGCGCGACCCGGCCCGTGCAAAAATCAATGAAATCAGACCCGACTCAATTTCTACAGAAAAAGCCGATTTTTCTAATACTGCATACATACTTATGGGAAAATTTAACATTATAGATTACTATATGTTTTAGATTACTTTATGTTAGCAAGCCATAGTATGCAGAATAGCACCAGTACTGGCCCGTCATATAGGCCCAGTATGTAGAAAGAAAATGTAAGCCTGATCCTGTCCCGGACCGAGTCTGCTGAAACAATTAAGCCCTGGTTCAGACATGATGCAACCGCCAATGCCGATCTCTACGCTGGACATGTTACATTTCTGTACTGATGTTGTCAATCTAGCATCGACTCGTGCAATATATTTATACTTAGTCACGTCCTTTCAAAACTGTTCACATTTTATTGGCTTAGTTTGATCCTTTTAAAATTTTTATATCGGGCCGAATTATTTTATCCGCCGTTAAAAAATTGTCTTTAATCCGCCCACCCGGCCCGCTGGAAAATTTTCCTTCATTTTGCCCGCCGGACCGGATTCGGGCCTCGGGCCAAGCCTGGGCCCGTGTAGACCTCTAGCTGGTGCTTCGCGTGACTTTTGGATAACCAGTCCATGGAGTTCAACGGCAGATTATACTGTGGCAGATTGTTTAACAAAACTCTGCGGGTAAACTTCTGAATTCTCAGTTTGGATTGATCGCGGAGGTGTTATTCCACGATCATCAATCTTTGCATGCCTAGATTTCAGTACATAGTTTTATTTAAAAAAAAATAATCAAATTTACATTATGATTCTTCTAAATTCATTCCTGAATTGGAATCACGAATCAGCATTACACTTCGTTTTACCAACTCCGACATACTCGCAAACACATGTCAAGAACTGAATTTCTGTTGAAACATTTGCGGGGTAATGCAAAATCTACGGGTTACTAGTTTACAAGGAGCACCAATTACCTCTTTAAGTCTGTTCTCAAATCCAAAAGGGCAACTTTCTGACATAAGTTTTAATTTATTTTTGTTCGGAAATGCATGAAACTAGCAGGTGTTGTTGTTCAGAAACTATGTATTCGAACTGTTCATTCCGTTTTTTTACAAACGCAATAGATCTTTCAGAAAATAGTGTCAAAATGTCTGTTTTCAACCGAATTTCCGCGCGAAAGCAGAAAACCCACTGAAGAAAGGACAAAAAACGTGTTTTTCACAAGATTAAAATCGCTTATAACACAATAGGTAATTTATGGATCCAAAAATGGAAAACACAGTTCGATTCCAAATCGATTCCATGGTCAGGTTTTCCAATATTATATCTTTCCGTTAAAAATTAATTTATAAATGTGTCAAAATGTTTTGCGCTTGTTGAGCAGAGCAGTTAAGAACAGACTTAACAACATGGATACTGGAAAAAATAAACGAGCTACACTCTAAAAAATAAATGAGTAAACTTACACATTAAAACAGGTATACAGATGATACAAAAACGATTTGTCTACATGTGTAAAGTGGCGTGTAAATTACCACATACACACCTTGTGTGTCAGTTTCAAAATACACATTGTTCTGTGTATTTTCATTATTTAAGCTGATGAAATATGTAAAATTCAGTGGAGCCTGCTAAGGTGACTACCTTGGTAAAGTGGCCACTGGTTAAAGTGACTGCTTTTGCAAAATTTTATTCGTTTTCATACAAAATAATACGAGAATTGACCGATAATGTAACCACCTATCTTTAGTGTAAAATGACCAGATAGCCTGTCATTGTCAACGTTATTTGAACCTGTAAAATGTGACGTGACCGTCCATTTTTCTGCATGCCGAACATTTTCAAACAAGAAGACTAAAGTGACCATTTTTCGAAATTTTTATTTTCATCGATAAAAAAAGTACAGGAATTTATCTCCTATAGTGACCACCTTCTTAATGTACAAAGTGATCAGTTTGTCCTTTATTTTAATGATATTTGCACATGTCTAAAGTGATCTTCCCTTCCCATTTGTCTCTCGAAGTGAGAGAGGATTGAGGAATGTTTTTTCCACACATATTGACTATACATACTCGATTATCCTAGGATAGGAATGCTTGTGCCTGCTGCTCATTGGCTAACTAAGTCACATGTTAATATTAAATTTATCTGAGAAAACTCCTTGGCGATTGTTCGGGTTTGTTAAAAAGGCTTCCTTTGTGATATGTTGTCAGAAATTCTAAGAATAAACCTGCACACACTCTTTCATTGTACTGCTTGCAAGATTTGTAGTATTAGTTGTTTTATTAAGTTTTAGTTGTATGAACTTGTAGTTTTCTTATTGCTTTGGTAGTTTTTCAAGTTTTTATTTTTAATGCAGTTAACCTTTCTTCTTAAAGTATGGAGAGTAAAGAATCAAAATCTAAACAGTATAAATAGTTGTGTTTAAAAGATAAAATTGAATTTATTAGTTTTCTAAAAAATAATAGTCAAAGAGCTGCAACTGAAAATTTTCAAATCAGTAAAACTTGTGTGAGCAATATTTTAAAAAGAAAATCGGAATATCTACAAAGATTTGAAGAAAATGAAAATGAGTCTAGGAAAATTAAAAAAAAAACAATTATTTTGAAGTAAATCAAGCAACTGTTGAATGGTTTAAAAACTGCATGGGATGAATGCTCGAGTTTCTGGATCTTTGCTACAAGAAGCAGCTTTAGAGTTTAAAAGAAAAAAAAAAAAAAAAAAAAAACTTCAATGTAGAAATTTTACTGCTTCTAACGGCTGGTTAGAATATTTCAAGAAAAGAAATAACATTTCTCAGAAAATTTTGTGTGCAGAATCTCATGACGTTGATAAGGAAAGATTAAATTCCTTTAAAAGATCGATTTATGATTTGTTGTAGAATTACAAGAAGGAAGACATATTCAATGCTGATGAATGTGGTTTGTTTTATCGGGCGGTGCCAAACAAAACATTAGCAATGGTAGGGCTGCCACTGGCAACTATTTTTATATTCTATTCGCACTACTATTAAAAAAAAAAAAAAAAAAAAAAAAAAAAAAAAAAAAAGAATTTTTTAGCATATTTTTCTTGTTGTCAAAGTGTATGTGAAAATTTATTGTTTTTAAAAAATGGTGCAAGACAGAATTTAAAAAATAGTCACCCGTGGCAGCCCTGCAATGGCTGGAGCTAAATGTAAGGATGGAAAGATTTTTAAAAAGAGAATTACCATTTTGCTTGCTTGCAGTTCAACAAAAGAGAAACTATAAAACCTCTTGTGATAGGAAAAGCCAGAAAACCACGCTGTTTCAAAAATGTTAATATCAAGAATTTACAAGCCTCGTAGTATGGAAATAAAAAAATCCTGGATGGCAAACTCTATTTTTAGTGAATGGGTTGCACAATTAAACAAACAGATGAAACAAAGAAAGAGAAAGATTCTATTGTTTATAGACAACTGTCTATAAACAATAGCCCATCCGAGTGATTGGTCGTTTTCAAATGTAAAAGTAAAGTTTCTACCACTTGATACTACAACGCATTTAGAGCCGCTTGATCAAGGAATAATTCAAGCTTTCAAGCTACATTATAGAAAGTCCTTGCTCCAGGCTATAACTTCCAGAGCAGAAGAATGCAAATCAGTAAATGAAGTTGCTTCATGTATAAACGTTCTCGATGCCATATTGTGGGTTAATGATTCGTGGAATTCGGTACATCAAAATATCGGGCTTTTCGCAACAAATTTTTGAAGATATCAGTGATTCACATTCTGCAAATGATGAAGATAGCCTTTCGAATATTCAAAATCTTATAAATCAATTGCCTTTTGAAGATGGACCAGTGAATGCTGAATTATTCTTGAATTTTGACAGTGATATTCTAATATACAATGCTTCCGTTGATCAAGAAAGTTTCAAGCAAGAAATTTGCGATATGTTTAAAAATGAAAAAGAAAATGAAGAAGATTGTGTTGGTGAAGATGAAGTGGAAATCGAAGAAAATGATGAAATTTCCGACGCAGAAATGTTAAGATATGCAGAAAAAAAAGGTGAAAAAGTAGGCCCTAAATAACTGCCCACCAATGCTGGATTTATTGAGAAAACTTGAAGGCATGACTGAAAACATAATTGTTGAAAAGAAGTGTTTTAAGCAGCGAAATACTTCTGACTTTTTCGCTGTAAATGGAACTTCATGAAAGTTTGTTTAATTTTTTAATGAATAGTTTATTACTGCCAGTTGTAGAAACGTTATCATTATGCAATTACAGTCAAAATAAAAATGCGTATTAATTACAATGTACCTTGTCCTTATGTGTTATTTAAATCAATCACTACGGAAGTTCTTCAACTACATTCAAAAGAAATAAGGTGAGTTTTAAGTTAATTACCCTCTATGTAGTATATTTTAAATTAGTAATTCAGTTATTATAATTGTTAATTAATTAATTTATTACTTAATATAGTACATTTTTCCATATGTATATTTTAATTTGTTTTATTTTTTCAGATCACAAAAAATTTTAACGTGCCATTTTTAAAGACACTTCATAAAGTGACCACCTCTATATAGTGACCATTTTAGCCGGTCCCAAGGGTGGTCACTCTAGGAAGGTTGCACTGTAGTTATCAAATAATTCTGAAATACACAGTTTATTGTGTAAATCGCACATGAGTACACATATCTATGTGTAATATGCAAAAATGACAGATTTTTGTATACGTAGCTTAACCTTATAGTTTGGAATGTAAATTATGGACAAAATGTTTATTATAGGTCGCAAGACAAAATTGTATGAAAATCAAACTCCAAGTGCTTGGTGTATTTGTTCTCTTTTTCTGACAAGAACAGGACCAACCTTGGTAATCACAGATTTTGATTATTCTTATATATGTTGTATGATAGAGGCCTTTTAGTCTCAGGTTCAACGGATTTTATGCAACGCTTCCTAGTTCTCGATAAACAGGGGGAAGGGGTCTAATATTATAACAACTAATACAACTAATAATAATATTATAACAACTTAAATACTCACTTTGTAACGCGTTGACCCCGTTGGTCGTAGTTCAGTCTGTACAGCATTTGCTTGTTGATCGGAGGGCTCGGGTTCGATCCCGGAACGCGCTCCGCTTGTTTTCCTTATTTATTGTTTGATAAATATACTTGTAATTATAATAATCTCACTGTCAATTAAAAATAGTGTATTCATTATAATATTAACCTATTTATTTTTTTATAAAACATCATAAAACTGTTAATATTGTTAAATGACTCTTAAAATGTGTTTCATATATTCATTAACCTGTTAATTTTTTTTTATTACTTTTAAAATGTATTTCATATATTCTTTATCGATGTAATGATATTGAACAATCGTGTCAATTTCGCGATTTTAAAGAAACATAATTTATGCATTTATGCATTGCCTTAATAAGGGAAGTGGAAACGATGATAATACTACTCTCTACTTTTTTATAATACATAATTATATATAAAAATAGCGTAAGAATTAACTTGCAACCTATTTTTTGCATATTAAAGATTTTTAAATTTGTAATACGTATGCTTGCGTTTTGAATTATTTTGCTTTACCGTTTATCTCCTTTCTGCATTTATTTTCATTTTTACCATAGCTAGAGAGCGCCGCAATAGCTTTTGTAACGATGTTGGAATTTTTATTAGTCAATTATAGATCCAATTTTTTTTTTAATCTCTTTAAATGATGAGAAATGTTTAATAATGATTTAAAAATCAAAAATACTAAATTAAAATTTAAATATTTAAGATTACAGTTAATGTACGATATTAATTTTTTTAATTAAGATTATTAAATTACTAGAAAGATAGCCCGTCAAAAAGGACGGAAAATGAGATATCAAAATATATACAGTTTTCTCTATTTCGCCAAGGCCCCTATACTGGAAAAGTACCGAGAATTTAATTTCTGTGTTCGGCTATGTAAAGCACATTAAAATCGGGCAGTTAGGAGCTCAGATAGTACAATGCCTTCTAATGGCGATTATTTTATTAGCAGCATCGGATTGAAGATGTAAAGACGTACATTTTCGTACATTACACTTTAAATTCTGACCCATAGATTTTGAGAAAACCCCTTAAATGCACGGGGTTTAAATTAAATTTTAGTGAGCTCGATTATGAAAAATTAGGTTTCAATGGGAATTTCGGCAAATTAGCCAACTTTCGCCAAGTTGGCGCCATATATGGCAACTTATTTTTGCCACCAAATTTGGCGAAATGTCAACCTTTGGCTCTATTGTGGTAACCTATTGTGGCTGCTATTAGTACTTTTCAACAATTACTCATTGTTCAAGCTCATACCGATTTCTCCATAGGAATCCTAACATGGCCGCGGTGAATGAGGCGGTCCAACCGGAATTGTGAAGGACACACAGAGACTTGTATTTTATATAAATAGATAATTACAAGTATATTTATGAAACAGTAAAGAAGAAAACAAATGTAGCACGTTCCGGTCATCCAGCATTCATTATCATCGTATTATTTTCCTTTATTAAGCCAATACATATATATTGTTTCCTTTAAATTACGAATTGACACAATTGTTCAATATCATTATATCGATCAACAATATATGAAATACATTTTTAAAATCATTAACAGTTTTATGATGTTTTATACAACGATTTAGTCACAAATAAAAAAAAAAAATGGTTAAAACTATAATTGGTACGCAATTTTTAATTGACAATGAGATTATTAAATTATAACTACAAGTATATTTATAAAACAAAAAAAATAAGAAACAAGCTTAGCGCGTTTCGGGATCGAACCCGAGCACTCCGATCAGCAAGCAAACGTCGCACCGACTGAGCTAAGACCAACGTAACCAGCGTGTTACGAAGAAAGTATTTAAGTTCTGTTATAATATTAGACTTCTCTGTTTCTCGAGAACTAGAGAGCGTTGTATAAAATCCGTTGAAACTGAGGCTAAGGGGCCTCTATCCTACAACATAGATAAAAATAATCAAAATCTGTGATTACCAAGGTTGGGCCTCTCCTTGTGAGATTTGTTTTAAGGCCATAAAATAGTGTACCTTTAATTTACAAGAAGCAGCATCGTCTGAAATTATATTTACTTCATGCCATCTCTCTGTCAAAGTTGTTTTGAAGCTCTAAAATCGTATAGCCACAATTTATGACAGAACCTGGGTAATCTGAATAAATACAATGTAAAATAAATTTTGTAAAATACGGAAATCGTGACACCAGTACAACTACCACATTTTATCCAAGGGCGGATCCAGCTCACCATTTAGAGGGGGGTCATGGATTTCCTTTTTTTTTTTTTTTTTTGGAGGGGGGGGAGGGGGATCACATCTCTTTATGAGAATGTTTTTATATTGAGAGTTATTCCCAAATCAACTGTAACTACTTTTCTGATACTTTCGCAAGTCATTTTCATTCGTAAATACTAAAAATTGGCATTAATATTCGTAAAAATATAAAATTTACCGATTTTGTTCAGATACCAAAAGATTAAAGACTTTCCCATTTTAAAAAAGGTAAAGATTCATTTAGAAAATGTTGTCAAAGTTGGTATTTTTAGCCAAGTTTTAAGAGTTGACAGCCACAGAAATGTCGTCCCAAGGGAACAATTGGCTGTCACTTCCAAAAATTCACTTTAAAAAGTCAAAGAATTGTCAACGATTAAATATGGCAAAAATTTGTATTCAAAAGTTTAGAGGTAACTAAACCGTACACATTGACAGCTATGTGATTCTATTAGTGTCATGAAAATTGCAGATTTAGCCTCTTCTTTCTGCTCAAAGTATTAAATAGTTCTTTTCAATCGAACTTATACCTTTGGAATGGATCAGTTCCTTCTGATGGACTGATGGCTTCCATTATTATGAAACAGCCATTATAAATGAAGTGTTAGGTGGCCAGTTTTTTCCCATTCTGACCAGAAAATCAGAATTCTAACTTTTTACGACTGCTCTTTCATCTTCATCTAACACTTCATTTATAATGACTGTTTCATAATAATGCAAGCCATCAGTCCATCAGAAGAAAATAACTCGGTTAAACGGAAACTCGGTTAAGCGGGACTCTACTGTATATTTCATTTTAAGAATGGTCTTTAGAGTATTTTTGTTGGTGTTCAGAGGGGGGAGGGGGGGGTCATGACCCCCGTGACCTCCCCTTGGATTTTTTTTTACTTCAGTTTCAATCATCACTTTCAAAGATATATTTACATCAAGAGGAGAAATTCTCTATTTGATACAATCTACAGTGAACAAACAATATTTACCGGAACGGGATACGAACTAAGGAACTGTAACTTTCCAAAGCGCGCCCTTAACCATTCAGTTACGATTACACAAGATAAGTTTTCAAGTATCCGTATTTATTGAGTGCATATACGTACACGTATTTCTATCCTGTGTAATATTCTGTTCTTACGCACATAGCTGTGCAAAATTTTTACACATATTTCTGTGTACTATTCTCTTTTAACACATACTTCTGCGTAATATGCAAAATACACAGATATTTATATAATATGCAAAATGTATAAATTTACAATAACATGCCAACTCGGGTTAATCTGTACAATTCTCTACATTTACACACTTGTTTCAGTTTTATAAGGGATAACAAATGACACACCCCTATTACGCCAATAAAGACACATAAATACATGTATTTATGTGCAGGTAACCTGGTTTACCTGCAGGTAAATTTTCGCGATAAAAGTGTAAATTTTGCAACAAAAGCATAATTTTACAATTTTACCCATATACCTATGTAAAAGTGACTAATTTACACATATATTTTTTAGAGTGCAAGAACTCCTTGATTTTACACTAATTTCGTGCTAGTCCCTTCAGAGCAAAGCCAGTATATCAAACTCAATGACGTTAAATTAATGCCAAAATGAGAAATTTTACACCGCTGCTCATATCGTAATAAGTTATGCTGAGGCAGAGGAGTCATTTATTTAAGAGTGTATTCCGATCCAAACTGCTTATTTTCTGATTTAGTTTTAAATTCATTTTTGCTCTGAAACGCATCAAACTGGCACATTCTCTTATTTGGAAACTACATAAAGTGCCGTGCTTGTCGATTTTTTGATAAATGCAGAAAATATTGTAAAAAAATGCTGTCAAAGGTGACGTTTTGAACCGAGTTTTCCGAAACGGGAGATCTGGGAATGAAAAAGATGGTCATACTAAGAAAATAATTGTTTAAAACGCAAATTCTAATTAATTGAGCGAAAAATGAAATCACACGGCCTCTTCTACATCACTTCAAAAATCATCTCAGCCAGTTTCATGTTTATACTTTTAAAAATGAGTCTGAAAATGTCTCGGAAAGTTTCGAGCTGCTGAGGGTGGAAAAATATTTTTCCGAATACACCCTTAAGCACAATAATTTTAAAATTGGATAAAAAGTTATTTATAATTTATTTTTCATTAAAAGATATTAGAAATATTGACAGAAAATAGGTAAATTTGATGCATACACGCAAATAACCATACACACTCAAGTTCTCCTAAAATATTCTAATTTTCTTTTAATCCAAAGCTGATCTAATTTTTTCAATGCTATTAACTAATTAAGTTGAATGTGTTCAATTGTTCATTTACAACTTCTTTTTTAAAGGAAAAAGCAATGCTTGTTTAATTTAAAATTACATTAATTTAAAAAAAAAACACTGACATGCTTTCGTCAATTTTTTACAAGTCGATTTTTTTAAGTTTTTAGTTCACAGAACAATACAGGTTCAAAATAACCTGGAGTTAAAAGTATTAACCCGGGAGAACTCGCTAGTGAGAATGCCCAATTGCTTTTCTTTTACTTTACATTCATATAATATCAACTTTTTTTGGTTGGCTTAGTACTTTCATTCACAAAATAGGTAAAATAATTGAAAAACATTTTGAAATTTTAATTAAAATGAAAAATGATTTAAATAAGAGGCTTAAAAAAGTACGACTGTGAGAGAAAATCTCATGCAGCGAGTTCTCCCGGGTTAAAACAAATTTAGTACAACTGAACGCATAGGATTTGACGGACACAGCAAATTTTACCTAATTTCTGTTTACAAATTTCATTTTTTTTCAAGTGAAACATACACAATTTCAATCAGAATTAATACTTAATTAAATTATTCTTGTTCCTAGGTAGTTAATCATTATTTTTATTTTTTTTTTTTTAATTCTTCTTTCAGTTGGTTAAAAAGAAAAGAAAAATCCATGTCGGCTGGGCATTTAGGTACAGGTAGATTTCGAAGTTAAGTACTAATTTTGCCAACAAAATCTAAATCAAGATAGAGATAAGACCAGTTTAATAATTTTATCTGACGGCTTTTGACGAGTTTTTAGCTTCATTTATCTGTAAGTGAGCTGGTTTTATCAGAATCATGTTAAAACGATAATTTTTCATCAATCCCTATATTTTTTACTTTTTTTTTCTTTAAGAGTTGATCCTGTCAAAAACTTGTCAATATAAAAGTTGTAGATAATATTAAGATGATTTACAGTAAATTTAAGCGGATTTGATATATTGTGAATTCAGGAAGTTGCGATTTTTTTTTCTTCTTCACCCCTGCCCTCCCCCCCCCTTTTTTGTTTTGTTTTTATTTTTATTTATTCATTTATTTATTTATTTATTCTTTTTTTTCTCTAAGAGCTGGTCCTTTCAAAAACTTGTCAATATAAAAGTTGTAGATAAGATTAAGAAAATTTAATAAATTCAATAAATGGATTTGATATATTGTGACTTGACGAAGTTATGAATTTTTTTCTTCTTAAAACCCTATTTTTTACGCCCCTTGAGCCCATTTTTAATTATATCAAAAATCTGTCATACATAAAATTTTCGCCCTTTTCTTAGAAGTAATAATAACTTTAAACCTATTTGATATGTATTATAGATAAGTAGTTATAGGGTTTTTTTCTGTTTTCACAAAACCCCTCCCTATTTCCACCCCCTTGGTCCGACTTTGCCCATTAACGAACTTGGCCGAGATTTTTTGCTTTTTTATTTTATATATCAGTTTGGAAGAGATTTATGCTGAATTATGGAAGTTACCGTGTCCATAAAAAAGTGATATATATGTAGAGAGATAGGTAGATAGATATATGGGTGGATATCACAAAATGTGAGATTTTGAAAACAAAAGTTTTGAAGATTTAAATCGTTTCAAAGCTTCTGATTTTTTTTTTAAATGTTGATTGAACAGCTGAATAAAGGAATTTATATGTAAAATTGTTAAAGTTTGAAGAGCTTAAGTTCCTTTTTATGTAATTATAATTATGTGTCATTTTCTTGGCATATGTATGTCAGGATAATGACAATTTCATACTAAAACATTTTTCAACTTTCTGACATAAGTTTTAATTCATTTTTGTTCGGAAACACATAAAACTAGAAGGTGTTGTTAGTCAGACACTATGTCATCGAACTGTTTTTTCCGTTTTCTTGTAAACGCAATAGATCTTTCAGAAAATACTGTCAAAGTAGGCACTTTTAACCGAACTTCCAGACGAAAAAAGAAAATCCAGCCAGTAAGGGGAGAAAAATGCGGTGTCACATGATCAAAATCGCTTATAACTCAATAGGTAATTGATTGATCAAAAAATGAAAAAAAAACAGTTCGATTCCAAATCGCTTCCATAGCCAGGCTTTCCAATTTTATATCTTTCCGTTAAAAAATGAATTTGTAAATATGTCAAAACGTTTTGCGCTTCTTGAGCAGAGCAGTTAAGAACAGCCTTAAAGGAACATGTTTTCTCTATAGTACCTCAAATTCAGTGTAACGTTCAGTTTTATTTGTAATTTATAGAAGACAGGAAAATGACATAATAAAAGTCTACTTAACTTTTACAAAGCCTTTAAACGCATTATTTTCAAAGAAATATCTAAAAGATCTTGCTGGTAGCAATGATTTTACTACTTGTGACTTGAACTATGTCAAGAACAAGAAGAATTATATTAGATGTAAATTTCCAACTGGGCGAAAAATGTCCGGACCAGGATTTTAACAAGGGGCTGAAGCCGCCAGTGCTCTGCCATTTGAGCTATCCCGGACGAATCTGGTGGAACTTTCTCACCCAGCTAACCGTAATGATCATAGCATCTAGTCTGAAACCTGGTTCAGCTCAACAGAATAAATCTCAAGTAATGGAACTCCAGAAAACGCTCGATACGAGATTACACTACATTAATTTTAACACAATTATTCTAATTGGTAAATAAATCATATTAGATGGAAATTTCCAACTGGGCGAAAAATGTCCGGACCAGGATTCGAACCAGGGATCTCCTGGCAGAAGCCGCCAGTGCTCTGCCATTTGAGCTATCCCGGACGAATCTGGTGGAACTTTCTCACCCAGCTAACCGTAATGATCATAGCATCTAGTCTGAAACCTGGTTCAGCTCAACAGAATAAATCTCAGGTAATGGAACTCCAGAAAACGCTGGATACGAGATTACACTACATTAATTTTAACACAATTATTCTAATTGGTAAATAAATCATATTAGATGGAAATTTCCAACTGGGCGAAAAATGTCCGGACCAGGATTCGAACCAGGGATCTCCTGGCAGAAGCCGCCAGTGCTCTGCTATCTGAGCTATCCCGGACGATTGTATCCCGAGATTTATTCTGTTGAGCTGGACCAGGTTTCAGACCAGATGCTATCTATATTATAAAGGACAAACATATCTGTGCGTAATGCATACGTCATTTTGCGAATGGCAACATTTTGAAATTTGAAATAAAATTTTGGTTTTGCAATTTTCTCTACTGCAATTTTTTTAACTTCTAAACATCGCACATTTTAAATTTTTACACCGTCGTATAAGGAAAAAAAATGCTCTTTTAAACGCAATTTGTTTGAAAGCTGTATCTCAATTTATTTTTGAGATATTAATTTTTTTGTAGTTTTTAATACCATTTTTCTTATTGTGGCAACAAAAGTATCTCATTTCTATTGAAAGTCATTGAAAGTAAACGGAAAATAGTCGAAAATAGGAGATACTGTATCTTTTTGTTGCCGTTTTCTCATCAAACCTGAAAAAAAAAAGTTGAAATTAAAATAGGGGCTATGTCAAGAATATTGTCTGTTATTCCGTGAAAATGACGTCATATGCATACTTTCCTATATACGAAGTTTAAGAGTGGATTGTAAAAGTGAATTGCTTTAGCGGATGCAAATGACGTCATTTTATAAAAAAGCGTGTATTTTAATCCTTAAACCTGAATTATGTTTTGTAGAAGTGCGTCATTTTCACAGCCCAGCTGCTTTGATATTCTTCACAGGTGAGATTGGTTCACTTTTGAAAATAATGTAATCGAAATCACACACTGGTAAAACGCAACGTTTTACAAAAATTTAGAGTGTCTTTATAGAAGAGAGGTGACATGCAAATAATAGCAATTTATATTAGAGAAATTGATGATTCTCGCCTGGATGGATTTGCTTCGCCGAGTTAGACAAGCAAACAAATAATTCGTGGTTTAAAATAAAATCATGTTCCTTAAGTTTTTGTTCAAAATTCTCTCAAATAAAATTTCAATGCTATTCTTTAGGACATTCTACTATAATTTTATCAAAATAACATAATTTGCTTAATTTGATTTTTCCTAATTTTATATAATCTATATATAACACAAGTGTGTTTTTTAGTCATTTGCCCTGATATTTCTGCTGAACCAATTTTACTAATATTTTTAAGCTGAAAGCTCTTCATTTGTAAATGTGATCGCACTATCTTTTTTTTTTTTTTTTTTTTTTTTTTTAATATCCCCATTTTTATATTTTAATTTTAAAAGCATTTTATGAAATTTCTTCAAAATTAAATTAGATAGCTTTTATTATTGCAGACAAGAGAGAAATAATGAGGTATTTTCATCTTTATTCATACTATTTTCTGATAAAAATTCAAAATTGATGATAAAAATGGTTGTATAGGGTTTAGTGCCCGCAAAATCCCATTCGGAGCAGAATATTATATTAAGGGCATAATAACGGAAAATGACATACTGCTTTTGAAAACACGCATTTTTTCTCATAAATTTTCTATTATTGTTTCTCCTTCTGCATGTGTACTAAGTTTCAGACACTAGGCGAAATGCTTATTTAAGTGAAAAGGAAGTCATATTTAGAAGAAACGATCCTTTTCTTAGATAAAACTAAACATTTTAACACAAATACGTCTTAAACATAAATTACGGAAATTCTTACTCTCCTCAATTTGGATTAGAATCTCCAGTAAAGGGTGCGTCTGTTTATATAAAACATGTTGCTGACAATCGTGACTTAAAGTTTTAAGTTAAAATGGTTTTTAAATGATCAAACAAAATACAAATTTTTTTTTAAATGATGAATATGGATATCAGAATTGCGTATGCAAATTTTGAGAAGGTGAAAATTGCTGTTTTTCATTCCGGAATACCAAGCATAAGAGCCTCAATTGATAACCATATCCTAATAACTGATCTTTATTATATTTTACTGTTTAAGTATCTATATTATAAAGAAGAAACGTATCTGTGCCTTACGCTGACGTCATTTTGCGAATGACAACACTTCACGATTAAATTTCTGTCTTGAAATTTTCGCTACTGCAATTTTTAATCTTCTGACCATCGTACATTTACAATTTTCGTCGCATAGGGGAAAAATTTACTTTCAAATGCAATATGTTTAAAAACTGTATCTTAATTGACTGATGTATTATATTTTCTAAAATAATTTTTAAGCATGATTTTATCACGTGCCGGTTTCAATACATAATAATAATAAACATTTTGCACATAAAGCAACAATCATTTTTCAGCATTTGTTTCTGACTATTTTTGCATAACGAAATTAATACTTCCTTTATAAACAAATAAAAGAATAATATTAAAAAAAACACCAATCTAACATATTTGTGAAAGACAAATTAACGAAATTATACTTCTTTTATAAACAAATAAAAGAATAATATTGTGAAAACACAAATCTAACATATTTGTAATCGTACAATTAAAATTTTTAGATCACCAAATAGGATTTTTTTTTTCAAATGGAATTTGTTTGCAGAGCTCATCTCAGTTTACTGATTGTCTATGGTTTTAAAAACAATTTTAAATCATGAAATATTTTTTAATTTATCTATATCGCGCGAAACTCGGTTACGAAAGATTAATCCGTTTGCCCGTAAAACAAAATAAAGAGTTCACCATTTTCGGCTAATGTTCATTTAAAAAAAACTTCCCTATGGATATATAAATAAAATAATATAAATAAAACACAAATTTAACAGACATGTATAAACTCTGAAATTATCAGAAAATAAAAGGATGCCATAAGTAGCAAAATCTTGGTCAAATAACTCTTAGCATGGGGCTAATAAGAAAATATCGCTTTTGCTAAATTTCAAAAATTTTTGATTGTATAATTCGTATTTTCCATATGAAAAATGCTTTTTTAATGTAAGTGGGCAATCTAAAAAAATTATTGCATATAAAAAAATTATTAGTTTTCAATTTAAAAAAAAAAATGTTTTCACCTATATTTTTTAACCCGGGAAGCCCGGGTACTATCCCCTAGTAATCATTAAGGTTAGCTGAGTGAGAAAGTTCCACCAGATTCGTCCGGGATAGCTCAGATGGCAGAGCACTGGCGGCTTCAGCCAGGAGATCCCTGGTTCGAATCCTGGCCCGGACATTTTTCGCCCAGTTAGAAATTTACATCTAATATGATTTATTTACCAATTAGAATAATTGTGTTAAAATTAATATAGTGTAATTTCGTATCCAGCGTTTTCTGGAGTTCCATTACCTGAGATTTATTCTGTTGAGCTGAACCAGGTTTCAGACCAGATGCTATAATCATTAAGGTTAGCTGTGTGAGAAAGTTCCACCAGATTCGTCCGGGATAGCTCAGATGGCAGAGCGCTGGCGGCTTCAGCCAGGAGATAACTGGTTCGAATCCTAGTCCGGACATTTTTCACCCAGTTGAAAATATCTAATATGATTTATTTACCAATTAGAATAATTGTGTTAAAATTAGTATAGTGCAAGAAGAATTACTCTGCAGCGCCATCTTTATACCTCATAAAGAACTAAAATGAGCAGGCCAGGATAATGACATTCATTTTCAGTAACAATCATATTTTAATTATGGAAAATTATTTGTAAAATACAGAACTTGTTACTTTCCACATATATGTGTTATATAAGGTATAATTAGAAATTAGAAATTTAAAAAACTAGAAGAAGATATTTGTACATGATAGCAGAAAGCCCTTTACTTTGCACACATCACAGTGGGGCATGCCAGGAAAATGACAGTCTGAAATGACAATGTGAAGTCTTTTAATTGCTTTATTTTTGTGTTATTATGAATATAATAACTTTTTTAAATACTTCTAAGAATATTTTTTATTAGAATGTAAAAAAAGAAAATTGCATTATATAACATTAAATAGAAATTTTATTGTGCGGACTGCAATTTCCGTAATTTATGATATTGACCCATGTAAAGTTCTGAACTGGGTGTGGTTTTGGGTTCTAGGTGTCCAAATCGGGGTAGATATGCAAAAGATTTTCAGAAATTCCAACATAGAGGAGAATGTAATAGGTAGTATTTCTTATGAAATCTACCTAAAATGGAATATTGGTAAGTATATGCAGGGTTGGCAGTAATCAATTATTTTTTTAATCGATTGATTAGTCGATTAAATATTCAATCATACGAAATTGACTCCTAATTCAATTTATCATGATTGAAATTGAAAAAGTAATTGCTCTTTAAAAAGTTTTTTTATGATTCATTCAATCTGCATGAATTCAATCTGGATTAATTTAATCGTGATTAATTTAATCATTAATTACATAGACGAAAATTAAATATGACCGCCCTGTTTTCTTTCTTAAATTTGCTTTCATTGCTACGAAATTCTTTTTAAGAGTCACTATACGATTTTTCTTATTGGATATTATACAGAGCCACACAAAATTATTCATATAAATCGAAATCAATATGTTTAAATTATTTAGGGGGGATTAGGGACAAGTGGAACCCTTTTAATAAAACTGATATGTTTTTTTATAATTATTTTAGGCAAATGTGAGCAATATTATCAATCATTTGACAGTCACAAATCGATGGTGATAGTCCCTGTTCCATCATAGACTACACTTGATGTCGGTGCCACTACCTCCAATGGATGCAGAAGCGAAAAAGTTCTGAAATTGCGATTTTTATGATATTGAAGGGGAGAGAAACTTAAAATTTGCATGATAGTAATTACTTAAAAGTTTTAAATGCTATGTGAGAATAGTTTCTAAAAAATTCAAAAATTAAAACTGTGAAATCAGCAAAAAGTGTTCTAAAAACATCCTAAATTACGATTTCAATGGAATTGTTAAGGTTATAAAATTTAAATTTGACGTGGATGTTACTTTTAAGACTAGTATCACAGAACATTTAAAAAGTTTAGATATTTAAAAGGTTGAAATGAATGGCGAAAACATTAAAAGAACAGTTGAAATTACGATTTTAATGGAACTGTTAAGGGTACAAATTTGAAATTATACACGGTTGCTACTTTTAAGACAAAAATATATGCGCATTACATTTTTTAAAATTGAAATATAAAAATCTGCGGGAGAAAAAACGTCTTCTAACGGGAAATATAAGAAAATTTCATAAAAATGTATTTTTTGTGATTTCTCGCCTGGCAGTAGTTTTCAAGTTAAAAATAAAAATGATTTAACGCAACTTTTTTATACGTTTCTAGTGTAGTGACTCCTAGCGAAAAAAAAATTAACCATACTTAATGACCAGTGTTGAATTCAAGGGATGACCCTCTCCCCCCCCCCCCCCCGGCTCCGGAGCAATGACAATATCCCCTCCCGGAAGATTTGAGATTTTGTATTTACAATGGTCAAAAAGTGGGATTCCCTCCCCCCCCCCCAGAACCTCTGCAATATCCCCCCGGAGCCACAGAAATCCCTCCCGGAGAAAAGTGTCTGAATTAAATACTGTTAATGACTAAAAATAAAATCTTAAGATTTGTGTACTAAGTGTACTTCTCTTAACTGCAACTGAATTAAACTTTGAGACAACAACAAAAAAATATATATATGTATATTTTTTTGGAATTTTAATCTAATTAAATATAAAGAAATCATCTATAAATATTATTTATTAAACTTATAAATATTTTTACAGTGCACATTTACATACTTTTAGACAATTTTTAAACAGTTTAAAGAATTGAAGGAGGAAAAAAAGATTGTGTATCAGATAACTGATTTGAAGCTGCAAATTGCGTTAAATAAACATTACGCTAATTACGCTAAACATACTAAATTACGGTAACATACTGAATTATGCTTATATCATAAAAAAAAACTTGCAACAAACTGAAGAAGAAAGTCTATTGTAAAAGCAAAATGCTCTCTGATGTCAGCTTCACATCATAAAAGTGTAAGAATAAATCATAGGGATTCTTTGCATCTCCCCTTCTTCTCGCCAAAGCAAATTTTTGTAGCATAATCAGAACAATCAATTTCATAAAATACTCACAAATTTTCAGGAATATTTTCACCGTAACATTTACATATTTTCAGACATTTTTGAAGGATTTTAATGAATTAAAGTAAAAGAAAAAAAAAATCTGTACGGGATAACTAATTCGTTGCAGCAAATTTTGTGCAAATAATCATACTAAATTGTTGTATATCATAAGAAACTTATAACAAGCTGAAGAAAAAAGAACATTGCATATAAGCAAAATTCAACAGTTCGATGTTGGCTTTACGTCATAAAATTATCAAAATAAATCAGTCGATTTGCTCTTTATCCACCCCCCCCCCCCTCTTTTTTACAAAAAAGAATCTTTCAAAATATACTGACAAACTAGTTAATTTCAATAATATACTCATAAAATTTCATTCATGTGCCAAAAAATCAAACGACGTTTTATTTCTTATTTAAACTAAAAGCATGTTTGATAATAGTGTATTACTAATACAAGTAATTAATTATTAATGCTACTAATTAATAAACATCTTTTTATAACTTCCACAGTTTAATAATCTTTTCGAAACACGCACTTTGACTTTATTTTTTAAATGGTGTTTCTTTTTCTTCTTCTTTTTTTTTTTTTTTTTTTTTTTTGTAAAATGAGTAATTTTGTTCTATTTCTTTGCATTACAGTCTCATGTTTTTTTTCAATTAAGTATCAATTTTCAAAACTATAATTTTTTCTGTTATTTGCAGTATTAAATTAGTCAGTATATCATATGTATATACGTAAATCAAAATATCTATACATAAATTTACATATGTAAATAAAATTCATAATCCTGAAATAACAATAAAGTTGAACAGAAGACTTGGGAGGTGTGTTCTTTAATAAGTTGATAACTCTGTTAAAAATGACAAAAAGCGAGTTTATACTAGCAATTGGGAGACGGAAATGCCCGTTCAGGCTGAAAATTCATAGAATTCAAAATATCATAATGCAGTATGTTTTGGTCATACAAAGATGATTTATTTTTGTTTGACTTTTAAAATCATACCTTAAACATCCTTACGTCACAATTTAATCAAGTTTCAACTAAGAAAATAATGAAAAAGCACTAACTACTTTTCCCTCCCAGTTATCCGTCTCTATCCTAACAATTAGCCAGCATATGATTATTTTTTTAAGTAATTTAAATTATTCTTTCTTACTACTTTCTTTTCAAGCATATCATCCGATAAATTTGAAATGTAGATAAATTAATCATCGTGGCGAAAGAAAACATCCTCTCGGCAGTCGGACAAAATAATTAAGGCGTTGAAAATGCCAGATTTAACATCTTTTTGCCTAAAATTCACTTTGAAATTGTATTGCCTACATGTCTATATTCCCATTCTACTATAATTTTTATCAAAGTAACAGAATTTGTATAACGTAATTTTCATAATTTTCAGTGAATCTGAATTTTTAAATTTGACCCCTTACTTAAAAGGTAAAATATAATTAATATTATAAATGCTGTAAAAAGAGGAATACAATCAGATTTCCTTTTCCCAAAAAAATTGAAAGGTCTTACTTATACTGTACAAATGCAACACATGAAGTTGCTAAGCAGCCGATATTGAATTAAAATCTGTCTGTCCGTTTTTAGTCTTTTGTACTCCTTTGTGTATTCCTGGAACATGGAATTTTGGGTAATGTCAAAAACGTAAATTTAAGAAGTTTTTATAGCGGGTGGCGTGAATAAAAGTGACTCGGTCATAGAAATATGAGAAAAAATTAAGATGTAGGACAATATTATTAAGACTAAATAAAATAATGACTAGGCTGCCCCGGCTTATCTTGGTATGATATAAGAAGCAAGAGACGCCAATTCCTCATTATGATGGCACTATCACATTTTGCCGTTATGACATGAAACTTTAGTGTGTTGTATATCTTGACTAGTACAAAATAAATATTCCAGTCTACCGTGTGATATCTCGGTATGATATGAGCAGAAGGGGGGCGAATTCGTCAATTGACGGTAGTATCTCGTCATCAAGTTTTGAGATGAAATAGTTGCCTAATTAGTATTTTAACAATCAATTTTTTAAATATTTTATTTTGAATGCAAGAAAACAACATTTACTTCTGTTTTTCTTCAAGACTATGGAAGAAAGATATCTACAAACACAGGCGATTTGAGACCCCTCCCCCCACCTGAAAATTTGAAGGTAATTTTCGTTATGTTAAGCACGCCGGCTCGATGAAGGCATGATAAAATGCGAACAAAAGGCTTTAATATCGGAAAGCCCCAGAGGCTTCAGGCTCACTTATTACTCACGCATTTGTCCTGCTGTTCTCATATCTTACCAGATATCGCGAGGCAGATTATAGATTAAACATTTTATGAAACTGGTCAAAATCTGCAACATGTAAAACTTTCATGACAAAATTTCATAACATGACTGGCAAAACCGCGAATTGGCGCCCTGTTCTGCTCATATCTTAGAAAAAATATCACAAAGCAAATTGAATTATTTGTAGTACTAATATGCATATTCAATGCTTTAAAATTTCATGTTGAAACTCGATTGTATGATATATCCAAAATAAAGAACTGATGCCCTGTTATACACATATTCTACAAATATATCGTGAGGCAGATTGAAATAATTACATTATACTAATCGATATTTACAACATAAAATTTTCGGCCAAAATTCGATAACATGATAGTGTCGTAAACAGGACGAATGAGCAAGCCGTTCTACTCATGCCGTATCAAAATATAAAGAAGCCGACTGAAGTATTTGTATTGTACTAATCAATATCTTTAATGTGTTAAAATTTAATGCTGAAAATGAATAACATATTAGTAACGCTGAATGACGATTTAGCTCCCCGTTTTGCTCATGTCGTACTAAGATATCACGTGGCAGATCAACATTGTTAAATGTACACTTAATAATCTGTTTCTAAATAATTAATTCATTTTGAAACACACTACGCTAGTGACTTATAGGATAATACAATGAAAAATTGTGTCTCGATTGTACTGCATGACGTCATTTTCTGTCATGTTTAGTCTGCCGGGGAAGGGAGGTGGGGGGTCCCACCAAAATATTTGAAAATTACTTTCTTTAAGCTTTAACTTTGCATTAATTTCATCTCGGAACTCAATGGCGTTAAATTAATACCAAAATGAGATATTTTACTCCGCTGCTCATATCGTAATAAGTTATGCTGAGACAGAGGAGTCATTTATTTAACTATCGTTTATAATCTAGTTCCATACCATAATTTCATATCTTGTAACTGGATTACGTAGTCATTTTTGTTGCCACCGCCTGTTTTATGGTATGAAATGTGAATAAAAGAGAAAAGGAGGAAAGGGAAAAAAAGCAAGGAAGAAAAACAAATCGCCCTCTATCGCGGAATATAAGAATTAAAATAAAGTTGTGGGACAATATGCATATAAATATTTTTATTAGAAACAATACCATTATGAAATACGTTCATTTATAATATAAATACGAAGATTTCAATTATATAGGGAATCATACTAGAGTAACGCCCACTGGAGGAGCTTCCTGTTTAAAAAAAGAAAACTAACCGCTAAAGATGTGCTAACATATATATTATATTCGTATTCTTTTGGCAGGCACTGTAAAACAAAATCCTTATATACACATAAGCTCTAGATACACACTCTTCAGGGGGAAAAATTGCTCTAAGTGATTGTAACAAAATACACTAAAATTACATTATAGTAGCGTTCCACAAACACCGCATTTAACATATATTCGTTTAATCAGTAGTTTCATAAAATATTTTCACAAATTCATGTCATAAAATCGTTTTATTAGGATTATTTACACATAGATATATCTATCTGTATATGTATACGATAGAAATCAATTTTATCGATTCTGTATGAAAACGAGCACTTATACATTCATTGTATTCATGTATAGTTTTCTTCATTCGAAAAATATTCAGAACTTTTATTTAAAAAAATCGAGTCATACCGAACCCGACCAGAAATAATCAAAACCTACTCGAAACCGAACCAAATCCAAAATATTTAAAGACAACCCAGTCCAAGACAAGACCCGATGCAGGACCCTTGCAGCAGTCAAGGGTGATTAAACCAGAGGAAGCTGGAGAAAAAGATAAAAAAAAAGCCCCAAAGCCAGAACAGTACATGAAGTTTTTAATCATAAATCCTTCGTTAGATTGACTAATTAGATTGACTATTTAGAATGCGAATTGATTTAATCGCAAAAAAAGAAGCGACTACATCAAAATAATCATTGGTCATTAGTCTATGAGTAGGATTGAATTGATTTAATCGTAATCAAAGCACTGATTACATTAAAATAATCACTGATCTTTAGTCTATGAGTGGGATTGAAACTAAGCTTAATCGGTCAATCTTTAGTCATGATTAAAAAATTAATCGTTAGTTTTCAATCGTTAATCTAATTAAAATTTTGCACAACCCTGCTTTATATTATCATTAGACTTTTCAATTACTATTTTAACAGGTAGGAAACTGGACTGCCGCCAAAAGTCCATCCTTTTTATCAGGGACGCGCCGACCTATTGTGCAATGTGTGCGGCGCACACAGGCGCCAGGATAATAAAAGCGCCAAGCATCTCAGTCGAGGAAAAATATTTAATATTACATATTTTTTAATTATTAAAATTAATTATTCTTGAAATTTTATATTTTATAGATTTACCTCAAATAAAGTACTTATAATCACTTAAATGTTATTATTCTTTAAAATGAATTAAACCAATTTCAATTCAGAAATTAAAAAAGATGAATTTTAGATTCAAGGTTTCGTGCATTTTATGTGCGATATTTAATAGTAGTCTAAACTTGATAATGACGTTGTGAATATTAATCATAAAGCTACTGATTTTTATTTTTACTATAGCATGATATATTTTTTTTTTCTTTTCTGTTTATCAGAGGAATATTTTAACTACTAATTTAGCTGTAAATCATCTTAAAGCCATTTTTTGAAATCTGAAACATGGTTGTCGATTTTTTTTTTTAAATACATAAACTTATAATTAATATATTTTGTAGTACTATTTTATTTGTGCTCGCTGATATGTTTTATAAAACGTTTTTTTTTTTTTTTTTTTTTTTTTTTTTTTTTTTTTTTAAGGGAGGTGTATAAGGTGCAAGCTGAAGTTTTGCACACAGGCGCGAATACCACTGGCGCGCCCCTGCTTTTTATTTTACCATATTTTGCTGAGAAATACATTTTCTATGGGTCTGCCATGATATAAGTCGGCCAGCTTTAACATCCACGGCAGCTTCTTTAATTTTTAGGACTTTTAGAAGTTCTTTTAAACATTTTGTTAACTAGAACGTCAAGTTTTTGAATTATTTTTTACAAAGACTTAATTTTCCGATTTTGATCATTTGAAACACGTAATTAAGTAATAATCCGAATAAAATATTGATTTAGCACTATGTGGAAATTCTTAAATATGTTAATTCAACAAAGTTCAGTTATTCACAATCTCTGCTTTTAAACATCATTTTAATTTAAAATATAAAAATACTACATTCTTAATCATCTGCCGAAGTATCTCTGCATTTGAAGAATCGAATTCCTCGCTAATAGGTCTACAAAAATATCAGATATACCAAAATGCGAGGAAAAATGTAGAAGAAAAATTTTCAAAACGCGTAGTCTTTCCTTCATTTCACTCACGATACACTGTAACAAATGTATGTAACGTTGCTCCATAAAGTCGGTGGCCAACATGCTGCTTCCAGTTTTATGGATTAATTTATCTTATACAGGGTGAATATGAAAAATACGAGCAAATTTTATCATAGAATGCATGGTCGGAACGCAAGAGGTGAGAGGTTAAAATATAGTTTTCTACTGTCGCAGCTAAAGAATTAACACAAGAATGAAGGGAGATATTTCAGAAAACATTTTATTAACAGGAATGTAATTAATGTACAGGTTCAAAGAAATTGCTCAAAAGATCTCCCGCCAACTGTAATGCATGCTCCACATCTGCGGGATAGGGATTGAAGTACATTTGCGAAGACACCAAGAATTTTCCGAATATCGACGGCAACAACGGCAATTCTGGCTACTAGATCCATATCAATTTCAATGGGGCACTCGTAGATTAGGCTTTTCATATAGCTCCGCGGGAAAAAGTCCAAACACGAGATCCGGCGATCTTGGCGGCCAAACTATGAGACCACCTCTTCCATTTTTTTCGAAAGATTTTTTTTTTTTTTTACATTGATAATGATATCATTACTCGGGCGGGGGGTGGGGGTTCGAAGGATGATAACGTATTACAGACCAAACTCGATATCTCGAATCTGTGTGGGAAGAGAAAAAAAATTCGAGATATAGAGGTTTCGAGTTATCAAGGTTTTGACAAAATTTAAAAATCTTATCTCACAAACTGCTTTTTGCCGTAAAAAATAAGATTCGTCAAAAACTACACATAATCTACTAATAATTAACAAATTACACTTCTCAAAGTTTTAATAATTTCAAAATTGTGTCATACACAAACTTGTTTGGATTAAATAATATCCAATTCGTCATTTCTTAATGCTCAATCATTAACTTTGAAAGTACGGATTATCTCCTAGTTGACTGGTTGTCGATGGTTGTCGTGGTCGAAACTTCGAAGTTGTGTTTGCCGGTAAAAATTTAACAGCGATACTTTTTAGCGTTGGAAGATTAGAGTGGGCTTTACAATTATCTATGAAGAGGAGAAAGTGTATTTTACTTTTAGCCATTGTTTTACCGATTCCTATCAGCCAATCAGCAAAAAGTGCGTTTGCCATAGAATCCTTTATATTTCACCTGTAAAGTATTACAAATGACTTAATTTTAACAAAACACATCGGCATTTTAGATCGTCCTTTCATAGGAGGAGGAAGCTTTTCTTTACCACTTTGATTTGCTGCCAAAAGCACAATTACACGAGGTTTACTTGGTTTGCCACGTCGGATTTCTTCACCTTTAAATGCAGACGTTTTGTTTGGAAAACTATAGTACAATAATACGGTTTCATCTGCGTTAAACACATCATCTGCTTTATAGTCTTTTAAAAGATAAGGAAGTTCTGAGAGCCACTCTTCACAGGTAGCTGAATCAGCCGGTGCACTTTCACAGCAAAGTTTCCAAAAAACGATGTTGTCCCTTTATTCGGTTTCAAAAGCCTTCCATTCTTAACCTTTAAGTTCTTTATGTCAACAAAGGGATAAAAGAATGTGAAAACAGCATCCAGATCAAACTAGTTCTGCAGCTGACAATAGCCGAAACTAAAAAGTCAAACTAATTTCTGTGGGACATATTTCGACATATCAAGGTTTTGGAAAAGATATTTCGAGATAACTATGAAAAATAAATAAGAATTTTGATGGAAATCCAGGGGAAATTTCTTTTTTCGAGATATCAAGGGTTTCGAGATAAGGAGGTTCGAGATATCAAGGTCCGACTGTATATCGTAAGGGGGGGGGGGGTCCAAAATTACCAAAAAGTTGATAACGTTACATATGTACAGCCCCTAACGATACATACTGCATTTTGCTCCTGAAAGGCCGATGTTTCATTTATGTCATAAAACATACGATTCTTGCGTTAGAATTTTAGGTGCGAGAACTGTTACCGTATCTATGGGTCATCGCATTTAAGCACATTGATTTTAATGGAAAATATTTATACCACTTACAGTCAGTTCCTAGCTCGTTAGATTTCTTGAGAAAACAAAGGTTCTTAAATTCCAAAATTTAAAAGAAAATTAATAAAACATTCAGTTTTTTCTTAATAAATTAAATTAGCCAAAATAAAATCAACAAATTACACTGACTAACAAAGCACAAATACAAGAAATAAACGAAAAAAAAAAAAAAAAAGGAAGAAAGAAAACTAGGCTTTACAGCTAGCTGATAGAATTAAAAAAAAAAAAAAATGCTACAACGAATTTTCACTAATTTCACCAATTTTTTAAATAGTTTAGTATATGTTTTATTATCATTTACTATGCGATGTTATAAACTCCCAATTAATCACTTTATGATATCATAAGTTAGGGATTTTGAAATAACGAAACTGCTGTATGTTTTCTGCCTTAAGTACATTCGTAATACCTAAAGGCATATAACTTATATATTTTTGAAAGTGACTTAACAAAATCTTCTTTTATATACCGACTTCAAAAGGAAAAAAAAATCGGAGAACATTTATTTTACACCCAACATTTTCGGATATGATATCCGTCCTATTGGATTTTTTGTGGTATTAGTCGCAAAAAAATCCACTGTGTTGAACATTTAAAACTCAGAATATTCGATCGTTAAAAAAACTAATAACTTATATGTTCAGTAAAGTTGAGGGTGTAGTGATTGTCGCAAACCCGTAACTTTATCAAATTTCTGCTCAAAATTACTAAGCTCTTCAACTTCGCGCAAAAGAAATAAAATAAAATAAAATAAATAAAAATAACATAAAATAATTTGTTTTCATATTTTTTCACCAGAATTCAATTATGTATTAACATGTTTTCTCAGTAGGTTCCTTTTTAAAATAATTGTTTCGAACGTGAGTGGGTTGTTTTTTCTTATAAAGGAAATAAAAGATGTTCATTTTTGCATGTTTATCAACTAAAGAGAATAGCTTACCTGGAATCAATTTATTTCATCTAATTGTTAATTTTCCTGAATTCCTTTTCGAAATATTTCATATATATTTAATTACAAACTTAAGACGAATTTCATTATAAAATATTTGAAAATAAAGCTATTTCTGAATAATTCTGATGCACTTTGACATATTTTTTTTACTGTAACAAAGCTTATTAAGACGGAGTTAAATATCTTCCACTTCAGAGAATTAAAAGAAGCAATAAGCTTTCTATCTGCTAGATAAGCTACAGAATTTCTCTGAAAAACCGAAAATATTTTGAATAAAACTTAAAAAGAATAAACAAGTCTTAAATGTAAAAATAAAAAGATAGATTAATTTTAATTAAATGACATTAATAAACATTTGAATTACTGGAAAATATTTTAATAACTTACAATCTCGTTATATTTCTTAGCCAAAGTTAAATCCTAAAACTTAACTGAAAAGAAAGAAAGATTATAGTATTATAGATGTATGCATTTTTTACAAAATCAATTACCTATTGAGTTAGAAGCGATTTTGATAACGTGTCAAACACATTTTCTGCCCTTTCTTGAATGGTTATTCTACTTTTGCGCGGAAATTCGGTTCAAAACGTCCACTTTGACACTATTTTCTGAAAGATCTCTTGCATTTGCAAAAAAAAAACGGAAAAAACAGCTCGATGACATAGTTTCTGAACAACAAAACCTTCCCGTTTCATGCATTTCCGAACAAAAATAAATTAAAACTTATGTCATAAAGTTGCCCTTTTGGATTTGAGAGAAAAAAAAAGTAAAAAGAGAAATAGAAAATCTTAAGAAAATCTTTTATATGCCCATTTCAGAGAAAAAAAATTCGAAGAACCTTTTGTTTGTTTACATCCAACATTTTCGAGCTTGACTTTCGCCATATTGGATTTTTTGTGACTGCAGTGTTACAAAAAATCCAACATGACAGAAATTTAATTCTTGAAATAGTCACAAATTAAAAAGTAATTTGCATACGACGGTGAAAATTTCAAAAATCGCCTTTTCCAAAAAAACAAATGTTGGGAAATCGTAATAAAACTCTAACTACGTCCTTTATTTTTCATTGTAAACTTAATGCCAGAAATGCAGCAAAAAACTGTTTTTTTTTTTTCATTGTAGTATTTTTTCGGTGCAAGTTTACCAATAGACTAGATTGAGAGAGAAAACAAGAATTTTTTTTTTTTTTTTTGATAAGGCGAGTTTTGAAACTCATGTCCTCACATTTTTAGTAAAGCTTGAAAGTATAGTATTATTTCGAATTGCTAAAAAGGTGTAATATTAACACTTTAAAAAACAGTTAAATAGTTTTTTCTTTTTACTATTGACATGTTTCAACTCATCCAGAGTTATTTTCAAAACAAATTGGTTGGTTGGTTGATTTTTTGACGGCCGATTATCTACTCTAGGGATATAGGCCCGAGGGGGGAGTGCCCTCGTGGGGGTCTTTCTAAGGGAACCTAATCCGTATTTACGCATGGAAATCTATGGCTCGAAGAAACCTCCGAACGATTAGGCCGACGGGCGCGATTGGGTTCGAACACAGCACCTCCCGTCTACCAGCTTCGAGAGCAGAACCTCTCAGCCACTGGTGGGGTCAAAACAAATTGGAAATAATCATATTCTGAAATTGCACGTCTATGGTGCAATGAACTGAAACGCCATCATTCAGTTTTTCATGTAACGCGCGTTACTTTTTTATTTTTATTTTACTTGGATGTTTATTTCTATTTTCTAAATCTTTGAGTGCCTCGAGCCACAGTTTTGGTAAGTAGAATGATGCTATATCGTTTCATATGTTATTTTTACGTGTTATACATATATAATACACATATGAAAGTATAGTGTTGGACGCAAACAAGTAAAATGTAGTCAAAATTACGTCCACTACTAACCATATCACAATATTAAAATATTTATTTGCTTAAAAGACGTTATAAAAGCACATTAAAAGTAAATTAAAAATCTATATTGACATGTTTCAACTCTTTTACTGAGTCGTCATCAGAATGTATATCATTCTCTAATAGGCATCCTTTGTTTTAATAGATAAGGAATTAATCAATGCATATTTTTGTCTGATATAAGATTTTAAACACCTACTGCTTCTCCATATATGTACAGTTATGATTCATATACATTCTGATGACGACTCAGTAAAAGAGTTGAAACATGTAAATATAGATTTTTTATTTACTTTTAATGTATTTTTTTAACGTCTTTTAAGCAAATAAATATTTTAATATTGTGATATGGCAAACAAGTAATTTTACTAAATTTCTATGCTTTCTATATTTCTATTTATATACAATTTCTCAATATATATTTCATCCTAAACAGTTGTTTCGTACTTTTTTCTCCCCAATAACACAAGGGAAATACAGTGAAACCTCCTTGTGCGACCACCTCCCTGAATGACCATTTTTTCATGGAACGAAATTTATTCCCATAGGCTCAATACTAATTTCACCTCCATTCAGAGACCATCACGGTTGAACACTCTCCATGAGCGACCCATTTCTTTGAAGAAAATGAAACAAATTCCGTGTTTCCTGATCGCTTGAAGAAGGTTTTATTAGAAAATTAATTCCGGAGAGCGCATTATTCATGATACTTCTAAACTAAGTTTATAATGTTTTTTTTATTCCAGTAACTTTTAAGTGTTTAAACCCCTTTGCGCCGTTTTAGGCAATAAATTTAACTCTGATGATAAATTAAGAATGACGGTCAATAAACTCCCCTGCTCTATTCTGTCGGGAAACCCTCAAAGAAAGATAAATTAATGAAATCTTCATTATTTGTTCCCGTAAAAAAAAAGTGACTATTTACTGACCTTCGAAAGGGCTTAGAAGTAAAAGTTATAAAAGATAAAACTATAAAATCAAAGCAAACGTCAATGTATTCATTTTTTAAACTCTGCAGTCATTAACTTAAGGATTTAACTTTTGTTTTGATACTTAAATTTTCATATTTTTTCCTAACGTGAAAAATTAATTTTTGTAACATTAATTGTTACATTTAAAAAAAAAAATTAAAATCTAGATTTAAACATGACCTCCATTAAGAGACCACCTCTCGGTTCGTTGATTTTTTGACGGCCGATTATCTACTCTAGGGATATAGGCCCGAGGGGGGAGTGCCCTTCGTGGGGGGTCTTTCTAAGGGAACCTAAACCGTATTTACGCATGGAAATCTATGGCTCGAAGAAAACCACGAAAACTCCGAACGATTAGGCCGACGGGCGCGATTGGGTTCGAACCCAGCACCTCCCGTCTACCAGCTTCGAGAGCAGAAGACCACCTCTCGGAGCGAGCCATTTGTATTGGAACGGAACGTTGTCGCTTTAGGGAGGTTTTACTGTACATCCATTTTTGCATGCGTAACACCTAAACTAAACATCTTACTTGGAATCCAGTTCTTTCATCAAATTGTTTATTTCTGTGTTTTATGCTAACTAAAGAAATCCTTAGAAAAATTTAAATAATTTAAATAAAACTTTAAAATAATAAATAAGTTTGATTTTTTAAACTAAAGAAAGATTAATTTTAATTAAATGACACTGATAAACATTTTAATTACTGGAAAATATTTTAACCATTTACAGTCAGTTCCCAGCTCGTTAGATGTCATAGAAAACAAACATTCTTAAATTCCAAGATTAAACAGAAAAGAATGAAAACATTCAGTTTTTCCAACTGACTGGAAAGAATGCCCAGGGCGGGATTCGAACCCAAGATCTTTGAGTTAAGACTCCTGTCCCTGCCGGCGAAGGCACTCACAAGCTAATTCTAATCCTATGGAGAGGGATTTTTCTAATATCTCGTTTGCATTTCGACATTTTTAAATAATTTTTTTGCATTGGATAGCCGAGATCCATCTCTACATCGTACCTTTTTTACTTTTTCGATTTTGGTTGCAGATATTTTTTAGAATGACACTTTCATTTTCAGAACCGGTTTTGAAAGTGAAAGTAACGCTATAAAAGATATCTGAGACCAAAATCGAAAAAGTAAAAAAGGTGTGATGTAGAGACGGACCTCAACTATCCAATGCAAAAAAATATATATATTTAAAAATGTCGAAATGCAAAGGAGATACCCGTAAGGCATGGTGACGTCACGGCGACGTCGTTGTGAAGTCACACTGTGATTTTGTGACCGTCGATGTGACGTCACAGTGACTAGAATGCGAGGTCGTTATGGCCGTTTTAGATGTCGTTTGTGACGTCACATTGTGACCACTCTGTGAAGTCACGGTGTGACAAATTTGTGAAAAGTGTGCCATTTGTGACTATTTTGGTATTAACTTTGTGACGAACCAGTGACGAAAGCGACAATGCTTTGAAGTCACACTGTGACCAATTTGTGAAATATGTGTCATTTGTGACGAACTTGTCATAAACACTGTGATGTCAAATGGAAATCAAATTTCAAATTAATTGCTTAAAAGACGCAAATAGTGAAAAAGATTCCATGCTGGGACTCGAACCCGGGCCATTAGTACAGCGCACTGACATTCTACCGACTAAATCACATGGAACGATACCCAGGCTGGAAAATTTCTCACTATTACATGATGGCGAGGCTACAAACTCAGCACAAGATGAAATATTTAGCGTGAGCCACCAACATGATGCAAACACGAAACTTAATTAAATCCAGCATCGATTGAAATTATATTAATACTTGGAAATTTTTCCAGAGAGAACCATTCGCCTTGCATACAATATTTCAAATGAAAATAAAATTTCAAATTAATTGCTTAAAAGGCAATTTTAATTTGAAATATTGTATGCAAGGCGAATGGTTCTCTCTGGAAAAATTTCCAAGTATTAATATAATTTCAATCGATGCTGGATTTAATTAAGTTTCGTGTTTGCATCTCACGCTAAATATTCCATCTTGTGCTGAGTTTGTAGCCTCGCCATCATGTAATAGTGAGAAATTTTACAGACTGGGCGTCGTTCCATGTGGTTTAGTCGGTAGAATGTCAGTGTGCTATACTGATGGCCCGGGTTCGAGTCCGGCATGGAATCTTTTTCACTATGTTGGCCTTTGCGCCTTTTAAGCAATTAATTTGATATTTGATTTTCATTCGAAATATTGTATATAAGGCGAAGGATTCTCTCAGGAAAAATTTCTAAGTATTAATACAGCGATGAATTTTGAAATAACCTTTTGCTGTAAATATAAAATCTTATCTTTTTACCGTACTTTTTAGAAAAATATCGCTATTTTGGAGTCCTATTCTTCTAAAACATTTTAAATTTTTCCACTTAAAAAACAATCCTTATCAACTGACATATTTTTTTATTCAGTTCTATGCTTGATATTAAGTTCTATGCTTGATATTGAGTTCAAGTTTGATATTTAGAATGTGTAAATTTTTTAATTTGTTGTGATTTGTCATTGCTTTATTAAATACAAACATGGAGACTAACGGATATTAATACAACTATTATTTATAGAGCGGCATGATAAGCGATATTTATTTAAATTTTTTATTCCCGTGTATATTGTATTATGTGAATATGAGCTAAACAGATTTGATATGTTTTATAGGAAAAGACTGATCTGGGAAATAGAAAAAAAAAACGAGTAAGAAAAATCATGCGTTAATCATAGATTATAAAATACTTTCCAACACTTTCTGAATGCTTTAACAAGACATCGTAATTTAGGGAAATGACGTAAATAAGATAACTAAGTAAACAGTTTAGAAAATTCATAAAACATTTGAAAAATTGATTTCAGCAGTTACCGTCCATAGCCAAATATGTTTTCCAATTCTTTTGAACAGCCCTGTATTTGATCTGTAGGTTGATACACTGAGTACTCAAAAATAAGTAAACCGACGTACTCATATCGAATTGAATATTTTTGGATCAAAAATGAACCCATGCTTTCTCTATTTTGAAACATCACATTGGTACATAATAATTTTGATGTTATAATAATAATAATTTAAGTTATAATAGTAATAATTTAAATGATGTTTATTAATGTAAATATTAAATTATGCACAGTAATTTAAAAATAATTTAAAAGTGCTTGGAAATAATGCTCTTGTCATAAAAATATTGGGTGGGGCTTGTTGCGCTCAAGCCAATTGGTAGGCCTCCCCACCTGTCTGAACCTGTCATAAAAATATTCGATTTGAGTATCTTGTTAAGAATTTTGCTATTTTTCTTAATAAATAATCAATTAAACATTTCTTGTTAAGAACTTTGAACGGGAAATAAATGTCAGTACATTTTTACTTTAAATTTTAGATTTTTCTTTTTTTTGGGGGGGGGTGGGGGCAGTACATAACGATTCATATTTGATCACAACCAATGAATAAAAAATGAGTACATGTGTTTCTCAACTTTGAGTACATTTGGATCGGAGCTATTTTGAGTATGTGACGCATTTAAAATTGAGTACTTTTTACTCAATTTTGACTTCCCATTTTTCTAAGTGTATATATACTATATAATGGGAAAATATAGTTTAGCAAGAAAACGCCTAACAGGTTGAAATTCTTTTTCAGCAATTTATACTAATGTATGGAAACATACTTGAATACTTTTGTACAACCCTGTAGTTTACCTAGAATCTTTATTACACGCCACTATTTAGTTAAAATTTAATTCAAACTAAGACACTCTTAAAACTGCTGAAATCACATTTCCAGAAATTATAATTTATAGACGGCCATGTATCCAATTCTTTACGTGACCCTGTATATCATTTTATCTATATTCTATAAACATTTCTTGGTAAATTAAATGCAGTTCAGCAAAAAAAAAGCATAACTCATTTAAAAACAACCTTTAAGCAATTTGCGCCCATACCCAGTAATCCTTACGAATACTTTTGTGTAGCCTTGTATAGGAGTTATAGCATTTATATACACCATATACTATGCATAAATATAGTGAATCATAAAAGCGCATATCATAATTAAAAATACATTTCTAGCAATCATCGCTAATGAACAGTACTTCGGATACAATATAGTATCTGAAATATTTTGTGTGTCCCTGTAAATGCTATATACGTATTATTCGTATTATACATGAAATAATTTATAGTATGTAAACCTCAGCGACATATATCAATTTCATTATATATGAAATAAATTAACATAATTAAAGTATGCCGCAAACAATTCCCTCCACCCCTATATCATTATGTATTTGAATTCCTTTTTTAGCCCTGTAAATGAACAATAACTATTCTTTGCATCGCATAGTCAACAGAATGCATATTTTAGTGCACTTCATAAATGCACATACATTTTATTCTGTTTGAAAGCGTGCGTAAAATCATAAAAAATCATTTGAAACGATTTTTTCCCATAGGCTGTAATGTAACGGAAAAATTTTGGCTCTTCCTGTAAATGAACAAAGCATGCTACAAACTTCATTACAAATAGGTACCGTGCTATGGTAAACGTCAATAACATCCAAAAATTTCAGGGCAATCCGAGAATATTTTCGAGAGTTAGAGTGCGGACAGACTGCTAGACGGACAGACGGAGAGACAAACCGAAGTCATAAGCACTTTTCAACTTGTGTCCTATATTATGTATCCTGTATTATATGAACTTTTAAAAAATATATACTAAAGCACTTTAATCTATAACTTCCCATCAGGCATGAAAAACACTTTGTTTCAATGCTTAAATATCATATTTTACTTTTTAGTGCCAATAATTACGCGTATCATAAACGTAGAAAAGGAATTTACAATAGAAGAAAATTTAATAACCGATTCAGAATGTCTATAATTAAATGTTTGATTAAAATCACAAACAGAAAAATGCTTACATACAATTTAAAAAAATAAATATACCAATTTGAAAAACACTAAAAATAATAATTAGTATTTATAATTGTACTATTAAACAACAGATAAATTAAATGCATTATTAGATTTAACAATATCTCAAAAATATTTCCATATGGTATAAGGAATTCCTATTATTTTATAATTTTGGCAAATGTTAAATCTGAAAACATTGGTTTGAAGATTTAGGATTTTGAAAGATAATTTAAAATATTATTAGCACTAAAGGAAAATTCTTTCAAATGTTTCACTACTGTAATATGTAAAAATACATTTTCCCAGTATAATGTTAATTTCTAATCTGGAACAGTTTCGTAATCTCATGATAATCGAACATCATATTTAACCCCAAAATAATAATAACTATAAGTGTTAGTAATCAAAAAATAGTAAGAAGCCGATAAAATAATTCCAAATCATTGTCGTTCCATACATTTTCAATCTCAAGTAAGAGTAAATTAATGTTTATATTAATTCCAGTATGAATGTAGGCATGCACAGTCTCTGCGCAGTTTTTTTTTTTTTTTTTTTTTTTTTTTTTTCAAGCGATGGCAGATTAAGATATTTTTCTTTACAGTTATCGAATTTGAAAATTTCGCTTCTGACAGTTAAAGATCAGTCTCTTACAAATATAACATAAAACTATTTAACTCATATGTACAAATCAGGAATAAAATATTTAAATTAAATAAAACTTACATATATGTTCTATTAATATCCGTGTATCCTAAAATGGTCATTTCCTTATCTTAAAGTGTTGTAGACGTGGTGAAGGTGATGTTCTAAAAACAGTGAACTATTTATTTCCCGCGTCTTCTCATGTTTATTTTTTTTGTGGGCAGACGATTTTCAAGCAGATGGTCTGGTACAGATTATTTGTTTTTGCATGCAAGAGATATGAAACTTGAATGCGCAGTAATTTTCTGAAAGTATGGTTAATTAAAATTTTGTATTTGAAGAAATGTCCAATGTATTTAACCTTTTCTTTTTATCCTTACCAAATAATTCAAGTTAAAATGTATTGTAAAGTTCCTTTTTTCTAAATAATTATAATAATAATATTCATAATTAGAGTTTATTAGATATACCATTGTTTAAATTTTCAAAAGGTGTAAAAATAAATTTAATGGTAATAACGAGCCCCCCTTTTTTTTTTCTTTTTTTTTTAAAGTAAAGTTTGTTTTGCACAAATTTTGTATATTTCTTTTATTTTCGGAGAATGCTAATTTTATTTAAAAAGTCTGAAAGAAGTAGAATTTATGACTTGAATACAAATTATAAAAATATTCTAAAGCAAGAAATGCATAGATGACTAAACTCTGAAGACTCTTTCTACGTGCTCATTAAAAGGTGCAGATTTAACTGTAATAGAAATTTTTTATTTTGAAACCACATAAGTGTTTCGAATAATCCTGGTCGGTAAAAAAAGAAATAAATAAATAAATTTCCTCCCAGCAAACTAAATATGTAAAGTGTATAAATTTAATATTCCTAATTCTAAATATATTATCCAAATGCTAGATAAAATTGAAATCATGAAAAAGTATACATTCACTATCTTAGATATCAAATTGATAAAATATAGCCTGAAAATTTAGTTTATTAATGCTTGTATCGTGCACTTTATTTATTATGCTCCCCCCCCCCCCCTCCCCTTTAGTGACAGAATTTACCATTTGCTATCCACTAATATATTTTATTCCTTATGCCATGTAACTCGTGACTGTTTAAAATATTTCTCTTCATTTTCAAAGATTTTTGAAGTTCATATTTTTGTCACACTGTGACTTACAATATGGTGTGTTTTTTGTCACATATGTGACTTGACGTACGTTACATAGCAGTGACATAACAGTGACCTCACAATTTTTTTTTTAATTGCCAGAAAAACATAATTTTACAGTAAATAACATGTTTTGAAGAATTTTCGTAATTTTTTAAAGTTTTCTAAGAAGTTCACATCTCAGTCACAATGTGACATCACTGAGTGGTGGCATTTTGGTCACAGACGTGACGTGACCACAGTGACTTACAGTGACGTCACAACGACGTCACCGTGACCATGCATGCTATGAGGGTATTAGAAAAATCCCTCTCCATAGGATTAGCATTAGCTCGTGAGTGTCTTCGCCCGCAGGGACAGGAGCCTTAAATTGCCAATTGCCAAGGCTCAGAGTTCCCTACGCCGACAGGTGGCGGTCAAATTTCACTCAGAGAACCTTATTCGCAACAGCATATATATTAGAAAAATCCCTCTCCAAATATGGTCTCATATCCCTCAGCAAATATGGTCTGCCATGCAGACATCTCAACAGAATATATCGCAAATAATGGAACTCCATTAAACGTATTCATAAATTATTCTAAAATTCTAAAGTTATATCATAATACGGCGTCATTAGTTTGGCAATGTGGTGTAACTAAATTGCTGTCATAACAAAATGTATAATAATCACTTATAAACAGATTAAGGCTGTTCTCAAATCCAAAAGGCAACTTTATGACGTAAGTTTAAATTTATTTTTGGTCGGAATTGCATGAAACTAGTAGGTGTTGTTGTTCAGAAACTATGTCATCGAGCTGTTTTTTTCCTTTTTTTTTTTTTGAAAACGCAACAGATCTTAGAGAAAATAGTGTCAAAGTTGGCGTTTTGTACCAAAGTTTCCGAAGAAAGCAGAAAAACCAGTCAGCAAAGGACAAAAAGCGTGTTTGTCAACTGATCAAAACCGTTTCTAACTCATTAGGTAATTTATTTATCAAAAAATGGAAAACACAGTTCTATTCCGAATCGCTTCCATGGCAGGCTTTCCAATTTTATATCTTTCCGTTAAGGCTGATCTTAACTGCTCTGCTCAACAAGCGCAAAAATGTTTTGACACATTTACAAATTAATTTTTTTTAACGGAAATATATAAAATTGGAAAGCCTGGCCATGGAAGCAATTTGAAATTGAACTGTTTTTTCCATTTTTTGATCAATCAATTACCTATTGAGTTAGAAGCGATTGTGATTACGTGACAAACACGTTTTTTGCCCGCTCTTGAATGGTTATTCTACTTTCGCGCGGAAATTCGGTTCAAAACGTCCACTTTGATATTATTTTCTGAAAGGTCTATTGCGTTTGCAAAAAAATGGAAAAAACAGCTCGATGACATAGTTTCTGAACAATAACACCAGTTAGTTTCATGCATTTTCGAACAAAACAAATTAAAACTTATGTCAGAAAGTTGCCCTTTTGGATTTGAGAACAGCCTTAAAAATGAATTTGTAAATGCGTCAAAACGTTTTGCACTTGTTGAGCGGAGCAGTTGAGAACAGCCTTAAGCTAAATAATGCTATAAAAAGTGATAAAATACCTTTATTTAGATTGACGAACGTTTCATAGCACAAACGGTGACATTTTCAAAATCATTCATGATAGAAATATTTTCACAAAATTTAAAAAATAATAACTTGGTAAACAATGTCATGAGACATCATGCATAATGAAAATCAGTGCAAACATAAAATAAAACGAAATTGAATATTTGTGAGCGTGGATTCATTTTTACTATTATTACTAAAATTGCATAGCATCTCTTTCCAAATTTCAGGTAAATCAAGAGCACTGAATCATTGCAAATGTTCTCGTTGCGTAAAAATATCTGTATTACAGTTACAATTATTGAACGATGCAGTTTTATATAGGTATGGCAAGTGACAAGTAGAAAACTTAAAACTCGAATCAAAGAACACATAGCAGACATCAAATACAACAGGAAAACCACAGCTTTGGCCAGATTATGATGCAAAGAACCTTTACAGATCAATTTTTAAAATATCAGAATAATGTATCCATCAAGATTTTATTTGCCATCTACTATCCGTGAATCAATAGAGATATTTTACGCAACGAGAATATTTGCAAGGATTCAGTGTCCCTTGATTTACCTAAAATTTGGAAAGATATTCTATGCAATTTTAGTAATAATAGTAAAAATGAATCCACGGTCGCAAATAAGCAATTTCATTTTATTTTATGTTTGCACCGATTTTCATTATGCATGATGTCTCGTGACATTATTTACCAAGTTATTATTTTTTTTAATTTTGTGAAACTATTTTCTATCATGAATGATTTTGAAAATGTCACCGTTTGTGCGATGAAACGTTCGTCAATCTAAATAAAGATATTTTATCACTTTCTATAGCATTATTTAGCTTAAATTGATGTCTAAAGTCCTCTTCACTAGGATTGTTTATGTCTATAGGCACGTAATAAATTATATTACATTATAACCTCTTTTATCCGAAACTCTTTTAACCGAAACTCTCGGTTAACCGAAATCCATTTTTAAAGCTTTTTTTTTTTCTTTTTACTATCACATTTCTTGTGTGCAAAATTCATTTTAAAAGTTGTGTTTTTTTTTTTTAACTTTCATATTCCTTGCGTGCAAGCGGTCTCTTCGGAACTACGAGTGCATATAAATATTTTCGATCCCCTTTCTTAGAAGCTACTTTGAATTTAACTGAAGCTTACGTAAACTGCGAAGTGGATGGAACGAAGAAATCGAACAAATTAGCAACTCTGAAGATTTTGAATGTTTTGCAAAAAGTTTGACATGGCTGAAACAGCAGAAAGACTGTGATACTGGTGAACTAATAATATTAGAAAACTCCGTGAAAGAGCTTCAAAAAAAGGCAATCGAAACTGCGACAGACAAAACATTTTTTCAAACCCTTGTGATATATGTAAAAGGTACTTCATTTTAAAACCAAAATTCAGGTAATTTATTCTTGTTTCTATTTTTTGCTATTGATTTATTTTTATTAAGTACTTGTTGCCATAACAAGAAATATTTCTCCTTAATCTTAAAATTGAAGCATTCTCGATTATCCGAAAGATGGTCGGTCCGAATTACTTCGGATAATCGAGGCTCTACTGTACTTTTGTAATTGACTTAAGAAAATCTTTTTGTATATGTTCACTAGAAAAAAATGAAGAGCTTTTGTTATTTACATCTAATATTTTTTTTGCGTTTGATATTCGCCATAGTCCATACGCCGCCATAAGTAGTACATACGTCGCCATAACTAATAGGGCCGAAATTTTATTCTCAGAATAGTCAAGATGCAAAAAGTATAATTAATATATGCTTAGTAAAAATGAGGATGCAGTTTGACGAAAACACAAAATTAAAAAAAAAATCTTCTCAGAATTACCAAATTCTTCAAATTCAGACGAAATAAAAAAATAAAAAAAACAAAAAAAAAAAAGCATTCGTTGTTTTGAACGTAATATTTTTTTAATATCAAAGAGAATAAAGAAATCAACCTACACATGTATATCTCTTAAACTAAATAGCTTACCCGGAATGTATTTCGTTTAAAAATAGTTGTTTTGAACATAAATATATTTTTTTAAATATCAAAGATTTATATACAGAAATCAACCTACATGTATATCTGTTACACTAAAATAGCTTACTCGGAATCCATTTCTTCCATAAAATTGTTTATTTCCATGAATTCCGTGAATTTTAATCTTTAAGATTTATTTAACTACAAGCTTAAAGCGATTTTTTTTATTAAATGTTTGAAAATAAAACTATTTCTGGATAAATCGGAGACACTTAAAAAAAACTGTAGCATATCTAATGTCTTAAATCTTATTAAGATATGCTAATTTTTCCACTTCAGAGATTTAAAAGAAGCAAAAAACCTGTTAATTTATTATGCTTTATATTGACTAAAGAATTTCTCAGAAAATAATTTACATATACATTTTACAAAGAAAAAATAAAGAGTCTGAAAAGGAAAAAAAAAAGGAATAATTTTAATTAAATGGCATTAATAAGCATTTGAATTACTGGGAAATATTTTTGTCCCTTACTCTTATAATTAGAATACAGCCCATTAGATTTCTTATGAACAAAAAGAAAAGAAATATTCAGTTTTTGTGTAAATTAATGAATTTAGCCAAAATAATTAAAAAAATTAGATTGGTAATGAAATACGACATCGAAAAATAAAATACATTAGGAAGTAGAATGCTACAATTTAACGATAGGGGATCGAATTTAAAACGAAAACGATGCAAAGAGTTACTTTTTAAGGCTGTTCTCAAATCCAAAAGGGCAACATTATGACATAAGTTTTAATTTATTTTTGTTCGGAGATGCATGAAACTAGCCGGTGTTGTTGTTCAGAAACTATGTAATCCAACTGTTTTTTCCGGGTTATTTGCAAACGCAATAGATCTTTCAGAAAATAGAGTCAAAGTGAGCGTTTTGAACCAAATTTCCGCGTGAAAGAACTAAAACTACTCAAGATAGGGTGAAAAACGTGTTTGTCACTTGATCAAAATCGCTTATAACTCAATCGGTAATTGATGGATCAAAAAATGGAAAACACAGTTCGTGGAAAATGGAAAAAACAGGCCTTCCAATTTTATATCTTTCCGTTCAAAAATGAATTTGTAAATGTGTCAAAACGTTCTGCGCTTGTTGAGCAGAGCAGTTAAGAACAGTCTCAAAGGGATGAGAAGAAAAATTACGAGAGAAAGTTCAGGGAAAATTTGAGGGATTTTAAGGAAAAATACGATGTATTTTGTTAAAATTAAAATACATAAATCAATGTAATCGCCATACACTTGACAAAGAGTGTAATTTTCAGGCTTCTTATAAAGGTAAGTAATGAAAATAACATACTTTGATGCTCTTCAAATGAGTTTTTCTCAAAATACATTTTCTACAATCCGTACATCTTTAACCCTTTCAGGGGCAATGGATTTTCAATACTAAAGTATTGAAGTAAATAATTGGCACCGGAATTGACCATTTAATTTATTTGTAAATATGAAAAAGGCTATATTTCGCAAACATATTAAATAGAAAATATTTTACCAAAATTCCGGAGCCATTGCGGCGTTTGAGAATTAATATTAAGTGGTTTCATAAACATATCACCGCACCTGAAAGGGTTATAGGGCTCCATACGTTCTAATTTTTGTTTAAAATTCTCAATAATACCAAGGGATAATCTTGATGCATTCTACCAGCAATCTATGCATTAAGGCTGTTCTTAACTGCTCTGCTCAACAAGCGCAAAACGTTTTGACACATTTACAAATTCATTTCTTAATGGAAAGATATAAAATTGGAAACCCTGGCCACGGAAGCGATTTGGAATCGAACTGTTTTTTTCCATTTTTTGATCAATCAATTACCTATTGAGTTAGAAGCGTTTTTGATCACGTGATAGACACGTTTTTCGCCCGCTCTTGAGTGAATATTCCACTTCCGCGCGGACATTCGGTTCAAAACGTCCACTTTGACAGTATTTTTTGAAAGATCTATTGCGTTTGCAAAAAAACGGGAAAAATAGTTCGATGACATAGTTTCTGGACAACGACACCAGCTAGTTTCATGCAGTTTTGAACAAAAATAAATTAAAACTTATGTCAGAAAGTTGCCCTTTTGAATTTGAGAACACCCTTAATAATTTTTTAATCCGGCAGAAAGTTATTTAAACAATAAAGTAAAATTAATCACTATGCATAGATTATGAAACACTTTCCAATACTAAAAGACCATTGTGTGACCTCGAAACTCCGGTATTCGGAATTCGGGCAACTTCAAAAATACTGCATCAAAGTCATCTTCCCTTCGCTTTTTTTCTACAATTCCAACTCACTGGAGAAAGAAAAATAGCAATTGTTTACGAATTAAAAACTTCGAGATCGAAAGCGATTGATTAGCGGATCGCTGACGCTGTGCCAAATAGAAGCGCCGATGTAACAACTGGTAGCAGCTCAGAGAAACGAGGACGAGGAGCCGGCGGGAGAAAGTGAGTCACTAGAAAAATGCATAAATTTGACTTGAAAATTTATATCTGCTTTAGAGAAACAAGACTGTATTTCCGAATTCGATATTCCGCACTTGTATAAAATCCAAAAAACTTGTTAAAAACGGCCAAAAAAATTAAAGCAAATAAAACTGACATCGATGTTTCGGAAATTATACGAGAAAAAGTGACTTCATTGTTTATTAGTAATTTTTTTGTAACACAGAAAATATCAATTAAAGCAAGTTTTTTTAACATATTTGATTTTCTCTTTTTCTCTCATAAATATCATTTGGCTATAAATTAAATTATGAATAAAGGCGCCATTATGGCTAACGGAAGTCCTCTTGATATTCTTTCAGAAATCCGGAATATTAAAAAATCCGGCTAAGTCTCGGTTCCGACGATGCCGGATATTCGAGGCGATAATGTATTATTAAGAAATTTCATTTTTTCATACTAACAGTGGAATCAATCATAGTTCGCCCTATAATCGCATTCTTTAATACATCTCTGTAAATAAACGATAAATACTACACACTGTATAATCTATTAGGTAAATTTCGTATGAAATGTTAGGTAGATTTCGTATGAAATACTACCTATTGGCGTCGTTCCTATGTTGGAATTTCTGAAAAATTTTTGCAAATCTACACCGGTCATGACCCCTAGAACCCAAAACCACCCTCAGTAAAAAACTTTATATATATATATATATATACATATATGTATGTATGTATGTATCTATCTATATATATATATCATTTTCTTCTGGACACGATAACTTCCACAATTCTGCACAAATCTCTTCCAAACTGATACATAAAATCAAGGGGCATAAAATCTCGGTCAGGTTCGTGAATGGGCAAAATCGGACCAAGGGGATGGAAATAGGGAGGGGTTTTGTGAAAACAGAAAAAAACACCATAACTTCTTTAATTTTTGACATATCAAATCAGTTTAAAGTTTTTATTACTTCTAAAAAATAGACCAAAAATTTATGTTTCACGGATTTTGGATAAAATTAAAAATGGGCTCAAGGGGCGCAAAAAATAGGGTTTTTGGGAGAAAAAAATTCATAACTTCGTCAATTCTCAAGATATCAAATCCAATTAATTTTATTATACATCTCCTTAATATTATGTACAATTTTTGTATTTACAAGTTTTTGATAGAACCAATTCGTACTGTAAAAAAAAATTAAAAACGAAAACAAAAAAAGGGGGGGAAGAAGAAAAATTTCCATAACTCCGTCAATTCACAAGATATAAAATCTCCATGAATTTATCATATATCTTCTTAATATTGTCTTCAACATTTATACAGACAAGTTTTTAATAGGACTAATTCTTACACCAAAAACAAATTAAAAATACATAGCGATTGAAAAAAAAAATCATCTTATTAAGAATGTATTCAAATCCAAACTGCTTATTTTCTTACTCATTTTTAAATTAATTTTTGCTCTCAAACGCGTCCAATTAATAGATTCTCTTTTTCAGAAACTATATAATGTACCGTAATGATCGAATTTTTGAAAGAGGCAGAATATGTTTCAAAAAATGATGTCAAAGTGGGCATTTTGAACAGAATTTCCCGAAGCGATTGTGTTAAAACGCAAAATATTGCCCTACTGAGAAAATAATTGTTTATTAATCAAGTTTCAATTAATTGAAAGAAAAATAAAAACACAGGTCGCTTATAAATCTTTTCAAAAATCACGTCAGCAAGTTTCGTATTTTTTCTATTAAAAATTAATCTGAAAATGTGCCAGAAAATTTCGAGTTGTTGAGCATGGAAAAGTATTTTTTTTTAATACCGCCTTAACATGATTCTGATAAAACCAGCTATTATACAAAAATGAAATAAAAATTCGTCAAAAGCGGCCAGATAAAACTGTTAAAGTGGATTTATACGTAATCATGATTTAGTTTTTGTTGGCGCAATTAATATACTTAACTTCGAAATCTACCTCCGCCTGTAGGCCGGGCCGGCAGGTATTTTTATAAAATATGTTGGAGTGCACGTCAGTGGATCATTTTAAATTTCATCATGTTTGAAGTATCACAAACATACTTCATTCAATTACTAAAAGGTGTAAGATAAAAACATTAAAAATAGTAAAAAAAAAGTTTTATTAGACTTTTACATGTTACAATTACATCCCAGCCATTATTAAAACAAATATAAAATTGCCCAGATTCTTTTTGAATTTTTGCTGAATTTTAAATGCACTGAAAAATGAAATAAAAAACAGTAAACAGCGAGGAAAACACAGCAAAAATTGCATAAATATTTGCTGGGACCCAAATTGCCATCATTTGTTGCTCTAAAATGTATCATGATTACAGCATTACGGTAACATCTCAAAAATAACGAATTTGAGAACTTGCATTTGCTATTAATCTTACAGCAGAAAAGTTAGAAATTGTTAAATTTTGCTCTAATTTGGACCGTTTTGTTTTATAACGTATAGTTTATTATTATGTGAATGTTTCAATGTAATTTCAACAGAAACATAACGCTTAATGAATGAGAAACATGATCGCCGGCAGTGGGATGTGGAGAACCATTGCCCTCATTGTTTTCATTGTTCTGACAAGATAAATTCTTAGTCAAACTTTTTTTCGGGTTTATGTTATGTATTTAAGGCTGTTCTCAACTGCTCTGTTCAACAAGCGCAAAACGTTTTGACACATTTACAGATTCATTTTTTGACAGAAAGACATAAAATTGGAAGGGCTGACTCTGGAAACGACTTGGAATCGCACTGTGTTTCCTAATTTTTCATAAATAAATTACCTATTGAGTTATAAGCGAATTTGATCACGTGACAAAGGTGTTTTCTCCCTTTTCTGACCGCTTTTTCTGCTTTCTTCGGGAACTTCGGTTCAAAACGTCAACTTTCACAATATTTTCTGAAAAATATATTGCGCTTGCAAAAAAACGGAAAAAACAGCTCGATTACACAGTTTCTAAACAACAACACCGGCTATAGTTTCATGCATTTACGACCAAAAATAAATTTAAACTTATGTCAGAAAGTTGCCCTTTTGGATTTGAGAACAGCCTTAAAGAAAGAAAGCACCTGTGATTAGGCTGTAACAGATAATCCAAGAGCCGACAGCGCAAAATCCTACGTTTTCAAGCACGAGAAAAAAAACCTTTATTTTATGAGAGAGTAGAAGTAGGGGAATCTAATGATCCGTGTCTGCCGGAAGTGAAGTGGTGCATTAGTCACAAATTAATAGCACCAATGGGTGACTCGTACACTGTAAAAAAAAACGACATTTTTACAGTACAAAGTACTGTTCATCTCGCGTACAAACTCGATCACAGTTGAATGTACTGTATCTTTCTTTGGTTTCCTGACTATTTAAACATGGAAAATACAGTAGTTGCGTAAAATTAACAGCACAATGTACTAGCAATTTGGACGCCAGTAGTTTGTGCTGTCGTCCAAATGCGTCCAAATTGCCAGTACATGTACTGTTAATTTTACGCAACTACTGTATTTTTCATGTTTAAATAGTCAGGAAACCAAAGAAGATACAGTACATTCAACTGTGATCGAGTTTATGCTGGCAAATTTACAGTGGTTTTTTTACAGTGTAGGTTTATCATTGTGTTTGTCCTAAAACTGTCCTCCATGTTTTCATACCTTTGTTTGTAGGACAAACACAATGATAAACCTACGTGTCAACCACTGGTGCTATTAATTTTTGGCTTATGCACCACTTCACTTCCAGCAGACATGGATCATTAGTTTCTCCAACTTCTACTCTTCCATAAAATCAAGGTTTATTTCTTGCGCTTGATAACATAAGTTTTTGTGCTGTCGGCTCTTGGACTAAGACTACAAACAACACAAACTCCAACAGACATACTCCAAAATCTTGCCGCTTGCTGGTTTTCGTCCTTCCGGCGCCCGCGATACAAAATAAATGATAAAAATCATTTGTAGAAAGAAATGCCGCTTAAGAAATGACAGAAAATAAGGGAACTTAATGTCATTTCATGACAAATCATCTGTAGTGTCCGAAGCATAGCTTTTTCTGAGTATTAGAGAAGGAAACATCTATACCAAGAATCTAGTTAGTCGAGCTATCGTGTTTCTTCCTTTTAGATAGATGTACGCATGCACACTTCTTTTTTATTATTATTTCTATAAGTCTAAATGGAGATATCATCGTAAGCCTCTCTAAGTGAATTAAATGCGCCTTATCGTGGTAAAATTTGTGATAAGGGGCGGCTGGTGGATCCACCGACCGTAAAATTGGAGATGTATCAGGAAAGATTGAGGGTTTGGTTTTATTGTTTCTGTAAGACGTTGAAAATGATAATAATAGGTATTATTTTTTCAGCCACCTGGCGAGTTTCTTTTTTTTAAGTCAGTTAAGAACTGATTGATGAGTAATGAATGGAAATTTTGATCGATGTCTCTTAAGCCTAAGCAGCGATCAGTATACTGCTGATCCGACGCATTAAGACGGATACACGTTCAAGAGAACGATACGTAGATTTCTTATTATGACTCACATCCCCGAAAAGTAATAAATAATTATATCTCATAATTTGGAGCTTATTTGAAACCTTGTAATAATTTGAGATGTTTTCTTTCAGATAGCGAAATGCGCTATCATTAATTTTGTGGAACCTATACTATGTATTACACACGTATGATAAAAGTATCTTTCTTAGTTTACGTTGTTATTCTTATTCCTTCAATGTCACTTGGTTTGGTTGTCTCAAGAAATATCGGAGCAATAAGTAAACGTAAAGAGTTTTTTTTTTTTCTTTTTTTAACCGAGTGAAAATGTGTCCAGGATGGGACTCGAACTCAAAACACTTGGCTTTAATTATCAATCCTCTTCCAATTGCGCTATCTGGGCGACATCCAAAACACACATTTCACTCAGAAAACCCTTTTGATATATATTTTTAAAATTTTTGTCAGATGATTTCTTATGCAGAAGTTGTTCTGAATACCAATTTTTGATGCTGATTCCGGAAATAACCTCCATTTTTGTCTATCACGTCAGGATTTTACAAAAAATACGAAGTTTTGTTTTCAATATTTTAATCAATCCAATCAAAAATTTATCACAATTTCATACAAAGTATTTATTAAACATATTAAAAATACTGTAAAAACGCCCTTATAAGTTCGTGAAATTTCTCTTATAAAACGAAAAGCAAACAGTATTCAATTAAACAAACTTTCTTCTTTTTGACTTTCTTTCAGACCCCCCTTCATCGTTTATGTCCCTCTTCAACATCCAACAGTAGTCTGCCATCATATTTACATTCCAAGTTCCCTTATACTCTTCACTGTAATGTCCCAGATTTTCTGGAAAGTAGTCGATATGGGAATGCAAAAGTGCATTTTTACACTCATATTACAGCCCAACTTCTTGAAATTTTCCAGCATTGTTTCAACAATATTCCTGTAATTTGGATCTTTCTTATTCCCTAGAAAGTTTCTGGTAACACATTAAAAAGCGGTCCATGCATCTTTTTCTGTCTCATTCATCGTTTTTTCAAAATCCTTCTCGTTCGTCAGTTTTTTTATTTGAGGACCAACGAAAATTCCAGCTTTTAATTTTTCGTGTGTGATGAAGGGAAATTTACGTTATGTGCGACTACACATAATGCTTGTTCTCAGCGATGAATCTTTGCAGTCAACTCTGGTCGATTGCAAATGAGCTATGCGTGATACAAGAAAACTAAGAACAGTCTTGTAATCAGCATAAAAAAAAATGCATTAAGGGCAGTCATTGGTTTTTAATCATCTGATATCATGCAGACTAATGTAATGACATCTGGGCTGTTATTTCAAAAAGTTCGGCAGATTGATAGTTGAACCCAACTGGAAGAGCATTGGCAACTAAAGTAAAAATTTCTGGTTTTCTAATCGTCAAGGAAGCACTGGTAATTTTAATTTTTAAAATTAATGTTAAAATTACTTCACTGTAAAAAAAACGGACTAAAAAACGGAAATAGAAAACGGAAATTTTTCTGTAATTTATGGGTAAAAATTCCCGTAAAAAAAAACGAAAATAGTACTGGCGTCTAGATTGCCAGTAGTATTTCCGTTTTTTAGTCCGGTTTTTTTTTTTTTTACAGTGTTTAGTTGTCGAAAGAAAAGTTGTATTCGAACATTTCAATAACTCGACTTTTCGTTCTTACACTGCTGTCAAAACAATTTTGACACCTTTCAAACTTTATTTTTAATGAGACCTTGAATGGTTTTCCATATCTCGAAATTCGACAGTTATGCTGTAGAAGATGTTGCCGTTCGCACTATACAATTTTAGTTTCAACGCATTGACGTCGACGATGAAACAAATAATGTATGCACATTGCACATGCACAATAATCCTAGCAAAATGATCGGTCGCACAGTGGGTGATTTTCCGATTCTAGCTGGCCCTTCTTCTGGCTCTAGCGATTCTTCTGACTATATAGTCGCATCGCCATCAAATTGAAAAATGTTATTGATATTCACTATTGATTGTTAGGTATTGTAAATTGTATCGTGTAGTAGTCATAATTTCATTGCAGGGACATTCAAAAGTATTTCATTACATTACGGCCTATCGGGAAAAATCATTTGCGGTGATTTTTAATGATGTTTCATAATTTCAAACACTTTAAAATTTATATACATATCTATGAAGTGCACTACAAGATTGCTAAAGAATATGGTATGGATAGCATTTATCGATCATTTACAGGGACACTAAAAAAATTATGTTACATTACGGTCTTTGAAGAAAAATTGGTTGTGGTGTATTTTGTTCATGTTACACTATTTCAAAAGTATTTAAATTGATATATATCTCCGAGGTGCTCTATAAGATGCTTACTATTGAATATGATGTGTCATTCATCTTTCATATACAGAGGCACACAAAATAAATCAGTTATGTTTTTCTCTGTATGAACAATAATTGATGGAAATGCGTTTTCAGTTGTGGAACACTTTTTTAAATTATAAAAATTGCATACTATTGAGTGCGTATAAATTCTATAAATCATATACAGGGCTGCACAACACATCTGAAGTACTACATTTCTTTTTATTGACGGAAATTGCTGACGAGGAATATCCAACTGTTGCTATGCGTTCACTAACTGATCTAAATTTTAGCATATTGTGAATTACATGATAAATCTATAGTTCATATACAAGGATGTACAAAATTTTCAGCTATTTTTTTCGACCTTGGTTGAAATTGTGTTTTCAAACATGTTATATGTTTTACAAATTATTACTTAGAGATCGTTTTTCACGTTATTAAGCTGTGAAGTTTTATTATAGTAGTCCGAATGCATTGAAAAATATTTCATAATCTGATTGACGCATGATTTTATGTTATTCTTGATAATTTTAATGATACTTTCTTAACGGTAAGTGATAAAATTATTTTCGTATTATTATAACAATCCTAAAATTTCTTTTTCTAAAATATAAGATACGGGACAAACATTCGACAGCTTTAATGAAAATTGCTGAGTTGTATATTCTGTTGTATATTTATATTTATCTCTGCACAAAGGAACCCTCATGTAAAGAATGGGAATCATAAGATATCATACGAAAATGCCTGCATTGTGTTTTGCATTATATCAAATCTGAATTTCGAGAATTTGTCTGGATCAATTTTGTAATCACTCGAAATTTGCAGCCAAGTAATATATTTTGGTACTTGTTAGTTATCCCGTCGACCAAATTACTGTCGCCAAATTGTAAGATTAGATGCCAATAATAGTTGATCGTAAATGTCACATTCACTTGACAACACGTGTTTATGTCATCAACTGATTTTTATTTCGACGTTTTATTTGTATTTTTATTAATGTTATACTAATTTATTTGTTTTTTCGTTATTTAAAATAAAAATTATGTCAATTTGTATAATTTGGCGAGTGGTTTGGCGATTTATATAATTTGGCGAAATTGGTCGACGGGATAACTAACAAGTACCTATATTTTAAATCATTTTGTCCTGAGCTATCTACATACTACTGGCAATTTTTGTCCAAATTTGGTCATAAATTTAAACATTTCGCTCTTGCAAAACTTCATGTGCTCTTCATTGTAATTTTCCTTTATAAACAAAATATTTTCGACCAAATTCACATTTTCGTTAAATTTTAAATCATGTTGCCGTTGCATATTGGTGCAGAAGTTTATTTATTTGACTAACTTAAATTCTGTTGTCTTTGATAAAAAGAAAATGGTACTTGAACTAAAATTTCAAAAAAAAAAAAAAAATTAGACATAACAAGCTAAAAACAATTCTAAAAACTGAGAGGGCACCTAAGGGCAGACAAATTAAATTGGAACGAAAAGGAAATAATCTAAACTATTTAATAATATCAAAAATTGAGCTTAATCGTGCTTTATCATATAACTTTTTCTATATTAAAACTGAAAAATTGTAAAAGATACACAGAGTTTATTGCAACATTAAATACAAAATAACAGCTGATATGCGCAAACTTTATGCACATAAATCCGATGAAATAAAGTCCATATTTTGTTTGGAAGCATCCATAATCTAGCAGTATATTTTATTCAGCTTCAAGTAACAGATTAAAGAACTATACTCAAATTGGTTGATTCATTCCCAACTATGACGCATCAACTTTGGGCTAGCCTATAGACCATACAATTATATTTATATCAAAACCAATAGCCGGGTACAACGCCTTAACTATTGAGCTATAACAGGCAAAGAATAAATTACGCTGGGGTAAACTTTTAAAAATCGACTTTTGGCCAGCTAAAATCGGTAAATCACCCACCGTGGGTCGGTTGTGAATTTCTCAAAAGTAGCCGAATTGCCGTTAACATCACCCAATTTTTATTCAGTGTAACACCAGTATTTGTGCTATAACTCTGGTAAAATTCTTGACTGTCAAAAACTACGACTAATAGTGAGAAGCCGGAATCTTTCACACCCACACCTCTTTTTCCAACTTCTTCAGAACTGTTAAAAAAAGCTTAAACTGAAAAGTGTAGAAAACGAAAAAAAATTCAACTTTAAATAGCACGGCTAATGATTGCTAATTTATAACATGGGGTAAGACTATGATATTTTACTAGGTTTGAACCCGGAACTTCCCACTTAATAACGTGCCTCTATATGCGCATGGTGACACATGCACAGGGCACATGCTCAGACAGACATTTTTGTCCTAAATATGGCAAACCTACATTCCAGAACTTGGCGATGCTCTCCTGAGCGAGTTCAATTAGATGAGTGAGACAAGTTAACCCTTTAACCACCAAAACTATAAAGTAGGAATTTTCAAATTTCTTGTTGAAAGTCGTTTGCCACCACAAATTCAAAAAGGTTATTTTCGCTTTAATAAAATAGCAAAATTTCTACCAATAAATAAGAGATTTTTTTAAATTCTAAAATAATGGTGGCAAAGTTATTTATTTAAGCATGAGCAATTATTTTGATCGTTGCGTCAACGCAACATCAGCGGATAATGGGTTAACAAACATTAGTTAAGCAATAACGGCAGACTCGCCAAGATGCTTGGCAAATTTTCCTCCAAAGTCTTCTCAAGGGTGTATTCCGAATTCCGATCCAAACTGGTTATTTTCTGATTCATTTTCACCCTCAAACGCATCAAACTGGGAAATTCTCTTATTTAGAAACTACATAATGTGCCGTGCTTCTCGATTTTTTAATAAATTCAGAAAATGTTGTAAAAAATGCTGTCAAAATAGGCGTTTTGAACCGAATTTTCCGAAGCAGGAGATCTGAGAATGAAAAAAAATGGTCATACTGAGAAAATAATTGTTTAAAAATCAAATTCTAATGAATTGAGCGAAAAATGAAATAACACGGCTTCTTATACATCTTTTCAAAAATCACCCCAGCAAGTTTCATGTTTTTACTTTTAAAAATGAGTCTGAAAATGTCTCAGAAATTTTCGAGCTGTTGAGGGTGGGAAAATATTTTTTCGAATACACCCTTATAGTACAGGCAATAGGGAATTTTACCTAGCAAAATTAATGGTAGTACTGGAAATCGGCTTTCTAGATATTTTTTGTGTCGCTGAATCCGAATTTGTAACTTCCCACCAAAATTTCCCCCAGCAACCTCCCCAAATTTTGGTAAAAAGCCCCCAAAAAAGGTTTTTATTAAAAAAATCAATTTTCTTATTGTTTTAGAGAAAAAGTATCTAGAAATTCAGAAAGTAGACAAAATTTCAGACAAATTAGATATATGACATTATGACTTAGGGTGAAGGGGAAGGGGGGATCTGCCTCGGAACATGCGCGCGGTGCTGCGTAAACTAAGTTGCGCAATTCCACTTAACCACTCACACGTTTACATTCGCCCTCCCATCTCTCCTCCGAACTTTCTCTATAAGATTTACTTTAAGATTTTTGGGTCGCTGAATCCGAATTTTCAACTTTCCTCCAAAAATTTCCCCCCTCGAACCCCCTCCCCCCCCCCCTAAATAGTTGTTTTTAACCTAAATTTCTTATTGTTTTAGGGGAAAAGCATTACAAAATTCAGAAACTAGACAAAATTTGTAACAAATAGGATATATGACATTATGAATTAGGATGAACGGGGAGGGTGAGGGCTGCCTCTGAACATGCACTGCGGCTCTACGTGCACTAAATTATGAAGTTCAGGCAATTGGGGATTTTATCTGGCAAAATTAATACTAGTTCTGGATTTCGACTCACTTTATGTTTTTTTGGGTCGCTGAATCCGAATTTGTAACTTCCCACCAAAATTTCACCCGGCAACCACCCAAAAAATTGATTTTTTGAAAAAATTTCGTTTTTGAGAAAAGCGCGCGGGGAATGTTCCGAGGCAGCCCCCTCCTTCCCCGTTTATCCTACGTCATAATGTCATATATCCTATTTGTTGCAAATTTTGTCTAGTTTTTGAATTTCGTAATGCTTTTCCCCTAAAACAATAAGAAATTTAAGTTAAAAACAACTATTTTGGGGGGTTTTCGGGGGGAAAATTTTTGGGGGTAAGTTAAAAATTCGGATTCAGCGACCCAAAAACCTTAAAGTAAACCTTATAGAGAAAGTTCGGAGGGAAGATGGGAGAGCTAATGTAAACGTGTGAGTGGTTAAGTGGAATTACGCAACTTAGTCCACGCAGCGCTGCGGCGCATGTTCCGAGGCAGATCCCCCCTTCCCCTTCATCCTAAGTCATAATGTCATATATCTAATTTGTTGCAAATTTTGTCTACTTTCTGAATTTCTAGCTACTTTTCCCCTAAAACAATAAAAAATGGAATTTTTTAATAAAAACCTTTTTTTCGGGGCTTTTTACCAAAATTTGGGGGTGTTGCCGGGGGAAATTTTGGTGGGAAGTTACAAATTCGGATTCAGCGACCCAAAAAACATCTAGAAAGCCGATTTCCAGTACTACCATTAATTTTGCTAGGTAGAGTCCCTATACGGTCTCTATTGCCTGGACTATTAATCAAATTTTACATCACGCATGTCGCCACTCTCATATAGAGACATCCTACCCTACGCTTACAAGTCGAAGATGATAACGCTGATCTAGAGAGGTTGGTTGATTTAGCGGGAATATACCTCTAAATAGAATAGTCATTTTAAAGCATTTTGGAGATATCTATCTTGCAATTATAACCTAAAATTATTCATCGACTGCACATTTTCTACCAGATTGTTTGTACGCGAATCATGTCGGCTATTGCAGCTGTCACTGTGCTGAATTACATGATCATTGAAAGAATGGCTTAGAAGGAGTAGCGTCCGTCATAAAGTTACAATTGGAGTGAACTCAAAAGAGCTTCACTCCCATATTACATTATATATTTTTTTTTAAACTTTGTAATCAGGGATCTGATATTTATAAATAAAGAAGTACTTAACATCGTGGAAACACATACGTATTTTTTAAATTTTATTTTTATATATGGCTGCTGATTATGTCCAACAATTATAAATCTTCTCAAGATATGGGCACTATTTTTTTAATGGAGAGTACCGGCAAGAAATAAGCTAAACTAAGAAATTTCAGAGAAAGTTAACAAAGGAGGGAAGGAGGGGCTTTCATCCATTAATTTTGTCATAGGGCAACCCGGGAGAGTCGCCGCATACGAGATAGATGCAGCACCCCTTCTATTTCTTGTAATTATCGATAGATGGTCGTCAAACGCACAGTATAGGTGCGCAATGAGATTATTTTAACCAGTGTGTAGCGTGAATCCCATTTCGATGTTTACTTGTAGAAGTACAATCCTTAATTTGACGTAAGTGCATGATTTCACTGTCCAAACTCTTAAACACGTTATCTTTAAATACTTTCCATACACTAATTACTAAATGCATGCATGATTTCGAAGTCAAAACTAAGTGTAGCGTTTGTATAGAGTACTGTGTGTATGATTATGCCATTCCCCTTAGCGATGGAAGGTAACTGTGATGGCCGACGTCTGCACCATGCAAAATGGGATACATGCCGCACCGCTATTCCGGTATACATGCCGCAGTTTCTTTTGTACGGGATGATTAAGTGTTATTAACTTTTCCTTTTCTCTTTGCACAGACTAACCATGTTAGGCATGTTATCAAGTTTAATAAAGCCAAAGGAGAAAAAGGGGAAAATAAAAAGTAAAAAGGGCAAGAAAGATGCAAGCCAATATGATAATAATGAAAACTTGGAATACGCGTAACGCAGACGTTCTTTGCAAACTACTCCAAAAAAGAGGAAGTGCAATTGGATTCGTTGCATCATGTGTTTAAATGTAGTTACATAAAGACTGTACTTCAACACTTTTTCTGCAAATTGAAGTCGATCTCTTAACCCATTCAGGACCATAGGTGCATATAATCACCTTCATAAAGAGCTTACAAAGTTTGCTTCTGGCACCAGTAGAAAAGAAAAGTAATATTTGTTTTGTTTAATTAGAGCAATTTCGTGATTATTTCAGTAAAGGTAACTTCTTTTAAAAAAGCGGTACCAACCGAATAAAATTTGTGTAAAAGCCACCGATCCCGAAAGGGTTAACAAATAAATTATGTAAACACAATTTTACATTTTTTCTTTACCCTTTCTAATACATTGATGTTACGTTGTTGCTGAAATAACAATTAAAATTTAATGTAAAAAAAAAAAAAAAAATAAGTCGATAATTTTAATAGTGAAAGTAGGCAACAATTATTAATTTGAATCTACTTATATACGTTTCATTGTAATCATTTAGTTTCATTTTGTTATTACATCCATAATTATAGTCCAGATATGAATACATAGGCGTAACCAGGGGGGGGGGGGCTGGGTGCCCGGGCACCCCCTCCCACTTCCGCAGACTCAAGCACAATTATTTAAAAAAATCGAAATCTACAAAAGAAGAAAGAAGAGGTAAAAATCCCTGCCGGCCCGGCCTACAGGCGGAGGTAGATTTCAAAGTTAAGTATATTAATTGCATCAACAACAACTAAATCATTAGTAGATATAAATCCACTTTAACAGTTTTATCTGACCGCTTTTGACGAGTTTTCATTTCATTTTTATATAATAGCTGGTTTTATCAGAATCATGTTAAGGCGGTATTAAAAAAAAAATACTTTTCCGAGCTCAACAACTCGAGATTTTCTGACACATTTTCAGATTAATTTTTAATAGAAGAAATACGAAAATTGCTAACGTGATTTTTGAAAAGATATATAAGCGACATGTGTTTTTATTTTTCTTCCAATTAAATGAAACTTGATTAATAAACAATTATTTTCTCAGTAGGGCAATATTTTTCGTTTCTAACGCAATCGCTTCGGGAAATTCTGTTCAAAATGCCCACTTTGACATCATTTTTTGAAATATATTCTGCCTCTATCAAAAAATCGATCATTAGGTACATTATATAGTTTCTGAAGAAGAGAATGTCTATCAATTGGACGCGTTTGAGAGCAAAAGATAATTTAAAAATGAGTAAGAAAATAAGCAGTTTGGATTTGAATACATTTTAATAAGATGATTTTTTACTTCAACCGCTATGTATTTTTAATTTGTTTTTGCTGTAAGAATTGGTCCTATCAAAAGACAATATTAAGAAGATATATGATAAATTCATGGGAATTTTATATCTTGTGAATTGACGGGGTTATAGAAATTTTTCTTCTTCACTCCCCTTTTTTTGTTTTCGTTTTTAATTTTTTTTTTTTTTTTGCGGTACGAATTGGTCCTATCAAAAACTTGTAAATATAAAAGTTGTAGATAATATTAAGGAGATGTATAATAAAATTAATTGGATTTGATATCTTGAGAATTGACGAAGTTATGATTTTTTTCTCCCAAAAACCCTAATTTTTGCGCCCTTTGAGCCCATTTTTAATTTTATCAAAAATCTGTGATACATACATTTTTGGTCCTATTTTTAGAAGTAATAAAAACTTTAAACTGATTTGATATGTACAAAAATTAAGAAGTTATGGGTTTTTCGGTTTTCACAAAATCCTCCCTTTTTCTGTCCCCTTGGTTCGATTTTGCCCATTAACGAACTTGACCGAGGTTTTATACCCCTTGATTTTATGTATCAGTTTGAAAGAGATTGGTGAAGAATTGTGGAAGTTATCGTGTCCAGAAGAAAATGATATATATAGATAGATACGTACATATATATATATATATATATATATATATCAGTGGCGTGGCGTGAAAATTTTCGGTGGTCATCGCAATTATTTAAGTTTGTGGTGAAAAATTATTAACTCTAAAATTCAATGGTTGAATGTTCAAAAAAGAAACTTTAAATCTTACCTTCACTTATACATGAACTCCAAATGTTCTGCTAAAACTGGATCGTAGAATTTTAAAAGCTTATTAAGAGTTTTAAAATATTGCTTGCTCATCGCCGCATCCAGCGATGACCGGACGCCACGCCACTGATATATATATATATATATATATATATATATATATATATATATATATATATATATATATATATATATATATATATATATATATATATATATATATATATATATATATAAAGTTTTTTACTGACGGTGGTTTTGGGTTCTAGGGGTCCTGATCGGTGTAGATCTGCAAAAAGTTTTCAGAAATTTCAACATAGGAACGACGCCAATAGGTAGTATTTCATACGAAATCTACCTAAAAGCAGAGTTCAATTAGTTTAGTTCAGAAAACTAATAGCCTAAGTTTTGAACCGTGATAAAAGAAGAAACGCACGTTTTTTTTTATATATATATATTATGATGTTTATATTTTTTAAAACTAGAATATTTACAAGAATCTGTATTAGTACGTCAAAAAGGTAGTTTTATACTTTGCCGTCTTTTGTTTGTGGGAGAATTTTTTTTATCACTGTTCTTTTTATTGCATGTTTCTGCAGTTTCATGAGAAATTAACACAAGTTCTTGACGAGGATAGAAACATAAACTATTTGTCTCTTTGCTTTCGTAGTCTAAAGTCTAGAAAGAAGCAAAAAAAAAAATTGAAAGAGCATGCAGATGTGAAGCAATAGTTCTAAAATGTGATTAGCCAGGGGAAGGGGAAGGGGGGTTGTACAGACCCTACCTCCTTTGAAAATGAGAAATAATAGCACATAAAATTCAAATTAATCTGGAGGTTGGTTGGTTGGTTAAATTTCGTGTTTCGCAACTATTTTTTGACATTCGTAAAAGAAATTTGGTTGCAGTCTTTCAAGTCAATATAGTAATGTTTTTCCTCTTTATATAGTATATGTATATTTATATTATAGTAATGTTTATTTTTTATACGATTTTTGGAGTTTCTTCTCGTTTTGCGGCGCTCTTTTGAAACTAGGAAAAGGACCCGGTTTTAAACTTTTATCCAAGTGCAGTAAATTTTGAAGAAATTCGCGATTTGACTCTGCGATCATCTCATGATATTTACAATTTTTCCCCAAAGTCGTTTGACGAAATTCACGCCTTTCTAGACGATATTTTGTCGAAATCCGCACTTTTCACCACTAACCTTTCACAAAATTCGTGTTTTTTTACCGCGATCCTTTGACGAAATTCGCATTTTTTACCGCGATATTTTGATGAAATTGTTATTTCTTTAGCACAATCCTTCGGTGAAATTCACGTTTTTTTTCCACGATCTTTTGACGAAAATCAATTTTTCTTTCCGCAATCTTTTAACGAAATTCGCGTTTTCTTTCTGCGATCCTTTGACGAAATTCTCGTTTTTACTGGGATCCTTTGACGAAATTTGTTTTCTTTTGCGACTGTTTGGCGAAATAGATTTTTACAGGGGTCATTTGTCGAAATTCGAGATAGTTTTGCGCGACCGATCGGGAAAATTCTCGATATCTTTCCCTACCGATTAAAAAATTCTCTACTCTTTTCTGCGACTTTTTGACTAAATTTGCAACATTTTTTCTTCAATCGTTTATCGAAATTCGTGCTTTCTTTAGTGCAATCTTTTGCGAAATTCGTGATTTCTTCCTGCATTCTTTTATCGAAATTCACGATATTTTCCCACGATCGTTTAAAGAAGTTCTCAATTTTTTCAGGACCGAATCACGAATTGATTTTGAGAAATTCCATAAAAGAAATAAAAATCGCAAAAAAAAAAAAAATACTTACTGAAGAATCACAGGTCTGTGAAAGAATTTGGAGGGGGGGGGGAAGGGAATATTGCACAGCATTTTTTATTATGCGGGACTTTTTCTTTTCTGTGCAAAAATCGCGCGATCCCGCACTAAACCCTTCCCGTCAAAGAAAACTTTATTACTAGTGAAATTTCGCTTTTTTTTTTTTAACGAACATAGAATTAAACAAATCTAGGATTATGGGGGAGGGGGGATTGCCTTCGGCAACGTACTCCCGAGCAAGGTACGACCACTTCTGTCTCGAAACAAACGAATACTGAATTATTGCGATTTTTTGTTTCGAGCCAAATTAAATTTTCAGCTTTCTTGTAAGAACTGATTCTACATTCTTCCAATTCGAATTTAATCAGTTGCAAAAAATTACAGGAATGTTTTTTCTGTATTAATATTTGGAAATTTTTCCAGAGAGAAACATTCGCCTTGAATACAATATTTCAAATGAAAATCAAATTTCAAATTATTTTTGCTTAAAAGGCGCAAAGACCAACTTAGTGAAAAATATTCCATGCCGGGAATCGAACCCGGGTCATCAGTATAGCGCACTGACGTTCTACCGCGAGAAGTGTGAAGTTCCAGGCTGGGTATCGTTCCATGTGGTTTAGCGGTAGAACGTCAGTGCGCTATACTGATGACCCGGGTTCGATTCCCGGCATGGAATATTTTTCACTAAGTTGGTCTTTGCGCCTTTTAAGCAAAAATAATTTGAAATTTGATTTTCATTTCAAATAATGTTTTTTCTGTTTCAAAAAGGTCAAAAAATCGCCTCAATGCACGAAAACACCCGCTAAAATTCGCATTACAAATTCGGAAAAGCTTAAAAAACCACTCGAAACGAAATTAACTAATTGGGTAAAAGATTTTAACGGGATTTTAGATCTCATGCAATGTCCCTGTGCCTATAGAAGTTTCCAGCATGATTAAAGGCCTTTTTAAATTTTATAAGAAGTTGGGGTGCCAAAAGGTTTTACACTTGTGACCACATTTAGTCACTGATCTTATGTCACTGCTGCAGGGAGATTTACATTTTTTTTTAAACTATTAGATTTAGTGTTGATGTTTTGAGCCCTCCCCCACCCCCCTCACGCAAACAAAAATCGCTTTTGAGCTTTTTTTAAAAGAAATGAAACACAATTATACCTTCTAAGATGAAAACCTGTCTAAAACGAAAATTCGACCGGTTTTATGGGGTTCTGTTTTAGCAGGTGTTACTATATAAGATATTGTTTCTATCCAACATGTTCAGGGTAAAAAGTCTGGGCACCCCCCCGTTCAAAAGGCTGGTTACGCCTATGGAATATTGTTTTGTAATATTTTTATTTATAACTTCATTCTGTTCTTATTACACGCGCGGCATAACTACCGCACAAGTGCGGCGTCTCAGCCTGAATGTACGGGTGACGCGACGCAGTGTAATGTTTTAGAAAAAAATTGTTAAAAAATATTAATAATTTGTTTTGAAATTTTTTGTCGCTGTACACGGGTTGTATATTTAACATTAAATAGCACAGCATGATTTTTTTTTATTTTATGTCCATCATGGGACTTTATACACAAATTCAAAAAAATGTGCGGCATAAATCGCGGAATTACCCTACTTGAAGACGGAGGAGCAGATTCACAAAATGTGACACAGTGTGACCAGGAGAAATGGCGGGTTAACATGAGTCACTTCTAAAATATAACAATGACAAAAATCATGCATCAAGCATAGACTATGAAACACTTTCCAACACATTCGGAATACTGTTACAAAACTTCGCCATTTAAGGGGTCTCAGGACTCTTTAAGGCTTCAAAATTTTCGCAAATTTAATTTTTTTTTTTTTTTTCAGTTGTTAAATTTCTACTTTTTCTGAACATTTTGGTATGATTGTTTTCTTGAAATTCCCATTAGAGCAGAAGTTATGACTATTAGAATTATACCCGCTCAATAAATAAAGCGGCGTTTCCGAAACTTTGTAGTCATTTTTCCCCAAATGATGTTTTTGTGTATAACGCGCAGGATATCTCAAAAACTTCTGAAAATTTTTTCAAGAATTTTTCAAAACATGTGTTTTATATTAGTCTGTATAAACTGAACCTAAAATTTCATTTTTACTGTTCAAAAAAATATATTTTTTAGGTGATTATACTGTTGAAAATTTCAAAATTTTGTATTGGCTAAATACAGTTTTGTATTAAAAATATAAAATTCCTTTACACACAAATTTATTTAGGTTTAGAGCAATTATTACAATCGGAAGTATAATTAGGCATAAAAAATGTCATTCTAGTTGCAAAATTTATTTTGTAATCCTGTGCGTAAGCTGTTATACCAATTTTCTTCTCGACAAATGTCTGACAGTTTGGACCGCCCTATAAACACTAATTTTGTATCTTGGCAATTTTCTAAATACAGGAAATGAAAGAACACACTTATATCTTTTAATCCCAATAAAAATTGTGTTTTCAAATCATATATATGTTAAGATATTAAATGTTGAAAATTGTTGGGGTTTTTTTTTTTTTAATTTTAAGAGTCTTGATAATGTGAAAGATGATGTCTAAAGCAAACTGTTTGGTAGACGAATAACACATGTGAAAACCGGATTTCAGCAATTATCGTCCATAGTCGGAAAAGGTACTCGAATTCTTTTTACAGCGCCCTGTATATGATCGATAGATTTGAATATACAGTCGGACCTCTATTTAACGAACCTCTATTTTGCGAATTTCTCTATTTTGCGAACTTTTCCTCGGAACCAGAAACATTTTGCGAATTTCTTCGTAAAATAACCTCCAAATAGCGAAGCGTATTCTCTATTTAACGAACTTTTTCTTCTGGTATAATTTTTTTCTCCCTATTTCTCAAAATATTCCCGGACACTTCAAACTTATTCTTTCTTTCTTGTACACATTTTATAATGCTCAATAACCTTGAATTAGTTTTACCAGGTGCCTAACTCAACGAGAGCAGTAAAATCCCTGTCATTCTTTGCACTTCATCCAGGAAATGCAAACTTTTATCCCCCTTTCACACTCAAAAGAGCTTTTCTGTAGCAAATAAGTTTCAGTAATTAAATTTAAGGACGCATGTAGTAATACAATGCTTAAAATTACTTATTATAATAAATACGATAATGTCATTAAAATTCATTAATTTTAATGTAAATATTTTCTTAAAACTGAAAATACGGTGTATTTCCGGACAATATATTTTTTTATTCTTGTTGTCTTTACACATTTCTTTTTGATGGGTAAAATGAATAATAATAAAAAAAATAAATATGATTTACAAAAAAAAAAAAAGTGTGATTAGTTAAGTTTTTTAATAATGTTTTTAGCTGTTATTAATTAAAAATCTGTTTTGTGTAGTTTAAAGTATTTAAAAAGGTTCATCTCTATTTAACGAATTTTCCACATATCGAACTTTTTTCGGGAATTAGCGACTTCGTTAAATAGAGGTCCGACTGTATATTACATGTTAGAAAACCCATAACACTGTTCAAAAACTACATTCAGCAATTTCCGTCAATAAGCGTAAATGTACTGGAATTCTTTTGTACAGCCCTGTATAGGATCTATGGACATTATACACACGAAACTGTTTTCCCTTTGCTTTCGACAGAAATGGAATACTTCAGTTGCCACCATTACAGAAATGGTATTAAAAGCTACAAATAAAGGAATATCTCAAAAATGAATTGAGATGCAGTTTTCAAACAAATTACATTTAAAAACACTTTTTTTTCTCTTATATTACAGTACATAAATTCAAAATGTGCGATGCTTAGAAGTTAAAAAAAAAAATGAAGTAGATATTATCAGTATTTAACCATACTGCATCTCTATTACTATTTAGAACTCTGTGATACACACCAAATAATATACAAAAAATTAGCTGAATGAATTATTTTGTGCATCACTGTAGTCTTTCTCAGCCTTTTTTGGTTGACGGCATACTAAAAATATCTGGAATTATTTTCGGCACACCTGAATATAAAAAATGTAAAAGTTGTATGACACAATATATATATATATATATATATGTGTGTGTGTGTGTGTGTGTGTGTGTGTGTATTTACAATTTTTTTTCAACCAGAGGGCTGAGCCTGTTTTCTTGCACAAATTAAATCAAAGAGAGGTTCCAAAGTTACCAGACAAGTTCTCATTTCATCATCTACTTTTAACAGTCATTCTCATTTTTAGGTAGCTTTCTTTACAAAAAAGCTACCTATTGCAGCCGTTCGGAGGAAAGCGATTTCAAAAAATTTTGGTATATTTTCATCGATCATGACCCCCAGACCCCGAAACCACCCTCCGTTCAAAATTGATATATATATATATATATCTGTCCTATGTCACACTATAACTCCCGTAATTATGAACCGATTTCGATGTAATTCGGTGTGTACATAGTACATACCAATGTCTCGACCGAGTTCGTTGGGCAGCTTCATCCGCCGTTTTGTTTCAAAATGGCGGCCATTTAAAATTTAAAAAAAAAATTAAAACTTGAAATGTGGTACCAAAAAATTAAAAAGGGAAAAATATTTTTTTCTTATGTATTTGACCTTTATACAAAGATTCCGGAGCAGTTTTCGTTTCGTCTATATCTTAAAAAATGGCTGAGTTACAGCATTTTGAATTTCTAGCGTGGCTGACATTTTGAAACGTCTTGAATTTTGTCACGCGATAAAAGGCGTATTTATAAACCGATTTGGATGTAATTCGGTGTGTACATAGTACATACCAATCTCTCGACCGAGTTCGTTGGCCAGCTTCATCCGCCATTTTGTTTCAAAATGGCGGCCATTTAAATTTTTTTTAAAAGTTTAAAATTTGAAATGTGGTACCAAAAAATTGAAAATGGAAAAATATTTTTTTCTTATGTATTTGACCTTTATACAAAGATTTCAGAGCAGTTTTTGTTTCGTTTATATCTTAAAAAATGGCTGAGTTATAGCATTTTGAATTTCTACCGTGGCAGACATTTTGAAACGTCCTGAATTTTGTCACGCGATAAAAGGCGTATTTATGAACCGATTTGGATGTAACTTCGTTTATACATAGTACATACCAATGTCTCGACCGAGTTCGTTGGCCAGCTTCACCCGCCATCTTGTTTAAAAATGGCGGCCATTTAAATTTTTAAGAAAAATTTAAATTTGAAATGTGGTACCAAAAATTGAAAATTGAAAAAATATTTTTTTCTTATGTGTTTGACCTTGATAAAAAGATTCGGAAGCAGTTTTTGTTTCGTCTATATCTTAAGAAATGGCTGAGTTATAGCATTTTGAATTTCTAGCGTGGCTGACATTTTGAAACGTCCTGATTTTTCTCACGTAATAACAGGCGTATTTATGAACCGACTTGGATGTACCTTGGTGTGCACATAGTACATATAAATATCTCGACCGAGTTCGTTGGCCAGGTTCGTCCGCCATCTTGTTTCAAAATGGCGGCCATTTAAAAAAATTACAAAATAAAAAAATTTAAATGAGATACCAAAAAATTGGAAAATGAAAAAGATTTTTTTTGTGTTTGTTTGACCTTAATACAAAGATTCCGGAGCAGTTTTTTTTTCGTCTATATCTAAAAAAAAAATGGCTGAGTAATAGCATTTTGAATTTCTCTTGTGGCTGACATTTTAAAACGACCTGATTTTTGTCACGCGATAACAGGCGTATTTATGAACCTATTTGGATTTAACTTGGTCTGTACATAGTTCATACCAATGTCTCGACCGAGTTCGTTGGCCAGCTTCATTCGCCATCTTGTTTCAAAAGGGTTGCCATTAAAAAAAAATTAAATTTAAAATTCAAAATGAGGTATTAAAAAATTGGAAAATGAAAAAGATTTTTTTATGTGTTTGGCCTTGATACAAAGATTCCGGAGCAGTTTTTGTTTTTGAAAATTTTTTCTTTTGTTGATATCTTAAAAAATGGTTGATTTATAGCACTTTGAATTTCTAGCATGGCTAACATTTTGAAACGGTCTTGTATTTGTCACGCGATAACACACGTATTCGCCTATTTCGATGTAAGAAGGCATGTGGATAGTATACATCAACACCTCGACCAAGTTCGCTGGCCAGATTCATCAGCCATCTTGTTTCAAAATGGCGGCCATTAAATTAAAAAAGTCCTTCCGGCCAGTGCCGGGAGGAAGAGGTAGCTTCCATATTCCTTATTTTAAAAAAGCCAACTTATATCATTCATACACACGAAGCTCAATTTAGTGGAAACCGAATATAGGAGATTCAATACTAAATCACTATGAATGAGAATTTCGCGAAATTAGTCAGCTTTATCCAAGCTGCTTTTATTTAAAGTAACTTATATTTGGCTGCCATATTCGGCGATTTCTTAAAGTGCCTGCCATTTTAAGACAACATGGTGGATGAGGCTAACCAGTGAACTTGGTCGAGACCTTAGTAATTGCTGCGCATATGCTCACTCACATCGGAATCGATTGATATATACGAGTGCTGTCGCAGGCAAAAAGTCAGATTTTTCAAAATGTCACCCACATTAGAAATTCAAACTGCTATATCTGAGCCATTTTCTAAGATAAAGACAAAACAAAAAATGCTCCTGAATCCTTATATCAAGGTCAAATACTTAAGAAAGAAACCTTTTTCAATTTCTAATTTTTTTGCACCTCACTTTAAATATAATTTTTTTAATTTAATGGCCCCCATTTTGAAACAAGATGGCGGATGAAGCTGGCCAGCTTACTTGGTAGAGATATTGATGTATACTATCCACATGCCTTCTTACATGGAAATAGGCGAATACGTGTGTTATCGCGTGACAAATACAAGATCGTTTCAAAATGTTAGCCATACTAGAAATTCAAAGTGCTATAATTCAACCATTTATTAAGATATAAACAAAAGAACAAATTTTCAGAAACAAAATCTGCTCCGGAATCTTTGTATCAAGGCCAAACACATAAAAAAAAATCTTTTTCATTTTCCAATTTTTTAATACCTCATTTTAAATTTTAAATTTAATTTTTTTTAAATATGGCAACCCTTTTGAAACAAGATGGCGAATGAAGCTGGCCAACCAACTCGGTCGAGACATTGGTATGTACTATGTACAGACCAAGTTACATCACAATCGGTTCATAAATACGCCTGTTATCGCGTGACAAAAATCAGGTCGTTTTAAAATGTCAGCCACAATAGAAATTCAAAATGCTATAACTCAGCCATTTTTTTAGATATAGACAAAACAAAAACTGTTCCAGAATCTTTGTATGAAGATCAGACACATACAAAAAAAATCTTTTTCATTTTCCAATTTTTTGGTATCTCATTTTAAATTTAAAGTTTTTTTAAATTTTTTAAATGGCCGCAATTTTGAAACAAGACGGCGGATGAAGCTGGACAACGAACTCGGTCGAGACATTGGTATGTACTATGTACACACCAAGGTACATCCAAATCTGTTCATAAATACGCCCATTATCACGTGACAAATATCAGGACGTTTCAAAATGTCAGCCACACTAGAAATTCAAAATGCTATAACTCAGCCATTTTTTAAGATATAGACGAAACAAAAACTGCTCCGGAATCTTTTTATCAAGGTCAAACACATAAGAAAAAAGTATTTTTTCAATTTTCAATTTTTTGGTACCACATTTCAAATTTAAATTTTTCTTAAAAATTTAAATGGCCGCCATTTTTAAACAAAATGGCGGATGAAGCTGGCCAACGAACTCGGTCGAGACATTGGTATGTACTATGTATAAACGAAGTTACATCCAAATCGGTTCATAAATACGCCTTTTATCGCGTGACAAAATTCAGGACGTTTCAAAATGTCAGCCACGCTAGAAATTCAAAATGCTATAACTCAGCCATTTTTTAAGATATAGACGAAAGAAAAACTGCTCCGGAATCTTTGTATAAAGGTCAAATACATAAGAAAAAATATTTTTCCATTTTTAATTTTTTGGTACCACATTTCAAGTTTTAATTTTTTTTAAAAATTTTAAATGGCCGCCATTTTGAAACAAAACGTCCAATGAAGCTGGGCAACGAACTCGGTCGAGACATTGGTATGTACTATGTACACACCGAATTACATCGAAATCGGTTCATAATTACGGGAGTTACAGTGTGACATAGGTCAGATATATATATATATATATATATATATATATATATATATATATATATCAATTTTGAACGGAGGGTGGTTTCGGGGTCTGGGGGTCATGATCGATGAAAATATACCAAAATTTTTTGAAATCGCTTTCCTCCGAACGGCTGCAATAGGTAGCTTTTTTGTAAAGAAAGCTACCTAAAAATATATATATATTTAAAGTGAGGTGCAAAAAAATTAGAAATTGAAAAAGGTTTCTTTCTTAAGTATTTGATCTTGATATAAGGATTCAGGAGCATTTTTTGTTTGTCTTTACCTTAAAAAATGGCTCAGATATAGCAGTTTCAATTTCTATTGTGGGTGACATTTTGAAAAATCTGATTTTTTGCATGCGACAGCACTCCTATATATTAACCGATTCCGATGCGAGTGAGCATGTGCACAGCAATTACTAAGGTCTCGACCAAGTTCACTGCTTAGCCTCATCCACCATGTTGTCTTAAAATGCCAGGCACTTTAAGAAATTGCCGAATTTGGCAGCCAAATATAAGTTACTTTAAAGAAAAGCAGCTTGGATAAAGCTGACTAATTTCGCGAAATTCTCATTCATTATATTGATAAAAATTAGTATTGAATCTCCTATATTCGGTTTCCACTAAATTGAGCTTCGTGTGTTTGCATGATATAAGTTGGCTTTTTTTAAATAAGGATTATGAAAGCTACCTCTTCCTCCCGGCACTGGCCGGAAGGACTTTTTGCACTTGATTCCTGTCAGTGCTGAAAATCCAAATTCCCAGAACCATGAAGATGCAAAAGACAGAAGAATTTTAATAACTTTCAAGCTGATAACAGGGTACAAATTTTTGATTGAAATTCAAAACTTTATCGAACCAAATTTTTATCGAAGAATGTTGAACGGTAAAACTTATCGTTTGTCAAATCAATGAGCTATTTATTCTTTTTCTGTTTTTGTCAAATTTGGTGTCTTGCAAATTACAAATGGAAGGCTAATACCGCATAATAGCACATGATAAATAGAAAAAGTCGTATAGTTGATACGACACCGTGAAATTTTAATTATTTGTCAAAAACATTCACGACGCTTTTGAAAATTTCTCGTGACACATTGGTGTGCCGCGGCACACAGGTTAAGAAACACTGCTGTAGATGAACGAAAAATGTTAAGCACACCCTATTCTGTAGTAAGCATCTTGCAGAGCACCTAAGTAAATGTATATCAATTTCAATATATTTGAAATGGTGTAACATCATTAAAACACACTGAAACGATTTTGGAACGAAAAAATGTGACGTCACAATGCGGGGAGGGGAGGGAATTATTATCAATCCAGTGTGACAATCAGCGACATTCGGAAAGATTCTGGGAAAAAAAATTAATGTAATTAATGGACCATCCCAAATATGAAATATTGAAAATCCAAAAGTAAACTTCTAGCAGCGTTTTTCTTTTTATATAAGGGAGAATTGAAACGGTGTATTCTATTTACTTTCGTCAAGTATAAGATAAGATAGGGACATGAACGCAAAAAGAAAAACAAAACTAAATATAATTTTTTAGGCAGCAGGGGAAAAAAAAAATCTTAATTCCCTTTTCTTTCAATGTTTAATTAATTTCAATCACCAGGGAGAAAATATTTTTTTTTTCAAGATCGCCAGAAAAAAAATTAGTTACCGTATATACTCGCGTATAAGTCGACTCCCAAATACGAAAAAAAACACATGTTTAATACCAGTATTTTACAATAATTTTCTTTGCCTTATATAATTCAGAATTAAATTAGATTAAATAAGGCGTGGGAAACCCTGCCATATTACTGGTACGAAACTTGTTTTTGTCTCATATTTAGGGGTCGACTTATACGCGAGTATATACGATAATTAAATTTGAAAATCTTGGAAGGGGCTATGGACTTCCCCTGGCCGCTCTTTCTGGCGCCCGTGGCTTAAAAGGATTTCCTATTGGTATGTGTTTTTTTTTTGTTGTTGTTGTTGTTTTCGATATAGTCCTTGGAAAAATATACCCATGATGCTACGTAGCGTTGACGGAACAAGAACCATTTATTATGAGTTTGTAACATCGGGAGATTCAATAGAAATCACTATCGTCTTCGATGTAATGCAAACTTGGCTATGCTCAGCTAAATGATCTTTGATAAGGGTGCCTGTTCTGTACCTTATAGTGAACTTGTCGGCTATATCATAGAGGACACAGTATTAAGTATAGCTCTGGTGGCCTTGGGCGACCTCAGTTCATTTCCGTTTCTCAGAAGAAAAAAATCTTCGTTTCTCTTCTTCCTAAACTCTCGATCAAACTTTTCGATGTTGTATCTGCTAATATAAGATTCTCCCGAATTCTTGAAAAATCCAACGATTTACGATACCATCTGTTAAAACCTTAGTCCGATTCCACTAAAAAAAGAACGAAAAAGCGGCAAACGTTTGGCCTTGAAAACTCTTCCAATTTACCGCTGGATCAGAGAATTCCTATGATGATTCTCCATACCACTTCCTGAGAAAAATTTCAAAAGAAGATAATGATGATGAGACATCTTCATTTTTTCTTTATTTTTTTAGAAACATATGTTTAACAGGAGGATAGAAGGCTAAGCTGATCATAAAAAGGCTTAATTCATGTAATCTCTTCACGCTATAGGAAAATTAAATCGGAAAAAGGTTTGTATATTTAGAACTGGTCCTGGCACAACCGGTAATAACTACCTTCAGTTTTTCGTTATAAATCTTTCAAAGAAATCTAATGTAAGAACAAATTGAAATTACAGTCATTTTAGTAAAGCAAGCGTGTTAATTGACAAATAAGTGGTTTCTGATTTGAGTCATTGTACTGCAAACTTTTTTTGAAGCATGAAAATTTCAATTAAAAAAAAAAACCAAAATTGTTTTCATTAATATCAGCAGTTCATTTTGCAGCCCTTTTTAGCCTCCCGTATCTGAGAAAACGAAGAAAAAATATTAATTTATTTTTTAATATGACAATCTGTGCATTCTATAACTTTATTCAGTTTAACATAATGTTTATATGAATCTTGGTAGACTAGTCTCTTATTACTCTACATGAGCTAATAAAAGATAGAAAATGTCGTTAATTTTAAAAAGAACTACTAAAACACCGAAAATTGGCTTTAGAGTATTGAAAGAAATTGTCAAATTTCATCAAAATTGTGGAACACACACATATATATATATATATAACCATTATATATAACAAATCGTCATCGATTTCCAATTACTAAAAATAAATTTATAAATTAGCTAATATTCATAACACTGACATTATACAGAATAAAGATGGAACATGTAACTAGTAATACAGAATCTTGCTAAATTCCACTAATTCACTAGCATATTGCTGGCTATAAATCTATATAAAACATATGAAAAAACCACCAAATTTTGATAAAATCCTATTAAGGGTGTATTCGGAAAAATATTTTTCCACCCTCAGCAGCTCGAAACTTTCCGAGACATTTTCAGACTCATTTTTAAAAGTAGAAACATGAAACTGGCTGAGGTGATTTTTGAAGTGATGTAGAAGAGGCCGTGTGATTTCATTTTTCGCTCAATTAATTAGAATTTGCGTTTTAAACAATTATTTTCTTAGTATGACCATCTTTTTCATTCCCAGATCTCCCGTTTCGGAAAGCTCGGTTCAAAACGTCACCTTTGACAGCATTTTTTTACAATATTTTTTGCATTTATCAAAAAATCGACAAGCACGGCACTTTATGTAGTTTCCAAATAAGAGAATTTGCCAGTTTGATGCGTTTGAGAGCAAAAATGAATTTAAAAATAAATCAGAAAATAAGCAGTTTGGATCGGAATACACCCTTAAAGACAAAAGATACAATATCCAGCTAAATAATGTTGAACCAGAAAAAGCCGTATCATAAACATACAAAAGATCAAATGGATGAATGATGCCGGAAGCTTATAAAGTATTTCACTTGTTCACGGGTACATAAATTACATTTATAAGCAAAAAACATAGTCGATTTCTGTAACGGAATTCAGCAATAAGCAAAAATTGAATTCCGTTATGTACCCGATCGACTAATCACCAGAAATTATTAAACCACCATGTAAAATATTAAACAATGTGATATCCGCAACAATGAAAAACTTTAAAAAATGAAACAAATTAAATCATAGACAAACCCAGCGAGAGAACAGTCAAGACATATTGACCATGACACAAACATATAACGGAATTTGGCATAGCATAAAAATCCCGCTTAAATAACTTGCACTGTTAAAAGCTTATGCCACGGTTGCTGCAATAAATAATAACAAGCATAAAATATAACAATTATAATTAACATATAGTTCATATAATAATTATTATTACATACTATAATAATCATCCTGGAAAAAATTACAAGAAATTGTTTAAAATTAAACAATTAATAATTAAGAGATAATAACTAATATAAGAGTAATTTAAGAGTCCATGGCAACCCTATAATATTAGAACAAAATAAATAATTATTTAATGCTGCCGTCTAGCGGAACTATAAAAATTTAAATTTAAGATAGTCAATATATGATTAAGTTCAGGACTAAAATCAGATGTAATAGTGTTTAGTGCTGCCATCTATTACAGTATACCGAATATAACAGTAGAAAAAATGCATTTTTTTATAAAAATTGTAAATAATTTAGCTTAAAATGTCACTGAGACTGCACAAATATATCATTCTAAAACAGTGCATCAGAATACTGATAATAATCAATTAACATTTTAATATAATGTGCTATAATTGGTTATAATTATATTTATTTTTTAATATTTATATTTAAAATTAAGTAAATTAATAATTTCGAATAAGTAACTTTATTAATAATATAAAAATTTGTTTATATTAATCACTTAATAAAATTAATGTATCATTACTAATATGGGGGGGGGGGGGAATATACCAACAAAATACAATATCTCTACAAACTTATAAATACATATATCAAAAACTGTGTAAGCGTATATCATTACAAAGCAAAATAAATTGAAATAAATCAAAAATAGTAAATTGAAATGATACAAATTAATTTAATTTAATTTATAGATTGTTATACAGTAGTTTAAAATTAAACAATTAATAATTAAGAGATAATAACTAATATAAAGAGTAATTTAAGAGTCCATGGCAACCTTATAATATTAGAACATAATAAATAATTATTTAATGGTGCTGTCTAGCGGAACTACAAGAAATTAAATTTAAGATAGTCAATATATGATTAAGTTCAGGACTTATACAGGAATACAGGGCGGTTATAATTAAACTTTTCCTATAAACAGCATCCTACAGCGCAAACGGATGAACGGAATGCAACGAAATTTGGTATATAAACTATATACAAGATGCGCTCACGGAATTTCGAAAAAAAAAATTAGTTCTAAAATGCTCACCAGAGGGCGCCTTTTCCGGAAAAAACATTAAATTTAACACTATAAACGGCCAAAACAGAATACAGAAACAATATTAACATTTATTGACAATTGTGGATTTTGTTCTGGCTGTTTATTGTGTTAAATTAAGTGTTTTTCCGGAAAAGGCGCCCTCTAGTGGACATTTTGGAACTAAATTTTTTTTTCGAAATTCCTTTGAGAGCATCTCGTAGTCTATATACCAAATTTCGTTGCATTCCGTTCACCCGTTTGCGTTGTAGGATGCTGTTTATAGGGAAATTTAATTATAACCACCCTGTATATATATATATATATATATATATATATATATATATATATATACCGCATTATATATGTGCGTGTGTGTAAGAGCGAGAGATAGAGCGAGCGTCTGTTTAAGTACATATATATAAATTAAATGTGTGTGTGTTTGCTGCTATATACAGTAGACTTCCTGAAATCCGCAACCCTAAAAGCAGCACATCATCACAGATGTAAACAATGAAACTTTCAGTTCAGATACATGGAAAAAATTACAGATTTTTTTTAGTTTTATATCCTTTTGTGTGTATTTTTATATGCAATTCTCGATAAAATAACTGAACTCATGTTTTTTTAGGAAGGAAGTTTAAATTTATTTCTGAAAAAAATGAAGATATTGCTGATATCACTGGTAATCACAAACTTTTTACCAAATATATTATGTGCTTTTTTGGTTATTAAGACTGGCTAAAATCTGAAATAAAACTTCCTTATTTTATGATTTTTATATGAATTAATAGGGTACCTGTAAGAGGAAAGTTTCATTGAATAATTCAAGAAAAATGTATCTCATCTTTATTATGCATATTTAATTATACATTAATTAATTTTTTACTTGACATTTACGTTTAATAATTTATTCATTTTTTAAAATATCTTTTTTATTATTTTAGTTTATTACTTTACTTAATTATTTGAATATTTTACTGTTATTGCAAGCATTCGCTATAATTTCGATTGCATTATTACATGTAAGTTACTGTTTTAAAAATGTAAATAAAGCTATGACCAGAAATCCGTAAAATTCTAAAATCTCCCAACCTCTAGTCCCAAAATGTGCGGATTTGAGGGAGTCTACTGCATATATATGAGTGTATATATCTGTATTATAAATGTATGTATAAATTAATTAATTATAAGTAAATTAATATTGCATCTATATAGGGGAAGGCAGGATAAAGTGGCCAATGAAAGCAAAGTGGCCATTATAGTTTTTTCCGTTGTGTAGTGCCCCCGCCACGCAGGAACTGGATGAAACAGTCTTCACAGATGCTGGTATAGTGTTGTCTGTGACTTTGAAGCAGAAGGCTATATTTTTCTGGTTCTGAAATCATTTAATTTTTTTCCGCATTTTTGATTTTAGGCAAGTGGTACAATTCCTTGAGTATAGCTAAATAATATGTAGTGTTATATAGTTATTTGCTCTTATGCTGTTGGATCAGTGCGAAATGACCTTTAAATGATGTGTATTTGAAAACGCCAAGTTGTGTTAAGATTAGATGCTAGGCACAGTTTTTCTTATAGTGCCATTCCGGGCGAAGTGGTCCCAAAGAAATCGAGCGAAATGGCCGAATGGCTACTTTGCCCGGAAACGGCATTTTATTCGTTGTTCATAACAAAATATCTATACAAAAGTATTTTCTTTGAAAGAAAAAAGACACACTGAAAAAAAAACGGCATTTTTACAGTACAAAGTACTGTTCATCTCGCGCTTAAACTCGATCACAGTCGAATGTGCTGTAGCTTTCTTTGGTTTCTTGACTATATAAACGTGAAAAATACAGTAAGGTAAAGTACCCAGTAGTTGACACCTTAAGGAATTTTTCGGCGTTCGTCGCCTTTGGTTCGTGCAGTTTTCAATTAAGGGAAACAGTTTGATCATTACTAGGGGGTTTGAACATTTTTCCACAAAATCATAATGTTTAATGTCCCGAAATGAATACATTTTGTAAAAATTACTTGGGGATATGAAAACATGATTTTTGTCCAGAAGTTGACACCATCGTGAACGTGAGAGTTTAGTAGTTGACACCTTCGTGAACTAGTAATTGACACTGACTGCGGCGGGGCCTAAATTAATAATAATAAATACTCTTTATTATTATATTACTATATTAATTGCCCCATATGAAAACATAATGATAAGAACCGTTAATTAGCAAAAATTTTTAAAGAAATCAGAAGTTTTAATGAAAGATCAGAAGTTTAATCAGAAGTTTTAATGAAAATAAAAAAAAGTCTCATAGATCTGAAATTATAACATAAAACCACTTACTTAATTAATCTCAAATAACAAAAATGAAAGATCGAGTGCAAAATCAAGCACTAACGGCCGATATTTTACCTTTTCATTGGGGTTTTTCCCTCAACTTTGTATTTCAGAGTTATTCTAGGCACGTTAAATTTTTTAGTCGCTGTTATACCCAGCTTTGTTAACTTTAACGTATTCTACGGCAGCTCTCATGCTCTCTTCCGTGTAATTCCTAAAATTTCCCTTCGTAGGTGGCATCTAAAAAAATAAATAATTAATTTTAGTAGTTGACACTCCCTAATTTCAATAATTGACACCCTGTGTCATCTATTGGTTTAAATGCATTTTTAGTTTTTCAAAGGTCAGTCATGAATTTATCTGGTAGATTCCAGCTTATTTTCATTGCACTGAATTAGATTAACAAAACCCCAACATGAGCGAGTAGTTGACACTGGGTGTCAACTTTTGAAAATCTGTTTCTTTTCATATTCAATAGTTGACACTCACACTCACTCCCGCTATTTTGCACAAAATGCATCAATTTTATTCCAATACAATTCTTGGACATCGAAACAATCAATATCAATCAAAACATAACCAGAAATTAAGATAAATTACGGGTTTTAATTCTTACTGTAACGTGCGATCCTTATCACTTTTCTTAAAATAAATTCGAAAAATTCAACTTTGCACACATGCTTCTTTGTTGTCTTCCGCCATACTGGAATTGGGCTCGACTGTTTATAGTTTCAGTTCTCAGTTTTGCCGCAAGGTGATAGATTTTAAAAATGCTGTGTCTCTCATGTTCCTACCTGTGACGTTTTCTTGTTACACTACTGTTTCTACAAAAGTGTCAACTATTGGTCCAGTGTCAACTACTGGGTACTTTACCTTAGTTGCGTAAAATTAACAGACCAATGTGCTGGCAATACGGACGCCAGCAGTTTGTGCTGGCAAATCTACAGTGGGTTTTTTTTTTACAGTGCAGGTCGGGGCAATATAACTTCTACAGGGAAAGGTTTACTCTCGATATTTGCAGTCTGCATGTTTTTTGGGAGCACTTGCATTCCTCCATTGCCCTATTGATATTCATTACTGATTACTTTATCTTGTAGCGATTTAATACTTAAAATATTACAAGACATAATACTTATTCTTAATGCGTATTACTTTAGCTTGTGTTGATTAATAAATATACATCCAGAACCATGTGATTTGTTCATTTACCTATGCTGGCCATTTTATCCAACCGAGGCGGGCAAAGTGGCCATTTCGTAATTTTTCTTTTAAAGTAACTTGCACATTTTAAAATGAATTTAAAAAAACAAGTAAAATAGCAATTGAAACTAAAGTTATTATAGTTACTATTGGTACTTGTTTCTAGGACTTTACTCATTAAAAAGGTATAAAAATTCATCCAACCTTACAGTGGCCACTTTATCCTTCTTTCCTCTATATAGGGTAAAGTGGGGACAGATGCCGCAGTGTTACTTTTCTTCTTGTAAATTGCACAATAAAGCAAAAAACAACAAACTAAGTACTAGAAATCATTAATCAAATCCTTCATAATCTAATTTCTTTGTTAAACAAGTTGAAATCCTCTTAATAAAGTAGGCATAATTATTTTCCAAAACGTCATTTTTTTAACATCATATTTTATGTGCTGGGTCAGATGCCGCATGGAGAAAGCTAGGCTGTTTTTTTTTTTGTTTTTTTTAAGCAAATCGCATTTGTATTTCCCCAAACTACTTAAAATGAAAATAAATAACAGTAAACTTACAAAAATCATATGCATCACTAAATTGTGAAAAAATTAACAAAAATGAAAAAGTGTAAGCTCAAAAAATAAAACTTAAGACAAAAAATGAAAATGAAAAGAAAAACATTTGAATTTACATGAATGGATAGCATAATTACTGGAAACAATAGACAGCATACTTACAAAAAAGATATAAATCCCTGGTTTACATTCAGGTGAACATTGCAATCTGCTCTTAATGTAAGTGTTAGTTCTATTCTATTTAGGCCTTAGTCTGTTTATTTTTGTCCTTTCTTCTTATTCTTCGATTTTGTATTTCCATTCGCGTACAATCACACCACACTTCCCGTTGCAAAAGTAAAGTGAGCTTTTTTCATGCAGCTATCGATTGAATTTGATGCACCGAGTCCTATACGCTTTAGACTTTATTTCTTGATAAGATTTCAGACACTCAGCACATTCAGAGTCATCAAGTTCCAATTCAATACTGCCATCAGAATCTATAAGATGAACAATTTCGTTATTGTTGGAAGATGACTCATATTTTAGTTTCTTCCTCAAGTAAGATGTTTTCAAGTTAATCTTTCCCTTCCCCTTTTTACACATTTTACTTCCGCCAAGCTGTCGTTCTTTGACACTTTCTAGTTTCTTTTTATTTTTATTTTCTTCTTCTTTTTTCTTGTTTATAAACTCTGTGCTTGTAATATTTGCATCCTTTTGCTTTCTTTTTCTTGGCTGTATAGGTCTTTTGACCATTTGGATAGGAGATATTTTGTTTAACAGTTTAGATGGTGAGAATTGTAAAAGGCCTACGTTTTCCTTATTCACACAAGGTGAACCAACATTGTTGCTGAGAATAATTTGATAAGTAATAGAATGCGCTAATATACGTTCATTTAAATATGAATTCTACTTAAATCGCAGTGATGAATTTACTGAACCGAAAAACAAAAATATATTTTGCGGCATCTGTCCCAAAGTCGCGCGTGAGATGCCGGGCCGCCATTTTGTGTCACGTGAGCGACGTGAGAGAAAAGCAAGCACATGTCTGTATTCTACGAGGACCTAGTCTACAGCTTGGTCTACAGTTGCAATCGGTTTTGGGATGAAATCTCTGCTTATTTGGCTTAAAATATCTAATAAAACTTTATTTGAATAATTTTAGCAACTTACTACTTAAGTTCTAGCGATAAAAACTGGCATAAATATGTAAATACTGACAATTAAGCGGTGGAAACGCATACCACACAGCACACAACACTGAGAGGAACCCTACGAACTTCTTAAATTGGTCTAGGGAACGCTAGTGTCGCCCACGCAATCTTTGCGGCATCTGTCCCCACTTTACCCTATATTATTAAAATTATGTATAATATATATTTTTGTTGTATTTACTATATTAATTTAAACTGGTGTACAAAATAACAATTAAATATTGCATATTGCTTTTTTATATCTTTGTTTGCTTTTTAATAAAACAACTAGGGGGCTCGGCCCTCTACGAGTTACTCTCGCCAACCCCCGTTCAGACACAGCAGTCTCTAAAAGCACGCTAATTTGATCGGCTTTAAAAAGATTTTGGAAGATTGAATTATAATTTAAAAAACATGGGCGATCCCCCTATAAATGGGTTTCTATTCATTTCTCTTTGATTGGAGAATTTTAAGGAAAAATCAGCTGCTGTTAAAAGATACAATGGCTGTTTTCGTCTTTGATTTAATAAAATCAGTTAAACATTTCAAAATAAGCTAATATAAAATGAATTAAGTAAGCAGAGTCTTTGTCTCCCGGTATTTTTTAACAAAGCGAAAAGAAAGGTCTTTTAAATAAGACATTTTAAATGTATCGTTTTTAATCTGACGTAATTTTCACCAAACTTTTCGTTCTCTTTTTAATATTCACGTGAAAATACCTTTATTAGAAATGAAATATTATTTAAACAATATTATTTTGCAATATTATTTTGCAATATTATTTTTTGTTCATTTTACGTAATAAGTGTAATGTGACGTAAATGTGGCGTAATTTCTCCTATTTAAGACTTCTAACGCATGTTAATGAATTTATTATTTTACAATATCCTTTCTCCTTTAAAATTCACGTGTAAATATAGTTTTTATGAAGTAATTTTCAATAAGTTCCCACTTTTTACACGAAATTATTTAATTCTAATTTGAAAGGGTTTTTTTTCTGTTTATAATAGTTCACGTGTAAATATTTTTTTTTATTTGAAGCAAACATTATTGTTTGAGCTGTTTATGCAGTCGGCAACAGTTTAAATTAATACCATTTTCTAAAATAAGTAAAAAATATCTCTCGAAAATGCTGAAAATTTGAATTTAAAATAGAAATGAAACCTCAAAAAATGAGTCAAATAAAAAAAATAAATACAATCTGCACACAGGGAAATTCTAACGTATAAAATGATCTAAAAATGAATTAATTCCCATGTATATTTTTTGTTCCGATAAAACTTTTTTAATGGAACGATTTTGTCCAATTTTAGCATTAAATATCTCTTAAAATATTTCTTCGATTTGAAAACTGTCTGCATCAGCGTGTTTATCAAACACGCTGTCTCTATAATACCGCCGATTTTCATATTTTTGTATATAATATTTTTCTTAATATTAACGGAGAAAGACCTCCGGTCACAAAAAATTCAAAACCGGCGGCGGCGGCGGTGACAACGTAAGTTACTTTTTTTTTTAGAATAGAGAGATACTTGAAATTTTCGGAAGCAACACTCCTACTGATTTTAGCTACAAGCCACCACTGCTAATAGCATTTAATGCTATACAAATTTCTGTATCGTCACTAACGTATTGAAAGAGTTAATAACTTATTCCATGTGAAAACAGGGTTGATAAAAATCACGATTTAAAAAAAAAAAATCCAATTTATTCGATTTAAATCGAATTTTTTTATTAATATTATTTGTATATTTATTTATGTACGTGTATGTATTTATTTCTTTTTTCTGTATAGATTTACAGATTTCTATTAATTTCATTACAAATTCGAGATTATTTTAAATAAAAATTAAAAATTGTTGCAAACAAATTTAAAAGATTCACTTAAAACTTAAACTTTTATTATTCTACTATTAAATTTAAATTGTTATACATATATCTATGCATGTTCTGTGTATAAATTTCTAATTAATTGAAAGTAATTTATTTTTCATTAGTGTATTACTCCAATAATATATATAAACACATAACAAATGCAACAAAGAATTTTAAATGTACTCTATATGACCATTAATGACCGGCAACTTTCAATTTTAGACATTTGGTCGAATATTTAAAGATATATTTGTCGGATTTTTCTGGAACTTCAGGATTATGAAGAATATATTCTAATTCTACTTCATATTTATCAACGGCGATTTGATCAGAAGGACAATTAGGGGCCAACAAAAAATCAAAGAAAAATAAAAATGTTTGGGATCACCGTGTAAAATAAAATGCACGAAATGATCTATCGCTATATAGCTTACGAATATATGGATATTGCACAATATATGTATTAATTTGTGGAAGAATAGAACGTATATTCATGGAAATATATTGATTTTTTTAAAAGGTTAAAAAAATGTGGCATGTTATTTGTTTATATCATGCAGGGTTTTTTACCAAATTTAACGCCAGTTTCAGAACATTTGACAAAATGTAGTAGAAATAATATGGTGTAATTGGAATGTAACCATATTAAATATTTGATGAAATATGAGCAGTTGAAAGAAATATTTTTTATCTGTGCATGCGCGCACGGTAAAGAAAAAAAAATTTCATGATTTGGTAGTCAACTCTATGGAGCAACTCATAAAAAAAGCCAACGAAATACTGCGAAAATTCAGAAAGATATCGGCAATATAGTGAGCGAAATTTTAATTGCTCTCTAAAAGCTGCTGAATGATAAGAGATTTTCCACAAATTGTCATTTTTTTATTATCTGGCTTTCCGCAAAGGAGTTTGTACTCAATGAATATCAACGAGTAGATTTAGAAGAAATGCTTGGAGTTTGACACTTCTTTTTTTCTTGGAATAGGCTCGTTCTGACGATTTTCCAAGAACTAAAGCATCCAAAAAATGTGAAAATTTAAAAAAGTAAAAATTAAAAACGGCAATTTATGGAAAACGCCTTATCATTTAGCTGTTTTTAGAGAACAACTAAAAATCAGCTCAGTCTATTGCCGATATCTTTCTGAATTTTCACGATATTTGACTGGCTTTTTTTGTGAGTTGCTCCATAGAGTTGACTATCAAATAATGAAGAAAAAAAATATTAGCAGTATTAGTAAATGGCATTATTGTTTTAACTTGTGATTCACACTATACAATATTAATCTAATGATTGACAAAACAGTTACCAGATTAAAAATAATCAGATAACTGAAAGCCTAAAACTATGAATTGTCAGTGTTATCTTGCCCTCTGCTGTTGATAATTTCAGCAGTCAATAATGCTTACTGGACGGTAGGAATGACTGCTTAGCTTAGAAATAACAGGGATTTGTTTAGCAAAAATTTGTATCCTTTAAAGGACCTTTCACAATGTTTTAAATATTTAGACAGGACCCTTTAAGTAAATTTTCATCTTAAAAGAGGGCCCTTCACAACATTCTTTGGCTTCAAAATAGACCTTTCACCTTTCCCTAAACTTTTCTGTCTCCAAACTTAAACTTTCACAAATTAATTATTTTAAAATAAAATTTAACCTGTCACAAAACATCTGAAGTCAACAAAGTACCTATTGCATGCTTTTTTATACATATATATATGGATAAGTAGACGATCTTGTTAAAAACAAGAACCTATATATAATTATTTATTCAAATTCACAAAATTGTGATTAGATTTTTCAATAAAAAAAAACTTCACAAAAACAGGATTTATAAATAAATCCTGGACAGACCCATGAATAAGGTACAGTAATATTCCTTATAGTATTTTCAATTGCAGTAAGCAATGAATTCTAAGAAAAGTAAGGAAAAAGGGATTAGTCACAGCTATTAAAGTATTTTAGTTATAGAAGAAAGATGAAATTGGAATTCTATAATTCTGTGTTAGACAAATAGTCGAAATATTTATTATGTTATAGTCCAAGTATTGATAATATTATTTCATTAATATATAAAATCACCAACATAATGGAGATACAGTAATTAGCAGGTCTAAGCAACAAACCATAAAACAAACTCGTGAATTGTGTGTAATCTGCACTGAAAGTACTATTATATTGAATACATTATTTTAAATAGATTTAACTATAGCTTAAGCATTTAACTTGCAAAAATGAATTGATCATTTAAAAAAGAAAATTTAAAAATGAGAGAGGATTTATTAGTATTTTTTGGGAATGCACTATACATTGATAATATTTTTAATAAAATTGCATTTACTTTCATAAACTAATAGTATTTAGAACTTATAAAAGTTTTATTTAATGTTGTTAAAAGTTACTAATCTTTAATCTGAAAGGAATGATGACTTTTCTTATAACATAAATGATGAATTTGATTCTTATTTAGCCCGTAAATATCAATGTTAAAAAAAACTGATTTAAATCAAGCTGATTTAAATCAAACAACCCTGTGAAGTGACTCTTTTTCTTTTCGCATCAATTGAAATTCATAAAAATATGAAAGTTGTAAAACACACCTATCGAGAAGTTATTTACTTTCAAACATGTCTCAGCATGTCACAGAAGCATTTAAAAATATTGATTTAAATAACCTTTTAAAAAAGTAACATTCGCTAAAAAATTGAAATATTTGCATTAGAAGAAACAGAAACGATGGATTTTGCATTTTAATGTAGGAATATCGACACAATTTAAATTGCTTCTACGAAATGTAAATCAATGTTTACACTTATCGAAACACCCTATTTACATGTCGTCTTGCTTCGAGAAATGCTCTCATATTTCAGAATTTATTTCTGGAAAAATCATAAAATAGATTTAATGAGATTCAGAATTTTCAAAGAGAAAACAAAAGGGATAAGACATTTTAAAAGGTGCACTCTGTCTTAAAAGCTTCTTCGGTAAAAGAACGGAATGTCGGGGTAAAAGCATTCTTCGGCTCCCTACAAAAAACACTTAAGAAATATCCATTTATCTATACTTACATGATGAATCCAAATAAAATTTTTATTATTTGTTTTATGAAACATTGAAAGTAAGTAAGAAGAAAAAGGATTATTTATTAAGGGTGTATTCCGATCCAAACTGCTTATTTTCTGATTCATTTTTAAATTCATTTTTGCTCTCAAACGCATCAAACTGGGAAATTCTCTTATTTAGAAACTACATAATGTGCCGTGCTTCTCGATTTTTTTGATAAATGCAGAAAATATTGTAAAAAATGCTGTCAAAATCGGCGTTTTGAACCAAAATTTCCGGAAGCGGGTGATCTGGAGATGAAAAAGAGGGTCATACTGAGAAAATAATAGCTTAAAAATCAAATTTTAATTAATTGAGCGAAAAATGAAATCACACGGCCCCTTATACAACTCTTCAAAAATCACTCCAGCAAGTTTCATGTTTTTACTTTTAAAAATGAGTCTGAAAATGTCTCAGAAAATTTCGAGCTGTTGAGGGTGGAAAAGTATTTTTTCGAATATATCCTTAATTTTGACGAATAACTAATTGAACTCGTCGCCTTAAGATTATTATTTAAGTCTGTTCTTAAGGGTGTATTCGAAAAAATATTTTTCCACCCTCAACAGCTCGAAATTTTCTGAGACATTTTCAGACTCATTTTTAAAAGTAAAAACATGAAACTTGCTGGGGTGATTTCTGAAGACATGTTTAACATGCCGTGTGATTTCATTTTCAGCTCAATTAATTAGAATTTGATTTTTAAACAATTATTTTCTCAGTATGACCATTTTTTTCATTCCCAGATCGCCCGCTTCGGAAAATCCGGTTCAAAACGCCAACTTTGACAGCGTTTTTTACAGTATTTTCTGCATTTATCCAAAAATTAAGAAGCACCGCACAATATATAGTTTCTAAATATGAGAATTTCCAAGTTTGATGCGTTTGAGAGCAAAAATGAATTTTAAAATGAATCAGAAAATAAGCAGTTTGGATCGGAATACACCCTTAACTGCTCTGCTCAACAAGTGCAAAACGTTTTGACACATTTACAAATTCATTTTTTAAGGCTGTTCTCAAATCCAAAGAGTCAACTTTCTGGCATAAGTTTTAATTCATTTTTGTTCGGAAACGCATGAAACTAGAAGGTGTTGTTATTCAGAAACTATGTAATAGAGCTCTTTTTTCCGTTTTCTTGTAAACGCAATAGATCTTTCAGAAAACACTATCAAAGTCGGCATTTTGAACTGAACTTCCGAGCGAAAGAAGAAAATCCAGTCAGTAAGGGGCAGAAAAATGCCGTGTCACGTGATCAAAATAGCTTATAACTCAATAGGTAATGGACTGATCAAAAAATAGAAAAAACAGTTCGATTCCAAATCGCTTATATGGCCAGGCTTTCCAATTTTATATCTTTCCGTTAAAAAATGAATTTGTAAATATGTCAAAACGTTTTGCGCTTGTTGAGCAGAGCAGTTAAGAACAGCCTTAACGGAAATATATAAAATGGGAAAGCCTGACCATGGAAACGATTTGGAATTGAACTGTGTTTTCCATTTTTTTACAATAAATTACCTATTGAGTTAGAATCGGTTTTGATCACGTAACAAACATGTTTTTCACCCCTTCTTGAGCGTTAATACTTCTTTCGCGCGGATATTCGGTTCAAAACGCCCATTTTGACACTATTTTCTGAAAGATCTATTCCATTTGCAAAAAAACAGAAAAAAGAACTCGATTACATAGTTTCTGAACAACAACACTTGCTAGTTTCATGCATTTCCGAACAAAAATAAATTTAGACTTATGTCACAAAGTTGCCCTTTTGGATTTGAGAATAGCCTTAATAAATTTGAAATATAACATTCTCGCAAGCGTTTATAATTTAAAGAAAATATGTTTTTAACAAAAACTGATAAAATTTAGCTGTCGAACCCAGTATTTAATACAAGAGCATTAATTTCTATAGTAATTTCCTGAATGAGAAGGATTTTACCTTTAACTTTTTATCTACTGACGGTACTTATAAGTACCACCCGCTTTAAACTTTCATTCTATAGTGAATATTACTAATATTCTATAATGGTACTTTCTAAAAACACTCTTTTAACTCCACTTTTTCAGGATACATGGCAACAGTAGTTCTAGGTTTGTTATTTTAGCGAAGAAGGAGGTTATCTTCGAAACAGTCGATATGTTTTGTGCCGACATTTCGCATAGATTGTCACGCTCGTCTTTTTCTTGCTGCAAACGCAGTAAAGGATATAAAATAAGTGTTGGATTTTTTAACGTGTTCATTATGATCTTAGAATACAATTTGACTAGCTATTTTAGGTGAACGGTGTATGTATTTGATTTAACAGTTGAATTACTCGATGGTACTTATAAGTACCGCCGGTGCACTGGATGTTGGAGAAAAACTCCCTGTTTACTTTTCGTCTGCGTAGTTATCCTTCGTTTTTATCTGCTTTATAATGTAATTACTAGATTGTAGTATAGTAATGATTTTCCTGGTATTTCTTTTCTGTTTCTTTATTATTTTTTATAGGATATCGAGAAAGTTGTAACACCGGCTCTTTATTTCTATGCTAGAAATGGCATATGTAAATTCATTATATTGCACATGTGGGAGATGCGAGAGAACATGTTGCCCCTGGAATATAGGCGTCTCATAACTAAAGGACTGCTAACAAGATCGAAATCTTAAAAAAATATATTTTTTAATGCCATCAAATTTCAATTTTTACTCACTTTTAATGTGTAAAATAAAACTATGTCAATTTAATATTTTTTTATTGTTAACTTGCGAATGTCTTCTTGTTATTTAGTGTTTTTAAGAGTTTAAACTTTATTTGAAATACCATGTGGATTTTCTGTTACGAGAATATTTTAGGCATAGTGTACTGATGGTACTTTAAAGTATCACTTTAATTAATTAACGCTAATGAATTAAATTTCTCATGGGTGAGTATTTTATTTATGTATATCCACGGCCAAACTCGATTCCCCTTATAAGGCAGACGATCGAGTTTAACCGTGGTATATCATTTAATTTTCATTGTAGTAACTGAAAAAAAATTACAGTAGATAAAGGGTTAAACTACCTTTTTATGCTGTATTCTACACTGCTATTGCGCATTTAAAAAGCTTTTTGACTATACTGTGCTTTTTTTCTTTTAATTTTATGTATATAATAAATGTTGTGAAATCAAATTGATTGTTACAGTATAAATAATTGTGTCCAAAAGGAAAATATATATTTGATTATCGCAAAAATCTAAATATTTAAATTGGGTATTTAAAAAAATAAATAAATCTGAATTGCATTAAGGGTGTATTCCAATCCAAACTGCTTATTTTCCGATTCATTTTAAAATTCATTTTTGCTATCAAACGCATCAAACTGGAAAACTGTTTTATTTAGAAACTATATAATGTGCCGTGCTTGTCCATTTTTTGATAAATGCAGAAAATATTGTAAAAAGTGCTGTCAAAGTTGGCGTTTTGAACCGAATTTTCAGAAGCGGGAGGTCTGGGACTGAAATAAATGATCATACTGAGAAAATAATTGTTTAAAAATCGAATTCTAATTAATTGAGCGAAAAACATCTCTTCTTATACATCTCTTCAAAAATCACCTTAGCAAGTTTCGTGTTTTTACTTTTAAAAATAAGTCTGAAAATGTCTCAGAAAATTTCGCACTGTTGAGGGTGGAAAAATATTTTTTCGAATACACCCTTAATTAGAGTTTTGAATATAGAAAGCTAGTTAAAATGATTTGGTAAACTAATGATCTATCACTGTAAGCAATATGTCCCTTTAATTGATATTAATTTCAGTGACTCTATATTTGTCCAAAAAATTTGACTATGGATTTATTGCAGTTTTCCCCACTCAATATATGTTTGGATTAGTCACAAAATTAATCAGTCGCATTAATCGAAGGAATCCTGTATTTTAAATCGCTTAAAAGAAATATCGTTCAATATTTATATTTTCATAAGCAACTAATTAGACGTTGTCATTTTTGGAGAAATGCTTTGATGCTTCAGAATTTATTTCTGGAAAAAAAACATAAATCATAAAAATGCTTTCCTTGCGATTTGGAATTTTCTTAAGAAAAATAAAAGGTATGTTAAAAGGTGTACTGTCATAAAAGCTTTTTTGATAAAATAAAGAAACTTGGAAGAAAGATTGGCTCTCAGCAGAAAAAATATTAAAAATAAATTTTCTTAATTAAATTTGTGTAAAGAAGACTGGGGAGGGTTGAGCCATTTTTTACAAAATGATTTTTTATTTTTTAAATATTGAACCTAGAATAAAGTTTCGTATATCATTTGATTCGTCATACAATCATTTATCAAAATAAAACTAAGACATACGTGTAATATGTAAGAAATTTGAAAAATGATTGATTTTATTCATGAGAAAATAATGGGTCAAGGCTATGTAAGTTCATTACATATGGGAGACTCGACCCACTTTATTTTATATTGAAATATTTGTTAAGGAAAATAAAATCAGTTTAAAAAAAGGCAGAATAACTTTATGCTACATTTAATTATTATTAAAAAATATTTTAGAAAATGTTATGTGTAAACAAACCTGCTTAGACGGAGTTCAAGGCACAGGAGAAAATTTTCGTTTTAACACGTCGACTGCCCCATCGGGTGGCGTGCATCACCGATGGGTCACGCTCGACTGTCGCATCGGGCGGCGTGCATCACCGGTGGGTCACATTCCATTGTTAAATAGAAGGCGTGTACTACAGGTGAATCAGTTCGACTGTGCCATAGACGGCGTACACTACAGATGGATCACACTTGAATATTCGAAAATTCTGTAGTAAAAACAATTCAATATTATAAACCTTATACATTCACGACGGGAAACGAGAATTCTTGCTTTCATTCAAAATATATCGTTGACTAAGGGCGTGGCATCTACCTTACAGAAATGCATTTATATCAAGTTGTACGTATTTTTTTAGATTGCAAGACATTTTATATTAAATTCGTACATATCCAGTCAATAAAATCATGTCTCTAAGTATGCTTACTCCTTACGAATTTTCAGGCATTCACAATCAACTCTGCTTGTTATATTCGAGTTCAGTTTAATACATATGAGAGGGCGTGTTATTACAAACAGTGTCTGAATAAGCGAAAGTGCCGCGCCGCCAGATGAAGCAAAACATGAATTTGAGCGCCGCCTCACAGCGAAAAACATGAATATAGGCGCCGGGGTGAACGTGTTAAACACCCACTTTTTGTAAAACTCGTCCTGGCAACAGTTGTTGCCACATAGTTTAGCTCGGTTTGGCTTCATCTCATCGTATTCATCTTTGTCAAATTTGCCTACATACCTTCTTAAAGTGTTTTGATCAATGTTATGTTCTTTTGCAGTGGCATGAACACTTAACATTTCTTAAGGCTGCTGCTTTCATCCTTTGTAATCTTTTCCATTCTTTCTATTTACCTAAAATGCGTGCTAGTTAAAATAAATAAAAGTTCCTATCAATTTTCCAATTTATATTTCATTAAATTTTTCCTTACTTCTATAGCAATTTTTCTCATCCCCTTCTTTATGCAAAGTGTATAACAAAAAGCTTTACAAAAACAGTTAATTAAGGGAGCTTTGACAATCTGGTCAAACCTTCCTCACATCGATTGGGTCAAGACCCCCCCCCCCTCCCCCCCCCCCCCCAACATAGCCACTTTTTAAAGTATAGCACATTAGCCTAATTTACTGTACAATATTTATGGCTCGGATGAAAGCTCAATACTCAAGAATTACTTAAGGGTGTATTCCGATCCAAACTGGTTATTTTCTGATTCATTTTCTGATTCATTTTTACTCTCTAACGCATCAAACTGGGGAATTCTCTTATTTAGAAACTACATAATGTGCCGTGCTTCTCGATTTTTTAATAAATTCAGAAAATATTGTAAAAAATGATGTCAAAGTAGGCGTTTTGAACCGAATTTCCGGAAGCGGGAGGTCTGGGAATGAAAAAAATGGTCATACTGAGAAAATAATTGTTTAAAAATCAAATTCTAATGAATTGAGCGAAAAATGAAATCACACGGCATCTTATACATCTCTTCAAAAATCAGCTCAGCAAGTTTCATGTTTTTACTTTTAAAAATGAGTCTGAAAATGTCTCAGAAAATTTCGAGCTGTTGAGGGTGGAAAAGTATTTTTTCGAATACACCCTTAAAACCTAATTACTTAAATTTCTATGATACATTTTATCTGAAAAAATCTTAGAAAATGTTTCTAAAAAAGCCACTTGTTTTAGCTGAAAACTCTTCACCTTCACAATTGATTTTTTTGAGTAGTCCTTCCAATTACCTGCATGAAACAAAGACTATTGTTTGAGCATTTCGGTAGCTTTGGCGAAACTCTGAAATTCTTTTAAATATGAAAACTGAAGGATGGGTTAAGTCTCCCCTATGGTCAACCCTCCTCAGTCTCTCCTATAGAATTTGTAAAAAAAATAAAAAATAAAATAAAAATAAAATAATTTATGACTTTCCATTTATATATTTATGTATTGGATGTATTCCAATAAAGTTTAATTAATTAATTTTATTAAGTATTTGAAATAAATAAGTAAATTTAAGGTGATTATTTAAAAATTCATAAATCATGAAGTGAAATCATAAGATTTTTGATGAATTCATTTGAAATCTAAAGGAGTTGGGTTTATAAGGGCTATTTTTCGCCTATCATACACGCGAAAGAAAAAAGTTTCGGTTTCCGAAATTTTTTCAGTGTTTTTGTATACTTAAAGATACGTATTTTTTTATAATATAAGATTTACGTGCTAAATAAAATAGTAAGTCATAAAAATTATAGCCCGAAAGTAATGTGTTTCGGCTTTTTCCTACATTTTTGTGATTTTTTTCATCTTTGAATTATTTTTTCTTTAAGAAGCGTTCCATGAACCAAATTAATTTTGACACTCAATTATAATACTCTTTATAAGCTTTCATATGAGCATTATTTTATTTTGATTCTGTGTGCGCTTTCACCTGTTAGAGAAAAAATATTTCGTGCGAGTATCATAGACTTCTCAAGGCGAGTATCAGTTGCACTGCTATCGGAGCGTGTCCAGATTTGTTTTACTGCGCTCAAAAAGTATTTACGTAGTTCATATGTCAATGTTGTGTTCTAAAACTGTTGCTGTAAATATTTATCGACAAATTTAATAATAAATAACTCCTGGAAGACAGTGTGATTGTTGTAAAACGTGACGATAAACACGTAGTTATTTTCGTATCTTTTCTAACACAAAAATTATGTCGATACTTAAAAGTTCTAAAAACTGCGATCTACGGAGTGGTTCTAAGTTGTGCTCTAAATGTAGATCATATGCATTTTGTGTGCTTCGGGCTCGAAATACTCCTGTTTCTTCTTCTGTATTAATAATAAGAGATCGTGCATCAACGACTACTGCCGATGACCCCTCAAATAAACAACCTAATATAAATTTATCACTACCTCGTTGCCACAACTCTAACACATATTGTATAAGATGTAAGTGTAAGCACTTCCTCGTAACTGTACCAAAAGCAACTCAAACTCAAGTCTTTATAGAAACTGGAATCTATATTTCGTCGGGAAAACGATGCTGTAAAACTCATATTACGGGATTGGTATTCAGTGAGTTGGCTCCGAAAGCTTTACACCCTGTAACCTGTAAGTGAGAATACACCAATGTATGAAAAATATATTGAAAGTCTTTTAAACAATATCTCAATAGTGTTAAAATAAAATTGTACTTTTCCTTATCTCCCATAGACGGCGCTGTGCCGATGTATTTTTCTCACTATGTTTACTTTTCGCAGTTACCGGCGAGACGAGTGAGTAGATGTTCGTACCGTAATTTTGCTGTTAAAACGTAACTTAATAAATTCTTTCTTTCCTCGCATTATATAATTTTTCTACAGGTTATCGGCCCCAGTCACGTTTGCGGCCTGCGTGTGAGGTTTTCTGTTGGAAAGAATTTGATAGTTTTTAATTTAACTTGTGTTTGCGTTTTGATTTTTTGAGTTCTACGGCGATTGCTAAGCCTAACGAAGTAAGCGTTTCTTTGAACTGTTTTCTGGACTTTGTTTTCGATTTTCCTGACAAAAATGGAAAGTGACAGAGTGAAAATAGAAAAGCTTGTGGACTCAAATAATTGGACACAGTGGAAATTCCAAGTACGGGCGATTTTAGATGCTCGTGATGCGTTAGAACTGATTGATGAAACGCATGTACAACCGACAGTTGGTAGCGATAATTACGATGCTGAAATGAAGAAATGGAAAAAAGCAAACAAAATGGCGAAAGAGATTTTTGCGACAATGGTGGATAAAAAGCCCTTAGCTTTAATTATGAACTGTGAAAATGCTAGAGAAATGTGGGTTAAATTATTGGATGTGTATGAGCAAAGATCAGCGGACTCTGTTTATTTACTTCAAACTAAATTCCGAGAGTATCGCTATGTTGCTGGTGATGATATAGCTACACATATTAGCAAAATCGAATCTTTTGCTGGACGATTACGTGAACTTGGAGAACCACTATCAGATTCACTAGTAATAACAACCATTTTGAATACATTACCTTCGCAGTATCGTCATTTTCATAGTGCTTGGGACTCAACACCTTTGGATGATCGTACATTGTCGAAATTAACATCTAAACTGATGATTGAAGAAACTAGATTAGGTATTGTTGATGCGAATATAAATCGTGAATCAGCATTGGTAATGGAAAAACGACAGCCAAATAAGAACTTTTCCAAAACCAGAAGTGTAGAAAATGTTCATTTCAATGATGAAAAAGGCAAGTATGACAAAAGGAAACCAAAATTACGATGTTGGACTTGTGGAGGGCCACATCTTAGGCGTAATTGTATAAAGAATCAACAAAATAATAAATATTCTGATAAGAAAAAAGAAGATAGTAACGGTTTTGCCTTTGTAAATACATTTCAGTCAGATGAATCAGGAAGATCAAAGTGGATAATTGATTCTGGATGTACTCAACATGTGTGTTGGAAACCTGAATATTTTAAAACCTATAAAGAATTAGAAGAAAAGATTATGTTTGAACTTGGTGATGGCAGAAAAATTTTAGCCAAACGTATTGGTAATATCAAAATTCGTTCAAATCTAGATGGAAAAGAACATCATTTTTGTGATGTTATGTATGTTCCTGAAATGAAGGCAAATTTATTTTCTGTAAAATCAGCAGCAGAGAAAGGTTTCATGCAAACCATTGAAGGAAATAAATGGAAATTTGCGAAAAATAATAAACTTATTGTTGAAGGATATCGATATGGAGATATGTACTTTCTAGATATAGATGTTTTGGAAAATGAAGAAAGTAGCCTTATGGTAAGAAATCACAAAGAAAATTCTCTTCAAATATGGCATGAAAGATTTGGTCATCAGAGTAAAAATCATACAAAAGAATTGCTGAAAGCGAAAGGAATTGAAATATCTCAAACTGATGAGACTGAATATTGTGATGGTTGTGCAATTGGAAAGTTTCAGAGAACAAATTTTAGAGAAATGCCAAAAGCCAGTAAAGCTGGTGAACTAATTGTCAGTGACGTCTGTGGTCCAATACAAGAAGCATCTTTTCAAGGTTCTAAATATTTTGTTACATTCAAAGATGATTACACCCAGTACCGTAAAGTATATTTTATGCAACATAAAAGTGAAGTGAAAGATAAATTGCAACAGTTCTTAGCATATGTTAAAACTCAAACTGGAAATACAGTCAAGACAGTTATGTCAGATAATGGAGGAGAGTATACAGATCAAGATTTCATAGATTGCCTAGTGAAAAATGGAATTGAAATTGGAAGATCAGCTGCGTATACACCTCAACAGAATGGACGTGCTGAACGTGAGAATAGAATATTGATAGAAATGGCGAGAACAATGCTGTTGACAAAGGGATTGTCAAAACGCTTCTGGGCTGAAGCAGTGAACTGTTCTGCATATATCTTGAATCGTACTGGTAAGAGTCGTGATAAAAGTAAAACACCTTATGAAGCATGGTATGGAAGGGAATATTCATTAAAGCACTTGATAATTTTTGGAAGTCAATGTATTGTCCAAATTCCGAAGCAACGACGTGTTGACAAGAAGTTTGGTAAAACAAGTATACGGGGAATTTTTGTGGGCTATGAAGAAGTCACTGGAAATTACAGAGTGTATACAGGTGAAAATCGAATAGAAATAAGTAGAGATGTTGAATTTCATGAAGTTTCAGTGCCAAATACATTGATAGATTGGAGTCAGGGAGAGCAAGAGGTGGAATTGGTAGAGAAGGAAGACAAAGATAACCAATTGGAACAAGAACCAGTAAGATACCAGTTGAGAGATCGTTCAACGATACAACCACCTATACGCTATTCACATCTTTGTCAAAAGGTAATTGAACCTCAGTCATACCAGGAAGCTATGGAAGTACCTGAGAAACAAAAATGGATTGAAGCTATGGAAGATGAGATGCATTCCCATCAAAAGAACGGCACTTGGGAACTTGTGAAACGTGATAACATGATGCAACCATTGACTGCCAAATCGGTTTTTCGTGTCAAAACAAATGAAAATGATGCAATTGAACGCTTTAAAGCACGTTTGGTGATTAGAGGATTTGAGCAACAATATGGAGTAAACTATGAAGAGACTTTTAGTCCGGTTATAAGGTATGATACTGTACGTTTTCTATTTTGTTTTATTTATTTTAAGATATTAAAAATAGCACAATTTGATTACAAGACTGCATTTTTAAATGGAACACTTGATGAACTGATATACATGGAGCAACCAGAAGATTATAATGATAGATCTGGACGTGTTTGCTGATTGATTCGAAGTCTATATGGTTTGAAACAGGCACCTACATGCTGGAATCAAAGACTAACTGAATTTTTAACAAGCGTTGGATTTAGAGCTAGTAGTTATGACCCTTGTGCATATCTGAGGTATGTTGGTGAAAATTTAGTCATTATTGCTGTATATGTTGACGACGGACTGATTGCTGCCACTGATAAGGAAGATATTCAAACGCTTCTTAGCCAGTTACAAACTGAATTTGAAATCACGATTTGTGAAAATGTCAGACAATTTCTTGGTTTTCAAATTGAATTAATGAAAGACAACATAAGAATTCATCAGGCAGCTTATGCTAAAAGAACACTGTCAATGTTTGAAATGGGTGACTGTAAACCTGCTAAAGTGCCAGTAGATAAAAGTTCTTTAGATATTCTGTATCGTGAAAATGAATTAGATTCTGAACATCCAGTTGCATCAGCTATTGGAAGATTAATGTATTTAGTTGTTGTTTCAAGACCAGATTTGGCATACGCAGTTGGAAAAGCTGCACAGTGGATGTCAACACCTACTGTTGGATCATGGAAATTCATTAAACATATTTTGAGGTATCTGAAAGGTACAATAAACATGGGAATCCACTACAGTGGCTCAACAGACGGTTATATCAATGTGTTTTCTGATGCTGACTATGCTGGGGATGTGCAAACAAGAAGATCCACAACAGGATACATTTCCACCTTAGGTGATGGTGCAATTACTTGGAATAGCCAAAAACAAGGATGTGTGGCCCTTTCTACGACAGAATCTGAGTACATGGCTGCATCAACAGCATCCAAAGAGTTGGTCTGGTTGACCAATTTAATAAGTGAATTTCAACCTGGAATACAAGGACGTCTACTCGTTGATAACCAAAGTGCAATTCGGTTAGCTAGTAATCCAACTAACCATAGACGCACCAAGCATATAGATATTAGATATTATCATATAAGAGAGTTGGTGGAAGAGAAAAAGATTTTGATAGAGTATGTGGACACTGTAAATCAAGTAGCAGATATGATGACAAAGCCTATGGGACATTTACGTTTAAAAGAACTATGTGCAAATATTGGACTCGTTTAAGACTGTGAACTATTCATATTTCAGGAATAGTCCAATTTTAGGGAGAGTGTTAAAATAAAATTGTACTTTTCCTTATCTCCCATAGACGGCGCTGTGCCGATGTATTTTTCTCACTATGTTTACTTTTCGCAGTTACCGGCGAGACGAGTGAGTAGATGTTCGTACTGTAATTTTGCTGTTAAAACGTAACTTAATAAATTCTTTCTTTCCTCGCATTATATAATTTTTCTATAAGCAAAGAAGAGAGTTCTAGATTTTGACACACCGGAACAGCTTTCCGAGTCCGATTATTATACTCTCATGAGTATATTCATGTGTGATTTTAGCTATATTTTTGAACTAATAAAGTCCAAAAGGCGTTCCTCGAAAAAGAGGTCATCCCGACTTGCTTGGCAGTTTTACTTGTAAATCTCAAAACTGGTCTCTCTAATGGTGTTCTGTCCACATAATTCAATGTAAGAAAAAGATTAATAACATCTGTGCAATGTGAACGCAAAAAGAGAACTGGATTAAACTAACTGATATAGATCTTCAAAATTTTCTGGAATATACCAACTTAAACAAAGCCAATCTTACATCCAAGAACATTTAAATTAAGAAGATATTTGCTCTCTTTACAAACAACGTGGAGATGATTCTGTCCTTCGATTTCTGTTGCGATCACGACACACAAATGAGAAAAACTATTATATAAAAACAGAGCGAAACAACATCACACAATGATACTGTCAATGTAAAGAAGGCGCAAGGGTCGTAGAATGCTGTGCTTCCGTATTATGGTTTCTGGCTTACTGCCGCCACAACCGAAGTTAAAAAACCAAGTCTTGAATATGCTCATACACTACAAGACGCCGACGCTGGATGGTCCAATAGTGATTTGGGTAAAGAAAATCAGAAGGAAGACTAATCTAAAACATATTGCAGAAAGTGCCTGAAACTGTACTTATTTTCCGTTATTCATTATTTCCGATATTTCACATATTGAGATACTAGTCGTAATGAGCTCAATTTCTCTTAATTTTGCATTTAGCGTTGTGTTTACTATTGAGTATATGGATTAAAACTAATGACAATAGGGTCATTCCATGCAAAATGAGCAAATCAGCTGTGGCACACATGTCACAGATTTTAATCAAAATCAGTCTATAAGTAGATCATATCTATTTATGAGTAAATGTAAAATAATAGATTTCTGGATTGTTAATTTAAGTATTAAAATTTGCATTAAAAGTAAATGTAAAATCGAGGTATTGTCTACGTGCTTCAAATTTCAATTTAGATTACTAGTCTTAGGAATGGAAAGAATATATTAAAAATTATTTATAATTAGGAATGAATGATAATTAACAGACTGGCGTTAGTTAGTAATTGTATTTTTATTTCGTATCGAGAAAAAAATTATTTTTGAAAATTTTTGAGGGAAAAAAGCAATATTTCTATTAATCCTTTACACACGAAGGACAGCCTTGACAAGCTGCAAATTGCTTCACCTTATAGCTAAAAGTATATATTTGAAATATCGAAAGTTTCATTCTTGCCTTTTTTATTCCTTAATGAGAAAAAAAATAAATAGTAAAAAATGTTGAGGGTAAAATGCAATATTTCTATCACTTTTTTTTAAGTCAAGGAAAGCTTTATTAAACTTTTAAATTATTTGATATTACAGATAAATGTGTATACTTTAAATACAGAAACTTTTATTCTTGCTTTCAGTTTATTTTTGCCTCAAGAGAATTTTAAATTTGAGTAGAAAGAACTGACTGAGCTAAACGAAAAACTATATATCAATTCTAAATTCAAATAAAAAAAACTAGATGGCAGCACTAAATTTGTTTTTCCATGAAATCGTGCAATATTTTAAAATACGCGGGCGAATTCAAAGAGGTATGGCGAATGGAATGTAGAAAACATTACTATTTTGAACCCATTTTTCTTATGTTAGGAATCAAAAGGCAATCTTGAATTTTTTTAACGTATCATGGACTTATTAATCTTTATGTTTGTGCAATATTGTTAATGTCGGGCCTGTCCTTTATTTATTTTTTGCTTATACAGAAAAGGAAAAATCATAATTTTGTAATTTTTTTTTAAAGTTTCTAAGTTTTTTTGAAGATGAAGGAAATAAATGGCCACTTTAAAACTTGGGGAATTCGATCTACATATAATATACTACATCAGGCATTAATTTCACAGGGTTTTTTTAATTCCTTTGATTTTTATAACGTTTCTAATTTTCTCAAAATTCACAAATTTTCAATTTTTGCAACCAATTTATAAATAATCATGGTGTTACTAGATTATTATTTCTCAGTAAATAAGAAGATAATTTTTCAGAGTTTCCAAAATTATAAAAAAAATTCCTTTCTGTTAAACAGTTTTCAAGATACAGAACTTCAAACTTGCAACTTTGGACGATTGCGCACATGCTATCACAAGTTTTTTAAATGTCCAAAACTGCTAAAAAATTTATTTTTTGTCAAGATATTTTGCAGAGCATTACTTGAATATGAATTGAACCTGTGCATCGAATTTTATTAAAATTGGTTAGTATGTGGCCACGACTTTTTTTTTAACTTTTGCTCATTTTACGTGGAATGACCCAATAGTGTTTATGTTCATTAATGTACAGTCGTGGGGAAAAAAAGTATACACCCCTACTAACTCTTCAATAAATTGTCGTAGAAGAAAGTTACTGGTACCGAACGATTGGAAATAAAGTCTACTTTTAAATGATGTATATAAAATTTGCTTAGGGGGCCATCTACATATTAAAACGAACCATAACTTTGTTTTTTCTCAATAGCAGTGCACAATTCTGACAGCATAAATGAACTCTACACCCTTCAATTAGTCTAAAAACAAATTTTTATGCAATTCGTACCATAAGTTTCCGAGAAATTAATTATTTTAAAACGAGCGTATTTTAAGGACTATCCAAATTGAAGTTTCGTACTCGATTGTTAACCGAGAGAGCTCCTTTCTTGATCAAGGCACATTAAGCAGTCAATTAAGCCTGTTAGATTACAGGATAGCATAAGAAATTTCAAAATATTTAGTCACTTATATCATAGACGGCCCCTTAAACCATCATTTTGCCGTTTTTTAAGCATAATTTGAAAACTACTTGGAAAAAAAATGTGAAATTTTAGATTTCCATAAAGCAGGCCTTAATAAAACTGAATCCATCAAAAAAACTATAGGTTGCAATTCATATTTTTTTTAATATTAATTTCATAATTCATAATTTATATCAGAAAATTATAAAAATTGCAAATTCAACGTATTTATGTTTGGGTATATTAGTATTATTGCTACACAAAAAATTAGAACATTAGGATCATAATTTCAGAAGTTATAAATAAAAATATGAAAATGTAATTTAACATTAGAAGCACTAAATTTTGAATGTTTATAATTCAAAAACTTGTCATTCAAATGACTTGAAATTCGGTGTCTAGGCATAGTTTGAACCAAAGATTTGAAATATCTCGTTAAAATTGAGTATTGCCATTAAAAAAAAAAATGAAGTTTGGATTCATTTTAATATGTAGATGGCCCCCTAAGCAAATTTTATATACATCATTTAAAAGTAGACTTTATTTCCAATCGTTCTCTATCAGTAACTTTCTTCTACGATAATTTGTTGAGGAGTTAGTAGGGGGTGTTTACTTTTTTTGCCACGACTGTACATAATATTTACTTAATTATATATTATATTTCCCCCCACCAATTATAGAACTTTCATTTAAAATATTTTTTTTCTTATTTGTTATGAGATATACTAATGAAAAAAATGTATGTCACATCAAGGGGCCGATGGGCGAAAAATGGCCCTTATTACCCACCTCCTTTACCGCAATCTTTCAAAATTCAAACAACCAAAAAAGTTTTGAACGAAAAACTAGTAAAATTTAATAATTTAAAATATTTTGTACATCTGTTTACTCTTATAGTTGCCTGAAGAAGAATTCCTTATTTCAAAATAACATTTTTATATTATATTTAATACTTTATATGCTAAACTTGGGCCTTTGTAATTTTACTGTATAGTTTTACATCACTTTTCTCTCTTTTATGACATTTTAAGTTGATCAACACTAAAAAAATATCCATTTAACTTTTTTCTTAAAAAAAGAAATCCCTGAAAAGATATTTACTTTATTGCATTTACTATGGTTTCACTCACGAAGCTATTAGTGTAAAATTAGGGCCAAATATTACATTGATGCCATTTTATCTGGTAAATGTAATAACGTACTTACAATTTATTTATTTTCATAACTATTTTAGAGTTGAGGTAAAATAACTTTTTTTTTTTTTTAAAGTCTTGTATGTGCTTGTTGCACAGGAAGCAAGTATTTAAGTTCACAAAATTTGTGGCCAGTTATATCTACGACTTGCTGTGTGGCAATACGATATGTTACATTTACATTGCATGAGATCTTTCGATTTTTTAAGGGAAAAAGAAATCCAATATCATTATACATTTAGAAAAAAAAATTATAACATTAATTTTATTAATTACTGAATTCAAGTAAGGAATCATATTTACAATGTAGGTTAAAAAGAAATTACATTTTGTACATTACATGATTTTTGATGCAAAACGTTATTTGTCAAAAGTATCTTGATCTTTTAAGATTTTCCGGAGTTGCTAAAATGAAAATGACGTCATGTTGTTTAATTTCTAAAGGAAAATTATAGTGTTTTGAATAAAGTAAATGCATTAGAAGAAATCTAATTATTATATCATTTTTACCATTTTACCTTCAGCGTTCTTGGGAAACGTTTTAACAGCTATCTTTCAAAAATAATTAATTGTTTTCAATTAATATTCTTTAGTGTATGCATTTTCTTTAAATTCAAATCTTGTTAATATTGTCACATTCCCAGCCTTTTATTGGTCACGCCCCGCTCAAGCATATGCAAAATCACGATGCACCCTCCCCACACACCCACATTCATATACACTGTAACATAATCGCTCTTTTATTATTTAAAATGTAGTCTATTCAGGTGGAGGAGGCCTAACAGAATCTTAACAATAACGATTCATTTCAGACATTTTTACTTATCGAAGAAGTTAAGTTTCTGCCATAATCTGTTTTAAACCAATTCTATAAATGCAATGAGGCTGTACATCTTCCTTTTTATGCCAAAAAGAATTTCGTCCTTTCTTTTAGACTTAAGGCTATTCTCAAATCCAAAAGGGAAACTTTATGACATAAGTTTTAATTTATTTTTGTTCGGAAATGCATGAAACTAGCAGGTGTTGTTGTTCAGAAATGTTCTATGTAATCAAACTGTGTTTTCCGTTTTTTTTTTTTTTTTTTTTTTTTTTACAAATGCAATAGATGATTCAGAAAATAAGTATCAAAGTGGGTGTTTTGAACCGAATTTCGCTCGTGAATTATCGCACGCATTAAATACGTGAAAAGAAGCTTTTACCCATTTTGAAATAAATTTGTTTTTAAATTCTGGTGTGATTCAATAATTTCAGCTTGTCACGAATAAAAGTTCTTTGCCTCTGAAGGGTTACAGGGGTGCAGTCTCTAGAGTGATGACCAAGAACAAGTGTAAAAGTATATGTCTCTTTTTCAGGCCTTTTTTAGTCCGTTTGCATTGAGGTTTCCGAAGGGTAAGTGCTAGAGTGATGACCAATGACGAGCGGGAGTGTGTCTGTGTATTTATTGGTTTATCAAATCTTTAACATGAGTCATTTGTTTATAATAATAACTATATTTCTTTTATGATGACATTGTTGTTAATATTAACAGCATCATTTTATTAAGACATGAAATTAATAGGCATAACATTTATCAAAAACTCGCCAAGTTCTAGATTTATTATTAATATGCTATCAATAATTTTTATTTCTAAACAATTTAAAAAATGCTGTAATACTTCAGTAGGTAAGTTTGAGTGAATTTTATTTGAACTTGGCACCCACTTAGATATCACTGCTTTTCTTGCCATTGACTTTACAGAGCTTGGCTCCCTTTTTTCACAGTTATGTTTTTGTTAGATATCATTATTTTTTGTAAAGTTACAATATATTTAGACACTTTACTTAATGCTTTTTAATGTGTTTAAATGTGAATATTTTATTCACCAAGCAACATTCAATTTTAATTTAAATTTCCTACAACAAAATATTTGGCTGTCAGTTTGCGGCAGAAATTTGTATTTTAATACTGCTATTTAAATGCATGCTTTGAAATGAAATGTATTGATTCGAAATTTTTATTGTTTCTGAAACAACAATTCCTATCAAATTCCTATATTAAATTTTCCTATTAAATATTTCAATTAAATTTCCTATGGCTGGGCCAAAATAAAGTTATGTGCTTATGCCACACTATGTTTCATTCATCCATGGGCGTGTTTCATTCACAAAGAGGCAGTGCAGAGGAAGGACATTGCCCCTCCCTCGATTTTCAAATTTAATTAACTAAATATTCTTTTTCTCTGATGATTTTGAAAATAAAAATGAACTTTATTCTTCTCAAGTGATTTAAAATAATTAAAACACTGAGAAATAAAAAGAAATAAAAATCTTTCTTATAGCCGAAATTTTTTACTACAATTAACTGGATATTTCGTTTGCAAACAGGGTTTTGCTCAAGTTTGTACCGTACTATCGCCTTTGAGAGTTCTAATTTTTTATAAAATCTCCTGTTTTCGAAATGAACACTCGGGTTTTTGAAAAATAAGACCGCAACTGTTCATTGAAAATTTGATAAGGTTCGGACAAAAAAACTTGACATTAAGTGTTTTCGGTATTTCATAATAGGTGAATATTAAAAGAAGAAAGTAGTTACTAAATGTTAATCGATTTCAGGTCAGACAAGTTTCAAATGAGTCAGGCCTTATTCATTAAAGGCATATTTCAAGATAAAATGATTTTTAGAGTTATTTTTCATTAATTCGAGCAAATTTGCTTATTTTCAACGTCCCTTGCCCACTTAAAATATCCCAGTACGTTTATATAACCAATTCTCGGCAAATGTAACATATTATTTTATTGTTTCATGTGAAAGACTGCGCATTTAGCTATCCAAAACTGTTTTTGTTTTCTTTGTGCGATCATGGGAAGTGCAGCTATGACTGTTTTTTTTTTTTTTTTTTTCCAGTTCTCAAACAAGAAGTTTTTATTTAAAAAACGGATATGTAAGTTTAGGTAACCTAAAAAAAAAAAAGTCTTTCAATATTGAAATTAAGGAAGGTACAACGTATAAATCGAGAGATTTTTGAGGAGGTTGAATATTTCTAATAAATTTTGCGAAATAAAAACTTTAAATGCGCTTTCTGAAAACATGATTTTTGTGAACAATCAGTTAAGGAAACAATCAGTAGCTGCATGTTTTGCTCGGATTCAGCATTTGGCGCTTCTTTTGGCAAATTAAAATTTCACCTAACAGACGTAATGTTAATGTAAAAATGGACACCACCAGATAGGTAATTAATCTATTTCCACATTTTTTTTTTTTTTTTTTTTTTTTAGCCCCGGTACTATTTCTTTCTCCCAGCTTATTTTGTGCCCAAAAAATAACGTTAGCTTACAGACGCTAGCAATAAACAAAATATAGATGTATCACTGTACAATTAAATACTCTATAGCATTTTTTTTATTTCTAAACATCGCACATTTTAAGTTTTTATACCATCGTATTGGGAAAAAAAAGTACTTTTTAATGCAATTTGTTTGAAAACTGCATCTCTATTTGTTTTTGAAATATTAATTTTTTTGTAGTTTTTAGCGACATTTGTTTCATTTTGGCAACTCAAGTACGCCATTTCTGTAGAAAGTAAAGAAAAAAATTGCTGAAAATAGCAATTATATCTTTTTGTTGCCATTTTCTCATAAAATGAAAAAAAATTAATTAAAAAAATTAAATTGAAAAAAAATTAATTAAAATACGTGCTACTTTGAGAAAAATATAAATGAAGGATTTATGATAAAACAGGGAGCTATTATAAACTATATTTAATTTTAAGTTTCTATATTAATGCAAATGACGTCATTTTACATAACATAAAAGCGTGTGCTTTAAGTCTTAAAACTGAAATATGTTTTGCAGTAGAGTCCCGATTGTCCGAGCCACGCTTAACCGAGTTATTTTCTTCTGATGGACTGGTGGCTTCTATTATTATGAAACAGCCATTATAAATGAAGCGTTAGGTGAAGATGAAAGATCTGCCGTAAAAAGTTAAAACTCTGATTTTCTGGTCAGAATGGAAAAAAAAAAATGCCATAATTTTTTTTAACGCTTCATTTATAATGACTGTTTCATAATAATAGAAGCCACCAGTCCACCAGAAGAAAATGAAGTAATGGAAATGCCGGGGCGACACTAAATTCTGAAAAAGCAGAATTCCTGTTCTCTAGTTATTATTATTCCTTAGTTTTATAGTGTAAACGAACTTCGCACCAAATTTGAAATTTGTAGGTGCAGTAGATATATGAGATTTTTTTTATGAGTGAGTGAGTTAGTCAGTCAATGATAAAATTATCGATTATCAGACATTTTCAAATGTCATTATTTCTGAAACTAATTATGTGTTATTTATAAAATTTTGGATTCTAGGTAATTAGGGTGGCCTTACTGCGAATTTCGTATTACAAGTACGTAGGTCAAATAGATTTTGGGTAGTAGAGTGTCGAAATTTGCCGAGAACAGCTCGAAATGGTTCGTGTAATATAACACACGAGCATGTCAGAGGAACTTGGCTGACACATTGCCGTGTGTCTAGATTCACCAAGCAACATTCAATTTTAATTTTAATTTCCTACAACAAAGTATTTGGCTGTCAATTTGCAGCAGAAATCTACATTTTAATACTGTTGTATTGAATGCAGGTTTTGAAACGAAATGTATTGATTCGAACTTTTTATTGTTTCTGAAAAAACAATATAATCCTTTAAGCTAATATTAGAAAATTATTAAAATATCTCAATTTGTTGATTAGCAAGTAAACCCAGATAAAACCCCCAGTAAGTAGATAGGTTTACAATGGAAGTGTATATGGGAATTTGGCGAAATATTAGAGATATCGCCAAGGTGGCGCCCCTTTTGGTCGCCAAATTTGGCGATATATCGCCATGTTGGCGAGAAACTTGGCGGTATTAGGCGACAGAACAGCGTCCCCTCCTACGGCAAATTAAAATTTCGGCTAATGGACGTAATGTTAAAGTAAAAATGGACACCCCCAGGTAGGTAATTCATCGATTTTCACATTTTTTTTATTTTATTCCTTAGTTTTATAGTGTAAACAAACTTCGCACCAAATTTAAAGTCTGTAGCTGCAGTAGATATATGAGATCTTTTTGATGAGTGAGTCAGTCAGTCAGTCAGTGATAAAATTATCGATTATCAGACATTTTCAAATGTCATTATCTCGTAAATTAATTATGCGTTACTTATAAAATTTTGGATTCTAAATAATAAGGGTGGTCTTACTACGCATTTCGACAAGTACGTAGGTCACATGGATTTTCAGTAGTAGAGCATCGAAATTTGACGAAAACAGCTCGAAATGGTTCGTGTAATATAACACACGGCTATGTCAGGCGAACTTGGCTGACACACTGCCGTGTGTTTAGATATGGTCTGGATTTTTGCCTTCGAAAAATGCTTGAAGTGATTCACATTTAGCATTACATGTTTGAAGAGACTCACATTTATCGAACATCGACACATTTTACAAATCATATTAGTAATTTATTATGAGATTATAGAAAAGCGTTGGACACTAAATTTTCTCAATATGGATAACTCAAAACATAAGAAGCATTTCAAGATTCTCTTCTTTATCTATTTTAAGTAGTCATTATTGCCCATCAAAACACATTTCTCTATTTTCGTTTTCCCATTATCGTTAATTGACTGTCACGTATTATCTGATTTTAAAATTTAAAATACATATGCCATATATTTACTTACTGCGTAAGAAGTCTGTATTAGAGCCATAGATATTTACTATATGCTCATTTCCTCACGTGCGTATTTCTTATTTTGGTATAACAAGTGCTTAATAAAAAATAAATCAATGGCAAAATAGAAACAAGAATAAACTACCTGAATTTTAATTTTGAAATTCAGTACCTTTTACATATTTCACAAGCGTTTGAAATAAAGTTTGTTGAAGTTGTTTTTTGAAGTTTCGATTGCCTTTGATTTGCAGCTCTATCACGAAGTTTTTTTAATACTATTAGTTAACCAGTATCACAGTCATTCTGCTGCTTTCTGCATAAAACTTTTTCATTTTTGCAGCATCTCCCTTCGTAACACTAACCGCTGCAATACCAATGCCGTATTCTTGAGCTTATTTTATCGTACTGTCACGCAATTCTACATGATTCATAATTTGAATTTTTTCTTCTATACTTAAAGTAATGCGTTTTTTTTTCTTTTGACACAGGATAAAAATAAAAATTTTTACTCTAGTAAAAATCTCGTACGGGAGCTCAAGTTAAATTCAAAGAAATTCTAAGAAAGGGGATCCAAAATATTTATCTGCACTCGTGGTTCGGAAAGGACTGCTTGCACACGAGAAATAAAAAAAAAAAGAGCTTTAAAAATGGATTTCGGTTAACCGAGATTTTCGGTTAAAAGAGTTTCAGATAAAAGAGGTTCTACTGTACTTTTAAATAATAACTATTTTTTTAAGTGTTATTTGATACATAAACTGATATTTTATTGACTTCTCTTCATTTGAATCATTAAAGTATGCGAAAAATAAATGTAATCCTATTTGTATATCACTCAAAACAAAAGGAAAAAAATTCAAAAATCTAAAAAAATTTTATACATTGATAACGATATCATTACTTGGGGGGGGGGGGGGGAGGGGGTTCGAGGGATGATAACCTATGATATCGTAATGGGGGGAGGGGGTACAAAATTACCAAAACGTTGATAACGTTATATATGCACAGCCCCTAATGAATGATTTCTAAATGTCAATATATCAATAGACGACTTTTAGTTCTGTAAAAAGTATTGATTCACGGAACTTTAATATGTGAAAATATGTTTTTATTTATTAGAATTTTCTTGGAAAATTTATTTTAATCAAGATTTTGTTTTGACCACCATCTATTCAAATTGAAAGTAATTTATACAGTATACTCCCTCAAATCCGCACAGCTTGGGACCAGAGGTTGTGCGGATTTTAGAATTTTGTGGATATCTGATCATTGCTTTGTTTACTTTTTTAAACAGTAATTAATTTGAATTTAATTAATAATGCAATCGAAATCATAATGAATGCTTACAATATAGTAAAATATTAAAATATTTAAGTAAAGTAATAAACTAAAATAATAAAAATTAAGATAATTTTTAAAATGATTAAAATATTAAAAGTAAAGGTTAATAATAATGTAGAATTAAATATGCGTAATAAAGATGAGATACATTTTTCCTAAATTATTCAATAAAATTTGCCTCATAATAATACGCTACTAATTCACATCAAAATCATAAAATAAGGAAGTTTTATTTCAGGCTTAGACAGACTTAATAACCAAAAAAGCTTGATTAATACATAACTATTTTGTAAATATACATAAATATTTATTATATTGTAATTATTTTATATTATTAATTATTATTATATATTTATTATATATTAATATATATCATTATATATATTAATTATTATTATATTTTATTATATTATAAATATTTATTAATACTTAAATATTTTGTAAAAATATTGTGATTACCAGTGATATCAGCAACATCTTGAATTTTTTCAGAAATAAATTTATTTTTCCTTCATGAAAAAGCATGATTTCAGTAATATTAACGAGAATTACATATTAAAATAAATACAGAATTCATATAAAAAATTTTAAAAAAAGTCTAATTTTGTCCCTATATCTGAACTGAAAGTTTCATTGTTTAGATCTGCGTTGATGTGCGGATTTTCGGTGTTTGAGGATTTTAGGGTTGCGGATTTGGAGGAGTCTATTATATTTTCAATTATAATGACAAAATGACGCCAATAAAAATAAAAGAATACGTCTGTCCTTCCCTTTTCCCACTTTCATCCGCAAAAATGAAGCAATTTAGTTGCCATCTTTAGAGAAACTTCGTAAAAAGTTATAAAAAATCAATATGTCGGAAACTAATTCAAAATTTTAAATTCTGCCAGTCTGACAGCTTATATGACATCCTCGGATCCATGCGGATAAATGATGTTAATCTTGTCGCGCTGCGTTCTATATTTTAGCAAGACTTGTAAAATGCAAACTGTGAGATTTTAATATAGTAGGTTGTAACGAAAGTTTTCCGCCAAATCACAATTACATAATACTAATTATAATATGTATAATTAACAGTAATTTTATATATAACCACCATTCCGCCAAACCTTCACTGTGTCGTATGATACAACACTAATACAGCTGTACACTTTATTCGGTGACATTCTGTAGCTGAACTCTCTGCAACAGAACTGGAAGTAAATGATGGTTCTAATCTGGTAGAGTGATAGTTCCATTTCAGACACCTAGTACTTAATGATAACGATATTTTTTTACAAATTTCACAACACAGTGTTGTGAAGCAAGTCTCTTTCTTTCAAGTTCCAAAAATCGTTTGACAAAATATGAGCAAACACGTCAACGAGAAAACTGTTCGCACAAACCGTGTTAGCTGTGGTGAGAAACTTTCGTTACAACCTGATAATAAATGATTGACATTAAATTTTAATTATAGCACTACATCAATCCGCGATCGCGTTCACTAACCGCAACTTGAGTTACTTAGGGCTACACATCAGGTTACAGCGCTCAGAGGCCAATATCACGTGACTTTTTGCGGGTTACCCGTAGCGTTCAGAGCCGGAAATTACCCAGGCTTCAAGTAACCCACGTCACCTACAGAATTTTGTTGGGTAAAGTGATCACGTGGTTAGGAAATCCGATTTGTTTCTCATTTTATAGCTTAACTGTGAAAAAAATCCAGAAATCCAGAAACTAACCAGAATATTTCAATTTTGTTTGGTTTTGTAATGAAGTTTTCGTTAATTAGTGCATAAATATTACAAAATATAAAAATAAGCACAGAATTTGAACATACCATATTTTGCACGGAATGAATGCAAGTAATAATCAAAAAATATTTGCTTGATCAAAAGTTCAACACCCACCATGTTTGTAAATGTAAATAAAAAACAATCATAACTTTACCGTTTTAATCCATCCTTACACTCCGACAAACCAATATGACGTCATTTCCCAATTTTCCAAGTAACCCGTTTATCATATTACTTATGTGTACCCTTAGTGTATCAGACCGGGAGCTGGCAGCACAGACAATCATCTCATCGAGTTCACGTCTGAAATTCCAGAATTAGTTAAAACTCTGTTTGCATATTAAAACGCAATCGGTCTGCCAAGTCATATCTTGGTGGAAAACGCCTAAAAACCCGATTTTAGCGGTTGACTCGTAGGTTTACCATTGTGTTTTCCTGCTCCTAGTCCTCCATGTTTTCATACTTTTGGGTGAGGAAAGCACAACGGTAATAGGAGTCGTTCGAAAGTTCCTATTGTAGTTGTTGTTTTTCAAGTTAACCTATTCAAGTTGAAAATAGTTTATATTTTCAATTTTAACGAGAAAGTGACGTCAATAATAAAAAAAAAAATAATAATCCATCTTACTTTCCATTTTTCCTCTTTTACCTCACAGAGCTTTTATCTACAAAAAACGGAGTAATTTAGTTGCTATCTTTAGAGAAACTTCGTAAAAAAGCTACAAAAAATTAATTTCTCGGAAACTAATTCCAAATTTAAATTCCTCTACAGCTTATGTGACATCCTCGAATCCATTCCGATAACTGGTGTTGATTTTGTCGCTCTGCATTCTGTATTTCAAGAGTTGCTGTAAAATACAAACAGTGCCATTTTTGTTGAACATTAAATTTTAATTATAGCACTACATCAATCCACATATGTTACTTCTCTTTTTAATCACATTTATGAATTGATATGGTGTGTAATATAATTATTATAAAAGTTTATACCGGGTATCCTAAATTGGACTGAATGTTTTGAAAATTCAATAACTTACAAATGGGGACAGCTTACTAAAAAAAAAATCTTGCAGGAGGCTTATCTAAAATATCAGGAGTCTTTTAATTGCGATTGTCGGTTTTAGTTCTAGGTAGCAACGATAGATGGCGCTGCAAGCAATACAGCATTTTAGGACACCCGGTACTTTCGATATAAAATATAACTTACATTAACGTTTTCAAGCTTTTTAAATACAAGATTTTTTTTAATTTTTAGTTTTAATGTATGTTTTATTACTTACGTATTTTTTTTTATTTATGCTTTTTTTCCTATTATTTTTTGTTATCAAATATATTTATTTTAAACTGTGATTTAAAAAAGGGGGGCAATGATTGTAAGCTTTTGGGCAATTATTAAATTTGAAATACAGTCGTCTCTCTGTTTAACGTCGCTCTACTTAACGACGATCTCTATTTAAGGACGATATTTTGCGGTCCCAGCTCCTTTAAGTAAAAAGATTGTTTCTATTTAACGACGGTTTTCATGTAGTTTTCTTTTTTTCCCCGATCCCTTTAAACATGTTAAACGAGAGAACTTCCTCTGATAGAAAAACAAGGTTTCTTGCAATTCAGATGGGTACAGATAAAGGAGAAGGGTATAACTGTTGGAATGTGATGATTCATTTTCTCCCTCCAAAAATATAAATTTTTTTTTATCTATTTTGACGAAGACATTTTATTTTAACAACCGATTTCATAAATTTAGATCAAATTTATGGAGACATCGCAAATGAAAATGCAACTTTAGATGCAGAAGATGGTGAATAAGCTGATGATACAAAAAACGAGGCACCACCTCCTTCTTACTCAGATGCTAATTCTGCCCTGGATATTCTTTGCCAGTACTACTTTGTTTCAGCAAATACGGAAGATGACTCATTCAACCTTCTTGAGAAGCTTGAAGCAAGGGTACTAAAAACTAGACCTCCATTGAAACAATCTACACTTTTTGATTTTTTAAAAACTTAATTTGTTTAATTAAATGTATTATAAATATTTTTATTGTACTGTAAGTAACATTGCATGCTGTACTGTTGTTCTTGTATGAAGTATAATTAATGCAATTTGTATTTGTGCAACAAAAATATGTAGTATTATATCTGTATCAATAAAAAAAAGAAAGAAAGAAAACATAAAATAAATTTAAATAAATATATAAAACATTTCTAAACACACCAATATATTGAGAAATGTCCTAAAGTCAGTCCTAAACCTGTAACGTGTGAAGGGAAATGTTTTCCAAATATTATTTTTCCACAAATTCTGTTTAAGGACGATCTCTATTCCGATTAAAGGACGATTTTTCGAGGTTTCTTGAAAGTCGTTAAACAGAGAGCCAACTGTATAATAACACACCGAAATAAATGCGGAAAGAATATCGATATTAAATGTTTATCAGTGAATTATGATATTAATTTTGTAGCTGCAAATACAATCAAATGGTTTTCAGAATTTCGCAGCACTCATATAGCACTCATATACTGACAAAGTAAAGTTTTTTTTTTTTTTTTTTTTTTTTTTTTTTTTTAAAGAAATGCTATTTTTGAATACATGTGGTAGAAATAAACATTATCCAGAATAAGTTGTCTTGATTAGCAAACATTTACGTTTTTTTTTTCTTTTAATGAGAATCACTTGAGCAGTTTGCGAGCAGCTCGAACAAATTAGTCATTTTGAAGACTGGTATATTTTTAGTAGCAGGGAAATAATTTGTTTTGCATGTTTAAGACGTTTTCGCGAAACCTCGTAATGCTTTAGTGGGTATTCCAGGGCATCTTCATTTCACATTGATTACCGTGCTAAGCTAAGCATAAATGTACAGAAACAGGTGTCCTTGGTTGCCAGTAAGAAGAATCAGAAGAGAACCATTTCACCTTCTGAATTTTGAAATGTAATTAACTAAATTTTCTCTGATTTTGAAAAAATATTAATTTTAGTTTTCCCTTATTTATTTTAATTGATTAAACACAAAGAGAAAAGGGAATATAGAACTTTTTTTGTCAAGGGTGCACTGCTCCCTATGAAACCCTCCTGAAAGACAATTTTTAGTTCTGTTTTACTTTTTATAATCATGTGTTTAAAATATATCTTAAACAGGAGGCAGATCTCACTTCTGATGAAAAAAAAAAAAAAAAATAGAAAAATTGGAAGGCCTGACTATGGAAGCGACTTGGAATCGAACTGTGTTTTTCATTTTTTGATAAATAAATTACCTATTGAGTTACAAGCGATTTTGATCACGTGACAAGGACGTTTTTCACCCTTTCTTAGGTGATTATTCTTCTTTCGTGCGGAAATTCGGTTCAAAACGCCCACTTTGATACTATTTTCTGAAAAATCTATTGCGTTTGCAAAAAAAAAAAAAAAAAAAAAAAAAAAAAAAAAAAAAAAAAGGGAAAAACAGTTCGATTACATAGTTTCTGAACAGTAACATCTGCTAGTTTCATGCATTTCTGAACAAAAATAAATTAAAACTTATGTCATAAAGTTGCCCTTTTTGGATTTTAGAACATCCTTAACACATTTTCTCGCACAACTCTATGAATATTTCAGAAAAAGCATATAAAATATACATTTTTTCGTGCTGCTTCCATCCAAGGAGCTCAAATATGGTGTCAAAAATGGGTGTTACCATTTGAAAAATCAAAGTTGGTATGTAGGTGACTCCTTAGGACAAAAAAGTACCCATATAATTATAAAGAACTTCCTACGAATTAAAACGATAATTTTTGGCTATTTTTGCATTCATTAGAATTGGTGTTATTGCAACCAACGTATTTCATGAATGGGCAACTGTATCAATTTTTTTTTATTTCAGAAACGTGTCTTTTAGGAAAATCTCCCCCCCCCACCCCCCCCCTCCCACAATTTTCACTTTAAAATTAAAGTAATAATAATAAAATACTTTATTTTGTGAAAATGGATGATTTTCTAGATTTCTACATTCAGTTCAAAAGTTTTAAATCCTTTTTGGTTTATTTCAGAATCACCGTGACCAAGCAGCAATGTCCACCAATCAGAAGAGAGAATACGACCCTTGTTCCGGACTTTTTTTTTTTTTTTTTTTCAAAAACCTATATCGACACTCCCGCCCCCTTAAATTATGTATCTGCAGCAGTTTCCTATATTGCATCTAAAAGCCTGTCTTTTCTTTACGGATAAAAACTAATCCGCTTTATCATAACTTAATTAATTTTTTAAGTCATTTAATTATCTTCAAATGCTATTCAGCGCAACATTGGAAAAAAAACGCTTTAAAATATAATTTAATTTTTTGCAAAGAAGCTTTAATTAACATACTACGACTTTAAAAAATAAAATACTATAAGCTAACATCGTAGGAGTTTAAGACAAAAGTTTCGAAATTCATAGAAAAGTAAATTAACAAAATATTTTTTTTATTGTAATGTCTTACTCAAAATTAGAAAAAAAAAAAAAAAAAAAAAAAGAAGAAGTTATGTATGATGAAAAAATTATTAGTAATTTGAGGATAGAAGAGCTTATGTTTTCTCAACCTGACGCAGTTTCCAAAGATAATTAGTTTTTTTTTTTTAATCTCAGAATGGTTAAAAGCAAATACTACATTTTTAACAGAGTGGATTGTGGATGCGGAATACTTCGTTAACAAGAAATTGAATGTTGTAAAATTTACGCAATAATGGAGTGGTTTAGAGATTCATCTTTTTAAGACCAATGTCAGACGGGCGTCTTTTTTGCTGCTTTTTTGCTTAGGTATTATCCATTCACAATGCTGTTTGCATTGTTATACAGGGTGTCCGGTCTCAACGGTGTCCAATGGCTAATTCCCAAACCGTTAGTGATAGGCATATAGTTCCAATTGCAAACATGTTTCAAATGAGGTAAAGAAGTATTTTTAAAGCGATTTGTGTCAAGAAAAATATTTTTTAAAAAATTACGAAATTTAAATTTTTATACGGTCTTCGGGTCCTATAAGTGATATTTAGTAAAAATATCCTATTTCACTGACAAGTAAGACAAAAAAAGTCCCATTCCTCTGCGATTAAAACTGACCGAGTAATAGATGTTTAAATTTGGAGTATCTTTTTTGCTGCAAAATAGGGGTCAGTCACAAATTTACTAGAAATAAAAATAATCGTCAGATATAAAATTTAATATTAAACATTGATAGTAAATTAACATTACAAATATTTTGAGATTTTTGTTCATTCTCACATATTAAAACAATTTTTTTTTCCAACCACATTTTGCCATTTATGCTGTATCTCGTAATTTGATTGGTCAGAGTTTCAGCATCAAAGTGACAATTCTTGACGGGAATCGTGCTTGACGAAAGCCATCAGAGGATAGAGTTTCGATAAAAAAAAGTGATTCGTATGAGGTCCAGGAGAATTAGAAAAACTAAACTATCTTAGAATTAATAGAATTATATTAAATTAGTTTTCTATTTGGATTTTTTTTTTTTTTAATACAATCAATCAATTCTAAATATTAACTTACGTTATTTGAACTTTTAATGTGTAAATATCGCCTCCACGCTGGAACAAAAAAAAAAAAGGTAATCTGTATCATCTACAACAGAAGGGGGGGGGGGGATATTCTGCGACGAGCTATCTTAAAAAAAAATACTTCCATGGGATTAACAATAGCGAACGGGTGTTTTCGCGTGAGTTGGGGGAAGAGAAAGTAGAATTTTTAGGGGGGTTGATGTGGTAGATTGGTTAGTTATTTCTTGCATAATAAAATAAAATATAGGGAAAAATACATACATAATTTTAGACAGTATGTATTGGCCGAGCAAAAGTCGGGGGGGGGGGGGGGTATAAATTTAGGGAGGATTGAGATGATTAGTAACTTACTATTAATATATTATAAAGTAACGGCTAACTACAAAGACAAAGTAGAAAATTTTCCTAACATTTTAATAAAGTTGTTAATTTTAATAATTTTAAATGTAATATACTTTTTTATATTTTTTAATTTAAGAGTATGTCTATATATTTTTAATTTAATCAGTAATTTATACTTAAATAAAATTATAATTGAAATCTATAATTACTTATATAAATTATAAATTTGAATATTTTTTTAATGATTTTGAATTTGATAATTTTTAAAATTATTACCTCTTTATGCTCTAATAATTAAATGTTATAATTAAGACAATAGGAAATAAAATTTTAAACGGGCGTGGAGTTTTAGAAGATGCACTATTTAATTAGACAAAGAGAGTAGAATAGTAAAATATATATATATATACATAAACCTCTATAGATTTTTAACTTTGCGTGCAGGTGAAACAAAAAGTGGGGAAGTAGAAATTTAAGGGGCCGATTAATTTAGATGAAGTCTTCAAAAAAAAAAAAAAAAAGCGAAAATCTACTGATGTGCAAAGAATTATCACGCTGTAAAACTTGGGAAAAAAAGGTCCGTCTTCTTTATTGCTTCAATAATTAATAAGCAATCCATAATCTAAATTCCACCTGAAATTGCAATTTAAACTTTTTCCTCACTGGCTCTCATACACACAAAGTTTATAATCCTGAAAACTACATTTTTTATGCAGCAATATCTGTTGTAGTAATGAACACTAAACAGCCGTATCAATTCCCCCTGAAATCTCCACTCCAAATTTTGTTACATCACATTACCCCCCCCCCCCCCATCCTTCCCGTCCCAAGCACAGACACAAGAAAGCTCAATTTGTAAGTAATTTGTTTGTACCATCTTAATGTTTTTATTTTTTTTTTATTTTTTTTTTATTTTTTTATGCCTACATTTTTATACATAACTTTTGAATGGCTGCTCTGAATATGTTAAGGAAATTAATATGTCCATTTTTGAAAATGATCTCGTATCACTTTTATTTTCTTTTACAATAAACATCAATTATTTGAATTATATGATTCAACCTGTGCGATCACTTCAATGATTTAAATAAACATAACAAAATTGTTACAATATTTTAATATTTTGTTCTAATAGAGCACAGATTTATCTATTAAATCGTCGGACATCATATAACCGCCCACATTCTCTCTTTTTAATTAACTTTTCTTTTTTTAAGATTTTGTTCCATTTGTCATTTTATTGTAACGATAAAAATAATAATTATTATCGTTTCAAAAATAGACTTTACCGGCAATTACGTGACCGGCTTGCGTGAGCTCTGCCGAATAAGAATATGCTGTGAGTTCGTTAGAGTTCTGTTCTGTTTTGAGTTGTGGAAACATGTAGAAAGTTATTTGCGCTTTTATTATTTTATGTGTACGTGTGATGTTCTATTTGTTATGTGCCGTCTCACTAAGAAGAAATAAAAAATATTTAAAAAGCTACCCCGAGAAAGTGTTATTTTGAAGTTATGTGAAATTTCTGTGTGATTTTAATCTGAGCTAGCCCGATTATTATTATTATTTTTACATTACCCCTTCTGAAAATTCCACTGTCTCTCCCTTCAGCAAATATTCATTAGCTCAGTTATTTTTTAAAATTATTTTTTAATTAAAAATTAGGGAAAAAATATTGTTAAATCAAAACATATATTAAATTATTGAGGACGTCAGTTTCGAAACTGACCTTATCCGAAATTTAAAAAATCGTGTTTCTCTATCAATCTATTCTATTGGTATAACTGTACCAATCAAACACTACAATCTCCAAATTTTCAATGAATACCAATGGGCGCATTTAAAGGTTTTACGCGATTTCCCAAAATTTGATTTTCTCGATAAGGCGAGTTTTGAAACTTACTTCTTCAATTATTTTAACCAATCTGAAAGTTAATTACTAAAAATTAACACTACCGTAATATTTATACGGGGAAAGCACCTTCTGTTAAATCGCTTTAAAAATGCTTCTTTATATTATTTAAAACCTTTTTGTAATTGGAACTGTATATATGTCTTTGACTAACGGTTTAGGAATTAGCCATTGCACATCGTTTGGAGTGGACGCCCTTTATAATACTTTAAGCACTTCGCGTACGACCCCTGAAAGCTTGGTCCAACTCATCTGTTTTCAGTTACAGAAAAGTGGTTTAAGTCATAAAATTGAAAATGTCATAACTCGGTCAATTTTAGCGTTAGATGAATGGGACTTTTTTTGCCGTACTTGTTAGAGAAATAGGAAAAGTTCACTAAATATCACTTATAGGACCGGGGGACCGTATAAAAATTTAAATTTCGTAATTTTTAAATAAATGTTTTTCTTGACCCAAATCGCTTTAAAAATACTTCTTTACCTCATTTAAAACATTTTTGCAATTGGAACTGTATGTCTATGACTAACGGTTTAGGTTTGGACACCGTTGGACACCGTTGAGACCGGACACCCTGTATAACATATATAGTATTTTAACACACGAGTGTTAATTTTTTTAATGAATTTCTATTTCTTCAATATCATAATAAAAATATTACATTATATTGTTAAGGTACCAGAACCAAATCAGAACACATTAAGGTTTGAAATCACAATAAACTGCGTTGAATCAGAATTAACAATTTAAATGTTGTTGAATGTAACATTCATGCATATTTTTACAATGAATCGAAACCCGTAGAATTCGACGAATGACAATGTTTAAAAGAACTAATTGATTGAATTTATAAAAAAAAAAATGACAAAAATAATTACAATTAATAATCAATCTTATATTGGCTGGCCAAACTCTTAAAACATTAATTTCAACTTTTCAAATTATTGAAAAATTAAATTTTATTCCTATACGTAATCAGTAACATGCAATTTAGGTCAGGACAACACAGGTCGGGGCAATAACTCCTGCAGAGAAAGACTTACTCCCCAATTTTGCACTCTGCATGTCTGCTGGGGGCACTTCGCACTTGTATTCCTCCATTCGTTCTACTGATACTCATTACTGTTTACATTATCTTGTAACGGTTTAATACTTAAGATATTACAAAACATAACACTTATTCTTAATATGTGTTACTTTAGGTTGTGTTGATTAACAAATATGCATCCGGAATCAGTGGGATTTGTTCATTTACCTATGCTGGCTACTTTACACAATCTAGGCGGGCAAAGTGGTCATTTTGTATTTTTTCTTTTAAAGTAACGTGTACATTAAAAAAAAAAATTAAGTAAAGTAGCAACTGAAACTAAAATTATTATAGTTACTATTAGTATTTGTTTCTAGAACTTTACTGAATAAAAAGGCATCATAAACATTCATCAAACCTTAGAGTGGCTACTTTACCCTTCCTTCCCCTATATTTTAGTTCATGGTTATCAGGGCTTAATTTTCATCGGAGCCCAGTTCCGGTACTTCTTTGTTTTTAGTAAATATTTAAATATTGGTCGGAATTCACCGGAGCTCATAAATACAGGGCTCCGGAGCCCAGTGCAATTCGTAGCTATGCATTTTTATGAAAAAAATGCATACCTACGAACTATCCCTTTTTATGTTAACATTATTTCCGAATCATAACCCTTACCATATTTAATCGCAGAGTTCTGCAATTAATTAACACTAAAACTAGACAAAGATTACGATTCGGAAGGAGTGATAACTAAAAAGTGGAATAATTGACAGCTAAGTATTTGCTGATAGATATTTTTTAAATTTTTATTTTGCTAAAGAAAAAAAAATGCTTTAAATTTGCAAATAATGTACGGAATATAAATATGCAGATTAGAGTGACGGGGGGGGGGGGGCAGGGAAACGGTACAGTTGTAGTACCGGTACCGCGTAATAGTAGGGCTCCGGTCCTTTTTTTATTAGAAATTAATCCCTGATTGTTATGTTATATTTTCCTTAAATAAAAAACGTATGTCTTTTTTTACAGTGTAATCGTCTTATCCTTTTCCAAGAAGATTTGCTTCAGAATATTCCGAACTCAATGTAGACAGGATTATCACCTAAATTAAAGTTGCTTCTCACGTTCAGATTATGAGTTAGATGGATTTTCATAAGATGATTTGTAATTCAAAAGAATTTCTAATAATACATGATTTATGTAAATATTTTTTTTAATTGTTTATGCATGTTGGATATGTATCCATAAAAAATTGTAAAATTCCGCTATTAAAAAGTTTTTATTTCAATAACTTTGAGAAGGGTATCGTATTTTATTTTTATTGCATCTTAGCAGAAATTATTCATTATTTTGGATTTAAATTAATGCTGTTCTCAAAAAAAGTATTTTTCCTCAAACAAACAAAACAAAACTTTCTGAAATTTTTAGTATGTCATTTTTATATGAACAGGTTGGAAATTGCATGTCAAACCTAGCAAATGTAGTGCGTTCGTACTGTAACTAGTTTTATAAATATTTTTTGCACCGCATATTCTACTGAATGTCTATTTTAGCGCACTTCATAAGTGCATATCCATTTCATTCTGTTCGAAAGGCTGTAACATCATTAAAATGCACTTGAAATAATTTTTTCCATTATCCGTAATGTAACGGAAAACTTTTGACTGTCCCTGTCAATAAACTATACATCCGATTGTCATAAAATTTGAAATGACGCGAGAAATCTTTGCAACAACTGTATGTTTAAAATTTCAGACCATTCAGTTGGGTAGTTTTTGCTCTGTTATATGCGAACGGATGGACAGACGGACGAAGCGACGACTATAGGTGCGACGTATTTATATAATTACGAACGCACCTAAAAAACCATGAAATCTGCAGGAATGACTTTTGAAGTGTTTTCGATTCGAATAATGTTTTTAATTTTTCGATAAATACAGGATGTCGCATAAATCGGTTGATATTTCAGATATTCACAAAAATTAAGAAAGTGTCGTATTCTGAGTGCGGTTTCCAGCATAAGGCTTTTTTTAAAAAAAAATCGGATTTTTTGTGGCAGTAGGAAATAAATTGTTCAAACATACGCCTACATAAGTTCAGACTTTAAAAATTCAATAAAATAAAAAATAATAATTATTATTTTTTATCCATTTGACTCTACCTGCTTGATGTTCGAAGATTGTGGGTGGAAAGTTTCAGTTCTTAAATGTTTTCTATATTTCTATAAACTTTCCACCCACAATCTTCGAACATCAAGCAAGCTGAACAGAAGCAAACGAAAGAGAATTCATCCTTTTAAAAACATTTTTATTTTGTACAACAAATAAAGCTTTTGGAACAAGATAAAGTAAAGTATCTACAACTCGTTGGAAATTGTGTTACGCCTAATCGATGTAACTAAATTAATTTTATAACACTTTTTTTAGTAATACTTTAAAGTACGGCCGGGACATAAAGGGTTAAACGGGGAGTTCAGGGGGGTGGAGTCAAATGGATAAAAAATAATTATTATTTTTTTTTTTTTTTTATTGAATTTTTAAAGTCTGAACTTATGTAGGCGTATGTTTGAACAATTTATTTCCTACTGCCACAAAAAATCCGATATATATATTTTTTTTTTTTTTAAAGCCTTATGCTGGAAACCGCACTCAGAATACGACACTTTCTTAATTTTTGTGAATATCTGAAATATCAACAGATTTATGCGACATCCTGTATTTATCGAAAAATTAAAAACATTATTCGAATCGAAAATACTTCAAAAGTCATTCCTGCAGATTTCATGGTTTTTTAGGTGCGTTCGTAATTATATAAATACGTCGCACCTATAGTCGTCGCTCGGTCCGTCTGTCCATCCGTTCGCATATAACAGAGCAAAAACTACTCAACTGAATGGTCTGAAATTTTAAACATACAATTGTTGCAAAGATTTCTCGCGTCATTTCAAATTTTATGACAATCGGATGTATATTTTAATGACAGGGACAGTCAAAAGTTTTCCGTTACATTACGGATAATGGAAAAAATTATTTCAAGTGCATTTTAATGATGTTACAGCCTTTCGAACAGAATGAAATGGATATGCACTTATGAAGTGCGCTAAAATAGACATTCAGTAGAATATGCGGTGCAAAAAATATTTATAAAACTAGTTACAGTACGAACGCACTACATTTGCCAGGTTTGACGTACAATTTCCAACTTGTTCATATAAAAATGACATACTAAAAATTTCAGAAAGTTTTGTTTTGTTTGTTTGAAGAAAAATACTTTTTTTGAGAACAGCATTAATTAAAATCCAAAATAATGAATAATTTCTGCTAAAATGCAATACGATACCCTTCTCAAAGTTATTGAAATAAAAACTTTTAATATCGGAATTTTACAATTTTTTATGGATACATATCCAACATGCATAAACAATTAAAAAAAATATTTACATAAATCATGTATTATTAGAAATTCTTTTGAATTACAAATCATCTTATGAAAATCCATCTAACTCATAATCTGAACGTGAGAAGCAACTTTAATTTAGGTGATAATCCTGTCTACATTGAATTCGGAATATTCCTGAAACAAATCTTCTTGGAAAAGATAAGACAGCTCTTACACTGTAAAAAAAAAGACATACGTTTTTTATTTCAGGAAAATATAACATTCAGGGCTTAATTTCTAATAAAAAAAGCATTACATTTGTATAATTCCTATAATTCTATTAAATACTTTGAAAAAGATTTTATAAAAAATATTTGAGTGGAGTTGTAAGTATTTCACAAAATCCCTACAAATAAATATTTTGTTGATTAATTTTAATTGGCAATATCCTTCTAAAATTTATTAATTGATTATGTAAATCTTCTAATCAATTTACAAAAATTCAGGAAAAATACTTTAGAAAATGAAGTTTTCATCTTTTCACAATTTGATACATAAAGGGTTAAGATAGTTTTTAAAACATGAACATCACATAAAAAAATATATATAACTGAAAATTGCCTTTCACAAGGGTTTCTGGAGTCAGTGCCCCTCCCATCTTGTGAAGAAAAACATTTAGTTCATTTTTATGTGCATTCGTAATTATATAAATACGTAGCACCTTCGGTCTGTCCGCATATAACAGAACAAAAACTACCCAATCGAATGGTCTGAAATTTTAAATATATAATTGTTTCAAAATTTTGTGGAGTCATTTCAAATTGCATGAAAATCAGATGTATAGTTTAATTAGCAGGACAGTCAAAAGTTTTGCGTTACAGGACGGTCAATGGGAAAAAAATTATTTCAAGTGCCTTTTAATGATGTTACAGCCTTTCGAACGGAATGAAATTGATAGGCACTTATGAAGGGCACTAAAATATACATTCAGTACAATATGCGGTGCAAAAAATATTTACAAAACTTTTTGTAGTACGAACGCACTCCATTTGCCACGTTCGATGGGCAGTTTCCAACTTGTTCTCTTAGTGTCTAATTATTTTAAGTCCTGTAAGAATATATTTTTTTCAAAATCATGGAAGAAAAAGAAAATGTGGAATTAAATGGAAAAATTCAGCGAAGAACATTTGCCGTTAGATCCCTCCCCCCTTCCCCACTTGTGGGTGGCCATGTTCCCAATGTGATATCAGTTTTTACAAGGACTGCAAAAAGTAGGTTACAGAAAAATACTAGGAGAAAGCTACAATGTAAACAGAAAAGTATCGGATGAAGTGGGTCATTTCGTACACAAGTGCCAATTTTCTGTTCACGAAACCAGCAAAGCGCAAGCACGAATTCCTATTTTAGCGGAATATCAGCACGCTAGATTTGTTTAATGACTGCTTATAATGTGTTCCTCTTAATTGAGCCTTGTTCCGAAAGGGTTAAAAAGAAATGTATTTCTTATAACTAATAATATTTAATCAACTTCATTAAAAGGAAGGTTACTTACTTATACAACTCATTTTATGCATTTATGTTTATGCACTTATGACAAGGGCTTCAAAGCAAATTCTTAAAGCAATTTATAAGTAATAAGCTTTGGGCAACATAAAACAGTCTGGTAAAATACAATGCAACTTCTGTATTTATTTTTCTTCATTAAATAGCTATAAAAGAACGAGAAATGGCGAAGAAATTTACTTACGGTAAACAACAAAATAAAATCATAAAGACAAATCAATTTTCTAGTTTAAAAAAAAAAAAAAAAGATATATTTGTCTTTCAAATGCCCGTTACATTTGTTTATAATTGGCCAGGGTCGATGCCTGTATATATGCAGACAAGCTTGTAACCCGACTATGGAAGACAGTTGAGAAGAGAGACTGACTATACTGTAAATGCAGATAAATGTTTCTTTATCAGAAGATTTACAAAGAATATAATCTATAATTCCTGCCGAGTTACACACTATTCCGAAAAGCGTTCTTTTTTCTAATCTTAGAAACTAATACATTTCCGAGATTTAAAGAAGCATTTCTGAAACAAAAGTTTATTTTGTTGCCGTAATTTTAGGAAATGTTTCTAATGTATATTTAGTAAGTAATTAATAATAATTAACACAACTATGAATTGACGAGGCAGATCTTAGACATATAAACATTTACTTGAACATTTCACAAAACTAAAACATCACTTACAAACGTCAGTCACATGACACAAGACTAGAGAACATTTCTCTGATAATGAATTGTGGGAGGAAAGAAAACTTTGGTGCTGCCATCTATACCTATTAAATTGAAATACAAACATGACAGCTCTCTCCTACTAAATATTTCAGACGGTCAGGAGCTCTTCTGTACCTACCGGATCTTCTCAGTATCTGTGGAGAAGAAGAAGAAGAATTAGTTTTTAAAAGTTCAACAGCATCAGCTATGGAACTAGTGGGAACAGAAGGTTTTGGAAGTATTGGCTCAGATTCAGTTGATTTAGGACTTGAAGGATCAGGATCATGAAAGTCAGTTAGTGTAGAGCCTGGAATATTTGGAACATGAGATTCAACTGGTTGCAGATCTGCGATACTAGGCTGTATTGGTGGAAAATCACCTTGTTTCACTATTGCATTTTCACTTCTGAAATTTCCTGTATCACTTTCTTCCGAATTTGTATTATTAACTAAAGAAATCTCTGAACCTACATTTTTTATTTGATCAACATACCTTTTCCAAATATTCGAACCAACTTGAACACTATAATGCAATTTTCCTTCTCTTGTTATTATTCGACCAATTTTCCACTTGGCTTCTGGAGTATAATTTCTTACAGCTACTTTCTGGTTAATTTCAAATTCTTTTATTTTAACTTTGGACTTTTTCGCATCTTGTTTATCATGAACGAAATTTGTAACATTTGGTACTATCAAATCTATTTTTGTTCTTATATGACGTTTCAGAAATAAAGATGCAGAACTCTCCCCCGTTGTATCATGAGGCATCTTCCTATATTGCAAAAGGAAGCTATTTAATTTCATTTGTAAAGTACCAAGTTCGGAAGCTATTTAATTTCATTTGTAAAGTACCAGGTTCGGAAGCTAAGGCTTTTAATCCACGTTTGAGAATTTGCACATATCTCTCCGTCTGTCCATCTGTAGCTGTATGGTATGGAGCACTGAACTTATGTTTTACACCATGATTTTTCAAAACTGTCTCAAAATATTCAGATGTGAACTATTTAGCATTATCTGATACTAAAGAAATAGGAAAACTGGAAAACCGTATCGTGCAAAAAGTGAAGAGAGACAAGTAATTGTATTTTCTGAAGTTGTACTAGGAATGTTGAGTTACATGTTGAGTTATAAGCGAATTCGATCACGTGACAAACCTATTTTTCGCCCGCTCTTGAGTGCTCTTTCTCCCTTCGCGCCGAAATTCGGTTCAAAACGCTCACTTTGACACTCTTTTCTGAAAGATCTATTGTGTTTGCAAAAAAATGGAAAAAACAGCTCAATTACATAGTTTCTGAACAACAACATCAACTAGTTTCATGCATTTTCGAACAAAAATAAATTAAAAATTATGTCATAAAATTACCCTTTACGATTTGAGAACACCCTTAATATATCGACTACCTGAAGCACCCATTGCTCTAATTACACTAATTCTTTTCTTTACAGTTTGATTTCTCAAAAGTACGTTTTTACAACTCAAAATGACTCTACCACACATTTTAACCAGAACTTTTCACGATATTGAGATTAATATGTTAAATATAAATTTTTTTATTTAAAATTTTTGCTTTTTTTTTTTAAGAATAATGTAGTACATGAAAATTTTCATTGAATTATGAAAAGCTAAAAAATGAAAAAAAAAATTAAATATCTGGTTAAAATAATCGTGTGTGTCTTAGAATACTGTGTTAAAAACATAGAATAAAATAAATATTATGAGACGTTAAAAAAGATTAAATGCCTTGTACTAATCATATGTGTTTCACTATTTCAGAATAACTGTATCCGTTCTGTACCCCTGTATCTGTTAGATTTTACAGCAAGAGCGAAAAATCACTCACGAGACATATATTATGAAACACTTTTTCATCAGTAACATAGCACTGTAAAGAATTTTCATTTTTTAATGAAATATGTGAATAAGCTAGTTAAAAAATAAATAAATAACACCGTAAAAATTAATTTTCACACTGCAAATAGAAGCGTCTTAAATTTAGACACATATGTGACTGAAAAAGAATTTTAGACACTTAAGTGTCTTAATCTGAAAATTCAGACATTATAGATGTCTTAATTTAAGATACATAAGTGTCTTACTATGACCATGGTGTAAACGAACTGAGAATAATGTCTAAAATATCCGCAAACGTCTTATTTTAAGACACTTCATTGCTTTAAACGTGTCTTAATTTAAGACGTTTTGATTCTTCCGACGCAATAACCACCAGGGGGCACTAGCACTCCCAGTTGCGCATGCGTTTTAGATGTCTTCGTTCGAAGTGGTATACGTTGTAATTCAAACAAAGTTTGTTTTTATGTACGCGTGTATTTTAATTCGTTTTTTGCGAAATGTGAAGTACTGTGATTTTAATTCGTATTTACTTGGATTATTTATTTATTGAATACATACATCTGACGTGTGTGCTCGACATCAAATGTCTCTTAGAAGCTGTCATCGATACAAGGGCGGGATAGACACAGAACAGAAGTAGACGACGGTTGAAGATTACACCCGGAAATTCTACAAAGCGTGTGCAACGGGCTTAGTGTTAACTCGTATCAATTTATATCTATAATATTGTGTTATTCATCTTCGTCCTGTCGAAGCTGGCAAAAAAAAAAAGAAACTTTTGTCTGGCGGGTCCTGTTTTTAGGATGAAACATCTCATTCTTTAAATATGGCTAGTCGGATGTATTATGGGATTACCTTTTAAACTGATGAAAGTCTTTCTCCCTCACTGTGGTTGTGGTAGTTTTCAAAATTTCAAATCGAGGAATATTTCTTACCTCTTGCAAACAGCGATTGAAGTAAGTGTTATAATTTTTTTATAGTACTAAAATTATTGTCTTTTATGATTTTATTTATTGTACTAAACAAAATCTTACATGAAATTTAATTAGTTTTGAATCTTTTTGCAAAAAAAAAACACTAATACTAGAAGTATATATTTTTAAATTTATGACGTTGTCTTTTATTACAAATTATGTATTATTTATTCTCATCTTTTTTCTCAAATTTAAAGTAATAACATCACTAAAAAACAGACATATTTAAAAGTTAAGTTCATTCTCTTGTTTTGTTTTATTTTCAATATGGCAGTTCTTAGTTTCAATTTCAATGGCTAATGCTTATCTCATACTCGACCACAAGGAAATAGAAAAAAAAAACTTTGAAAGATCTCCTAAAGTTTTCTTACTTCCTAGCTAGGGATTACAATCCCGGATTGAGATCCCGGGATCCCGCTTTAATTTTAACCCCGAAAATCCCGGAATTTTTACTGGAAAATTCCGGGATTTTCGGGATTGCCTTTTTTTTTTCCATTGAACAATATTCAGCTGAAATTAAAAAATATATTTATAAACTTTCGCTTTTGGAAAAAAAAATCAATTGATTTTCATGAAATTTATATATAATTGAAAATGAATGTTTATCTCAAGTATTTCTTAGATATATTTCTAAAGCTATTAAATCTTTTAATGTGTGAAAACTTTTGATTTGGAAACATAGAAGTAAGCCAATCAGGAAAAAGGAAATCATTTGTTTATTTAGATTTCGCTGCATGCGTGGATTCGAAGGTCATTTTCCAATTAGACTTTGCTGGTAAGCAGTTTGTATCATAGTGATATCATGTGCTAACTTTTTTTTTTTTTTTTTTTTTTTTTTTTTGCTTTATTTTGCTTTAAAGATGTCTTGTTTAGTACCTCATAGGAATGATAACAATAAGCCCATGTGGCAATATAAATTTTTAAAAAATCTAATTTTTAAATGATAAGGATTTTTATTTTTTTTCGGGGAGGGGGGGGGGGGGGATTTTGTATGAAATTTTCGTAAAGTTGATACCTTAAATCTTGCACTGATTATAATGAAAGTTTTGAACTTTTAGAGTAGGACAAGATTAAAAAACACAAAATATAAATAAACAAAATACCGAAGTAATTTTTTTCTCAATATTAACCCTTTGCACTCGAGGACTCCGGAGCGGAGCCATTTAAAATTTGTCTTCAAACTCGAGGTCTTCGCTACGGAGACAATACAAATAATTTTGTGATACCATGTAATCTTGGCTTTTCTAGACAGGTATCACAAAATTATTTGCATTGTCTCCGTAGCGGAGCCCTCGAGTTTGAAGACAAATTTTAAATGGCTCCGCTCCGGAGCCCTCGAGTGCAAAGGGTAAAGTAGAATATTTATTTATTTATTCATAGTTAAATAGCTGTTGTGATTATCATCTGATATATATGTAAAATTGCCTATGTGGCAATATAAATTTTTAAAAAATCTATTTCTAAATTATATGAAGTAGAGTAGGACAAGATTATAAGAAATATATATATTTATCCATGTACTTTAAAAGCCCTCAATAGCCCTTGCCGCTGAATTTGTCCGATAATCGGAGATGCCTGCTTTTGTGAGGTAAAAATATACAAATATGTATGCCATGCGGATTAAAAAAGTATTCGCTAAATAGATGTTTCAGAATAGCTATTCGGGAATATCCATTAACCTCCACAACGGATACTCCCGAATACCGGACATCTCAATTAAGATAACAATAATGCAGGGTTGCATTTTTTGCAAAAGAACTTCTTGATTAAAGAATGGGCATACTGAGCCGTGCCCCGCCCCCCTACGATTTTAGTGCCCACAAATTTCATGTGCAATATTTGTAAAGTTTATATTTTAAATCTGTTTCGAAATTCCACTGATTATAATCAATATTTTGAACTTTTAAAGTAAAATAAGATTAAAAATAAAACAAATTAAAAAAATCTAATATTTAGATAAATATTTTTTGTTTTAATCTTGTTCTACTCCTGAAGTTCAAAATATTGATTATAATCAGTAAAATGTCGTAAAAGATTTAAATTATCAGCTTAACAAAAATTGCGTACCAAAATTGGGAGCACAAGAAAAATCAGGTTGTAGGGGGGGGGGGGGGGCAGGACCCCAGCCAAATATTTTTCCAGGATTCAACGTGGTCAAACATGGCTACGTATGATGCTTACAAAAAAAATGGATGCTATTAAGACGTTTGAAGTGTCTGAAATTCAGACACGAAAAGTGTCTAAAAAAATTCAGGCATTTTAAAATGTCTGAAAACTGAACACTCCGTTTCAGACACTTAAGTGTTTGAATTTCAGACATTTTAATTTACAGTGCAGCTACTGTTGTCCACATCTAATAATGTGTGCGAATTCTTTTGTGCAGCCCTGTATATAATCTATAGAATTTATACTCATCGCGTAATACACTAACAATTAGAGGTTTAAATATGCATACCACAGCGGAATAAGATCTTTCGGCACTTACCGATCATAATCACTCCTGTGTGAACGATAATGAACGATAAATGTTATGCTTTCCATATAATCTATAGAAAACATATTGCAGTGCATCTCAGCGATCCTTTGTAATTTCATTATCTTTCAAGTATCACTACATCATTAAAATGCAAAAGATTCCCCTCCCCCCCATATTACATGGTAATCGGAATATATTTACGAGAGTTAGAGCACAGATAGACGGCAGACAGACAAACTGAATTCATACATTTTTCAGCTGTTGTGAAAAGTATTCAAAACGAAGGCGGGTCCAGCCCTCCATTTATTAGAGAGGGATCGTGCCTCCTATTTGGGGGGGGGGAGGGCAGTCACATCTCTTAAGGCTGTTCTTAACTGCTCTGCTCAACAAGCGCAAAACGTTTTGACACATTTACAAATTCATTTTTTAACGGAAAGATATAAAATTGGAAAGCCTGGCCATGGAAGCGATTTGGAATGGAACTGTTTTTTCCATTTTTTGATCAACCAATTACCTATTGAGTTAGAAGCGAATTCGATCACGTGACAAACACGTTTTTCGCCCGCTCTTGAGTGCTCTTTCTCCCTTAGCGCGGAAATTCGGTTCAAAATGCCCACTTTGACACTCTTTTCTGAAAGATTTATTGCGTTTGCAAAAAAAAAAAATGGAAAAAACCGCTCAATGACATAGTTTCTGAACAACGACACCAGCTAGTTTCATGCATTTTCGAACAAAAATAAATGAAAACTTATGTCAGAAAGTTACCCTTTTGGATTTGAGAACATCCTTAAGGCTGTTCTCAAATCCAAGAATGCAACGTTTTTTTTTTTTTTTTCTGCAAACGCAAGAGATTTTTCAGACAATAGTGTCAAAGTGGGCGTGTTGAACCGAATTTCCACGCGAAAGTAGAATAACCACTCAAGAACGGGCGAAAAATGTGTTTGTTCCGTGATCAAAATTGCTTATAACTCAATAGGTAATTGATTGATCATAAAATGGAAAAACAGTTCGATTCCAAATCGCTTCCATGGCCAGGCTCCAAACTGTCTGACATTTGTCGAGCAGAAAATTGGTATAATAGTTTACGCGCAGGATTACAAAATAAATTTTGCAACTAGAATTAAATTTTTTGTGCCTAATTATACTTCAGATTGCAATAATTACCCTGAACCTAAATAAATTTGTATCTAAATCATTTTTGTATTTTTAATACAAAGTTGTATTTAGCTAATAAAAAATTTTGAAAATTTCAACAGTATAATCACCCCAAATTTTTTTTTTTTTTTTGAACAACAAAAATGAAATTTTAGGTCCAGTTTATTAAAGAAATGAATAAATGAAAAATAAACGGTCAAGTGCGACCATTACTTCCGCACAGAGGGTTCCGTAGAATAAATATATGAATTTGTAATTGTATTATTAAAAAAAAACGTTGCTAAAAGAATACTAAGACTTTGTAAAAAACTATACAAATTAGGGTTGGGTATAACTGTATATAGAAAAGTGTAAATGGGTATATCATGAAAGTTCAAAGAGATATGGAACCTAAATAATATAAAATATAGCTATTCGTATAACTCTTCTTTTAATATTATCCTAATCTGTTTATGATGAACATAATTCGGTACTGACAATAAAAGCAGTGCATAGTTAAACTTCATTTGGCATTTCATGAAACTAAATTCAGCGTAGTAATAACCTTTATTTCTACAGTGTAGCTAAAACAAAACCTTTGTTCAAAGTTTAAATTTGGCATTGTGCTAAGCGCGCTTCGAATTGAGGTCTCAAAGTTGCAACGCCGCCTTGGTCAGTGCCGCGTTTTTCCAGATAGGTGTTTAAGGGTGTATTCCAATACAAACTGCTTATTTTCTGATTCATTTTTAAATTCATTTTTGCTCTCAAACGCATCAAACTGGCAAATTCTCTTATTTAGAAACTACATAATGTGCCGTGCTTCTCGATTTTTTGATAAATGCAGAAAGTATTGTAAAAAATGCTGTCAAAGTTGGCGTTTTGAACCGAATTTTTGGAAGCAAGAGATCTGGGAATGAAAAAAATGGTGATACTTAGAAAATAACTGTTTAAAAATCAAATCCTAATGAATTGAGCAAAAAATGAAATCACACGGCCACTTATACATCTCTTCAAAAATCACCTCAGCAAGTTTCATGTTTTTACTCTTAAAAATGAGTCGGAAAATGTCTCAGAAAATTTCTAGGTGTTGAGGGTGGACAAAATATTTTTTCGAATACACCCTTAATTAACTTCTAAAGTCACTCGAGGCGTATTGAGAGATACAATCAATGCAAACTATTGCGAATCCCACAGTATTTATGCGATTCATTTTAATTAAATCTTTCGAGGGCGATGCCTTTAAAAAACGGACACCTAATTTTAATTCCAAAACAGACAAACGGCACCAAGAATATTTAATTAAAATTTTCCTTTTATCATGTACGTGAAAATTGTTAGAAAAATTTGTGAGTCTAACAGTTTTTGGGGTGAATCCACACGCTCCTCACTAATTCATATACTATAAACGCAAACTGCGCGATGCCTCATCACAACAATAAAAGAATAATTAAAGGCCTTACCTTCTATGTATAGATATCCGTTTTTCAGCTCGCGGTTAGTCAGGGCGTCTAAGAATTATGGAGTATCCCGTATCATCATATATTCGTATATCTTTACTCCTTCAGGTCTCAGTGCATCAGGCTTAAAATAGGAATCATGTAACAGACGGTTTATTGTGTCTGTACTGCATTGAAACTACTCATATTGTAGGAAAGGAAAAAGGAGAAGTTTAATTAGAGATACTAAGAAAGAGATTACATTTTGTACGTCTTCACTTGTGTGAGGACGTTTTAAAAGTGAATATTACATATGTTTTTCCGCGCGTGTTACATCATTAAAATTGATAACCATATGGATGTATTTTCGGCACTTTGAGGTAATCAACCAATTATACATAATTGGATATTTATGAAAGTTACAAGGAAGTAAAGTCTGATAAAATAGTGTTCAGTGTAACAGTCAATTATAATGTTTATAAGTTTATAACGCGAACCAGAATAGAACATAAGTGCTTGCGAGTCTGGTTTAAAACATATCTCACATAAGGCGAAGAAAGATGAAGAGATGCAGTTTCTGTGCATATTACATCTGTCGACTACTAAGTGTTTCTTTTTCGCTATGAACTCTAATGATGTTTTTCTGCAGTAGAAAGAGGGAGAAAATGGGTATCCAAAACTCTTGATAAGGGGATTATATGAATATATCTTCTATCAAGTTCCCCCTTAAGCCCCTAATCAAGATTGATCTGTAATTTTAATTTGTCTCTGTTCTCTTGAAATTCAGGCTTGGGTTCTGGCTTCGTCAAAATGTCTGCCAGCATAGATTTGCTCGGACAATAACGTAATTCTATGGTACCATTTTCTTTCATATACTTAATCATGTGATATTTTAGATCGATGTGTTTTGTCTTGTTGGTGTATTTTTCAGATTCTATCATTTTTATGCAGGATATGTTATCTTCATATACAATTACGGGTAGGTTTTGTGGTAAATTCAAATCTTGTAAAAGTTTTATTATCCACACAAGTTCTTGTGCAGCGTTTGCTGCGGCTACGTATTCAGCTTCTGCTGACGATTGCGCAATGCAAGTTTGGCGTTTGGTTATCCATTGTATCGGATTTTTCCCAAGAAGGAATAAATTCCCTGATGTTGATCTTCGTGTTTGCGTATCACCGGCCCAATCGGCATCGGTGTACACTTCCAAAATTGGTGTACATTCAGTGCTGATTATGAGATTTAGGTCCTTTGTGTGGTAGAGGTACCTGATCAGTCGTTTAACACCTTTCCAGTCTTTTTCCGACGGATTTTCGTTCTTTCTGCTAAGAACATTTACAGCCAGTAGTATGTCTGGCCTAGTTATAGTTGCAATGTATAATAACGCGCCTATCGCTTTACGATAATTTATGTTGTTTGGCATTGGATCTTTATCCTTTTCTGATCTTAAGAAGCCCGTTTCCATGGGTGTTCCGTAAGGTTTTGATTCCTCTAAGTTAAACCTTTTAACGATTTCCATTATTTTTGTTGTTTGGTTAAGGTTAAAGCCGTTATGTGTTTTCTTAATTTTTATCCCAAGATAATTACTAATTTCCCCCAAATCTTCAAGTGTATATTGTGTTTTTAACTTATTTATTACTTCTTCAATTTGCGCATTGTTTCCCGCTATGAGAATGTCATCTACGTACACAACTACGTAGACTATATTTCCCCCCTGTCCTTGTGTAAATAGGCAGGTGTCTGCCTTGCTTTGCATAAAATTTAGTTCTCTAAGAGATTCAGTAATTTTTGTGTACCAGGCCCGGGCTGCCTGTTTAAGCCCGTATATGGCCTTTCGGAGTTTACAGACTTTATCGGGTTCGTTTGTGTTCACGTACCCTTCCGGTTGTGACATGTATACCTCTTCTTCTAGGTCTCCGTGCAGGAACGCGGTTTTTATGTCGATGTGCCTGACACTAATGTTATGATAGGCTGCGGCAGTGAGGAAACATCTTAAGGTGGTGTGGGATACTACTGGGGCGTAAGTCTCGTCAAAGTCGACCCCGTATTTTTGTTTAAATCCCTGAGCTACTAATCTCGCCTTGTAACGCTTTACTTTCCCAGATTCATCATATTTAGCCTTGTAGGTCCATTTGGATCCAATTACTTTGGCTCCCTGTGGTGGTTTTACCAAAGACCATGTTTCATTTTTCATAAGCGAGTTTATTTCGTCGCGTGTCGCTTCGATCCAATTCATTTTTTCTTGTGGGTTTTCAATGTTTAGCATGTCGTGCCAACCTTTCGGTTCATATACCGGATCATGCCGGACTGCATAGGCAAACCTGTCCGGTGGCACGCCTCTATTATGCCTTTCAGATCTTCTCAATTGTTGTGTATGTTGAGACGCGGATGGTGTATCTGAAGAATTTTGGTTTTGTGTTAGATCAAATTCGATTACGCTTGTGTCAGTCTGTCGTGTGTGTTTGTTTGTTTCTGACATTAACTCATTCGTGTTTGAACTTTCATCAGCATTTATATTACCCATGTTATTTTCCGCGAATTTTACGGTTCTAGCTAAAATGACTCTTTCGTCACTAGTAAATATTCTGTACGCTTTCGATCGGTTGTCGTAACCTACGAAAATGCCTTTCTCTGCTTTATCATCTAATTTGCCGCGTTTTGATTTGTGGATGTATGCGTACGCAGTACAGCCGAATACTTTAAGATATCTTAAATTTGGTTTTCTGTTTAGCCAAAGCTCATATGGCGTAGTGCTAATAGATTTGGAAGGCAAGCGATTCTGCAAATGATTTGCGGTGCAGATTGCTTCTCCCCATAATTTATGTGGGAGGTTAGCTTCGCTTAACATGCTTCTAGTCATGTCTAACAGTGTCCTGTTTTTCCTCTCAGCAATGCCATTTTGACTTGGACAGTATGGTACGGTGAGCTGGTGTTCGATTCCGTTACATTTAAGATAGTTTTCTAATTCATCGTTGACATATTCCCCGCCATTGTCGGATCTGATGGCGGTTGGGAATTTTCCAAACTTATTTTTGACGGTTGAGATGTATTCCCTCAATTTTTCATATGCTTCGCTCTTTTTCGACATTAAGTAGATAACATAAAATTTGGAATAGTCGTCAATGAATGTTATGAAGTACCGCTTTCCCCCTATGGTGGGTGTATTTATCGGCCCACATACGTCACTGTGGATTAATTCTAGCCTTTTCGTGGCTCTATGTGCACCCGATTTGGGAAATGGGGCGTCGTTGGTTTTGGACTTTATGCATACCTCACATTCTTTGTCGTGTCGGCAGTTGTTTATGGTAATTCCGTTCACTAGTTGTTTTTGTACAATGGTTTTAATTGTTTCGTAGCTTCTGTGGCCTAACCGCCTGTGCCACAACTCAATACATTTTGTGTTTGAACATTTATGCGTAATGTTTACATGATTGCTTTCAAATTGATTATCATTGTTTACTTGTACTTCATATAAATTGTTCTTTAATCTACCTTGAAGAATTACTTCATCGTTATGTATAATGTCGCATGTATCTTTTTCAAATTTAACTTGACATCCGTTTTTCGTTGCCCTGCTTACTGACAGCAGGTTAGTTTCGATTTCAGGCACAAACAGTACGTCACGAAGTATAATCTGCCTGTTGTTTTTTCCTGTGTGAATTACAATTTCCCCTGAGCCATATGAAATTAGTTTATTGCCATTCGCGACTGTTACGTTAGTTTCTGTGTCGCTAGTCATATTTGAAAACATTTCTTTGGAGTTGGCAATATGGCTAGAGCTTCCGCTATCGATAATAAAAGTTTGTTTATTTGCGGGTCGTTCAATTAACAACGCAACATTTTTATTTTCATTTCCTATCTGTCTTGTATCTTGCGGTTTCGCGGTTTTGGCCGGGGCATTTTCTTCAAAACATAGAGAGGTGGTGTGATTTTTATTTTTGTAAAATTTATTATTTTGTACTGGATTATTATTATTTTTCCGTTTCAGGAACCAACAATCGTTGTACGAATGGTTCTTCATTTTGCAATAGGAACAAAATTTGTTACCTCTCTTGCGGTCTGTGTTAACTAATTTTTCTCGAGCCTTGTATGCTTTAGTACTATGTTCCGAGTTTTCGGAATTTTCAACTCTACGAGTATACTCATCAAATAATTTGCTTTTAATAAAGCTGGGCGTCAATTCATCTTCATTTCTCGACTCTAACGCCGTAATCAATGTGTCATATGACGGCGGTAATGAGCACAAAAAGAGTGCAGATATATGAGAGTCGGTAACATTTTCTCCGATCGCAGCTAATTTGTCGATAAGTTCCATTAATTTCGTGATGTGTGCGATTAAGTTCCCTCCTTCGTTTAGCTTTGTGCTATACAATTTTCGAAGGAGGTGCAATTTGCTTGAGAGATTGGACCGTTCGTGAATATTTTTCAAAGTGTCCCAAGTCTCTCGAGCCGTGTTTAAATGTTTGATGTTAATTATCTGCCCATCTTCAATACTGAGATTGATTAGTGCCCGTGCTTTCCTGTCTTTCTTATTCCAATTTTCAGTCAAAGGGTCTGGAGCTTGATCGGTAATGACATCAAATAGCTCCTCTCTAATTAAAAGCATTTCTAATTTAAACCGCCAACAAGAATAGTTATTGGCGTTAAGTTTTTCAATGGCTGCACTATCCTTTGCGTAAGCCATAATTTTTCTTTCCTTTAAGTCAATTAGATACTTTTTCCTTCACCTGACTACCGGATTTATTTATCTGGCTTAATTTGCCTAAATGGATATCTATATTTGTTTAATTTACTAAATGAGACATTAAATCAGTCTCATAATCAAAATATGTTAGAAAAATTTGTGAGTCTAACAGTTTTTGGGGTGAATCCACACGCTCCTCACTAATTCATATACTATAAACGCAAACTGCGCGATGCCTCATCACAACAATAAAAGAATAATTAAAGGCCTTACCTTCTATGTATAGATATCCGTTTTTCAGCTCGCGGTTAGTCAGGGCGTCTAAGAATTATGGAGTATCCCGTATCATCATATATTCGTATATCTTTACTCCTTCAGGTCTCAGTGCATCAGGCTTAAAATAGGAATCATGTAACAGACGGTTTATTGTGTCTGTACTGCATTGAAACTACTCATATTGTAGGAAAGGAAAAAGGAGAAGTTTAATTAGAGATACTAAGAAAGAGATTACATTTTGTACGTCTTCACTTGTGTGAGGACGTTTTAAAAGTGAATATTACATATGTTTTTCCGCGCGTGTTACATCATTAAAATTGATAACCATATGGATGTATTTTCGGCACTTTGAGGTAATCAACCAATTATACATAATTGGATATTTATGAAAGTTACAAGGAAGTAAAGTCTGATAAAATAGTGTTCAGTGTAACAGTCAATTATAATGTTTATAAGTTTATAACGCGAACCAGAATAGAACATAAGTGCTTGCGAGTCTGGTTTAAAACATATCTCACATAAGGCGAAGAAAGATGAAGAGATGCAGTTTCTGTGCATATTACATCTGTCGACTACTAAGTGTTTCTTTTTCGCTATGAACTCTAATGATGTTTTTCTGCAGTAGAAAGAGGGAGAAAATGGGTATCCAAAACTCTTGATAAGGGGATTATATGAATATATCTTCTATCAAAAATAAGCAAGCTCGCATTTTCTAATAAATTCGTTTATAAATTCTGGTGTCAGTTCATTATTTCATAAGTTTATAAATAGTATTGCTCCGTGCCGGAAAGGATTAAGTGGTCGCAGGACTCTTAAAGCTTCAAAATTTAAGAAATCTTAATTTTTTTTAGATGTTAAACTCCTATCTTTTCTGAATATTTTGATATAATTGTTTCCTTGAAATTCCCATTAGAACAGAAGTTTTGGCTTTTAGAATTATACCCGCTCAATAGCTGAAGCGGCGTTTTCGAAACTTTAAAGTCATTATTTTCCAAATGGCGTTTTTTGAGCATAAGGCGCAGGATACCTCAAAAACTTTTGAATATTTTTTCATGAAATTTTCAAAGCATATATTTCATGTTAGTCTGTATAAACTGAACCTAAAGTTTCCTTTTTATTGTTCAAAAAAAATATTTTTTAGGTGATTTTACTGTTGAAATTTTCAAAATTTTGTGTTAGCTAAATGCAACATTGCATCAAAAATATAAAAATGCTTTAAATATAAATTTATTTAAGTTCAGGGAAATTATTACAATCTGAAGTATAAGTAAGCACCAAAATTTTCATTCTAGTTGCAATATTTATTTTGTAATCCTGCGCGTAAACTGTTATGCCAATTTTTTGTTCTACAAATGTCTAACAATTTCGAGCCCCCTATAAATACTAATTCTGTGTCTTGCAATTTTTTATCCCAATTAAAATTGTGTTTTAAAATCATATACATTTTGAGACGTTAAATGTTGAAAATGGTCTTTTTTTTTTCTTTTTTTCCACTTTTTGGAGTCCCGAGACCCCTTAAATTAGTATGTTTTTAACAATTTGACGTTTATTGCTTTTATACTGTTACTGGACATTACAATACACATATATATCATTAAAAGTTGTTAACTAGGCATAGAGTACGCCGCCCCTGTCCTTGTGTATGTCCAAACTGACCGTACCTTTAAGGGTTAATATCTCGGCAAATTACCGATGATTTTTTTCGAAAATCGTTATCAGCAATGCTTTTATTCTTCTGCAATGATAGGTATATTCAGCGATGCTCAACAATTTTTCTGAATGCCTGTAAATCGAAATTTGTGTATAACAGAAAAATGCTAATTACTCAAAAACTATGTGACCTAGGGTAATCGCTATAATTTTCCGGCAAGGTTTATATTAACGTCTACTACCTCTAATTTTTTCATAATTTTAGTTTCAGTAGATTCGGAATTAGATGGGGGGGGGGGACATATTTTTGCGCTACATTTTCAACAATATTTTTGAAAATATAATACCTAAAGTTAAAAGGAATGTATTTTTGAGTTCAGCGTTACAAAAGCTTTCACAGGATATCCCACATGATATGCAAAGAAATTTTTTTTTTCAAGTAGCATAATTAGCCCCTCTAACTTTTTTACTAAATATATTTATGAATGTTTATTAATCTGAAAATATGTGGGTCAATGGTCTTTATTACTTCCCCGAATTTGAACTTTCGCCGTTCCATAGTTTACGAGTAAAATGGCTGTGACAGACAGACAGACAGACAGACACAGGAGTGATCTTATAATGGTTCCGTTTCTACTTTTTAAGTACGGAACCCTAATAAATGATATAAATAATGATATAAATAAATAAATATAATGATATAAATAAATAAATATAATGATATAAATAAATAAATGAAAAATGATTTCAAAGTTTCGGAAATGCCGCTTCAGCTATTGAGCGGGTATAATTCTAAATAAAAACCATAACTTCTGTTCTAATGGGAATTTAAAGGAAACAATTATATCAAAATGTTCAGAAGAGATAGGAATTTAACATCTAAAAAAAATTAAACTTCGACAATTTTGAAGCTTTAAGAGTCCTGAGAACCAACTTTTAAGGAAATATTTATTCCCACAAGTATTTTAAGGAAATATTTATTCAAACATATTTTAAGGAAATATTTATTCCAAAAATATTTTAAGGAAATATTTATCCCCATAAATATTTTATTAATTACTGATATTCACAATGGGTGAATTTATTTGAAAAAGCTACTCCCATAATGTTTGAACTGCTACTTCGTCGCTATCTGTTGACTGTTGTATCCGTAGTCTGTACTAATGCATGCAAACTGTTTACTAACTCATCCATAGGAAAATCAGACATGAAAAAGTTTTAATGAAGTATGCTAATAGTAGTGTTGACGTATTTAAATGAAGTTCCGCTCGGCATTCTTGTGGTTCAGTGACATGAACCTTCATTCTGGTTTGCCACTGCCATGCAGGCGACTTGCTTCTGCAACACGCAAACCCTCTATTCCAAGAAAGTAAATTGAAACGAAGTAATGGGAAATTTTTTGAAGCGGAACCACGCTGCGAAAAAAAAAGGCTTCCTTAGCAGGGATTCCGACTAGTAGAGGTTTTGATCTCGTTTTCAGAAACGGATGTTAATATTTTTATTTTATTTTTTAATTACGTAATTTTACTCGTCCGTTTCCAGTTTTGATGCTTCATCAAAAGTTTTGGAAACTTTGTAGCAATTTTAGAAAATACACGGGCGTTGAAATGACATTGACCTTCTTTATATTTTAAAATTTCATTAATAACTTTTATTTCATTGGTGATTTTTTTAATAATAAAATTTATTATTTTAAAACGGCTTTAAATATAAAAATAACAAGAACAAAAAACCATGCGTCAAGCATAGAATAAAAAACACTTTCCAACACATTCAAAATACCGTAAAAAACTTCGCAATTTAATAATGTGAAAGATGATATGCGAAACAGGTAAGATACTTGAAAACCCAATTTCTGCGATTACCGTCAATAGTCGAGAAAATATCCAAATTATTTTGTTCAGCCTTGTTGCCTTGTATATGATCTAAAGATCTTTATATATACTCCAAAGTATGCTAAAATTTACTTCAGTTAGGAAACGAATTGTTATTTATTTTCTAACATTTTAGTTAAAATAATGATAATTATTTTACTATAAACATAACTTCTTTAAAAAACACACAAAACATTTATTTAGACAATCACATTACAGCCACTACGAATACACATCTCAAAACCATAATCACAACATAAATATTATCGTCGAACATCTCACGTTTTTCGTCTGAACCCGAAAAAAATTAAATACATGGAGTCAGGAAAAAATGTCTATTGTTCAAGAGTTTATCTTATGAAAAAAATAATTTAAATATTGTCATGTGACTTTACTTACAAATCCCTCCTTTCGCATGTCAATAATCCTCAGTAATTCCGAGACTTGTAATATGTTTTTTCATGACATCATAACTCAAATTCTTAGTCATTATATCTGCTTCCAGTTCAGACGAATTTACATATTTTGTTTCAATTTCTCCTTTCGCTCTTTCATCTTTTACAAAATGATATTTTCTACCTATATGTTTGTTGCGATTATTCACTCTTGGGTTTTTAATCCAATCAATTACAGATTGACTATCAGTACTGATTTCTATTGGACGCTTCACCATTTCTTCCTGGCTTAACTCTTCCAAGAGATCCATTAACCATTTTCCTTCACAAACAGCATCACATAAACTTAAAAGTTCAGATTCCATTGTAGAAAGCGCAACCAGTTTCTGTTTATTACTTTTCCATTCAATCAGTGATTCTCCTATCTTTACGATATATCCACCAAATGATTTTGAATCCCGTGTAGTACACCAGCTAGCATCAGAACAAAGTGATAATTGGCCCTTTTTATTTTTAATTCGAAGTTTGTAGTTTTTAGTGCCTTGAATGTACCGCAAAACTCTCTTCACTGCCTGTAAATGAATTTCTCTAGGATCTTTTGCATATTGAGACAAATTACTTAAAGTGAAAGCTAAATCTGGCCTTGTTCCTCTTACTAGATATCCTATACTTCCAAGCATTTCTAGATATAGTGTTTCATCAATTTTATTTTCATTTTCATATTCATCTAATTTTATTCCAGAAACACCAGGGGTTTTCACACTTTTACAATTTTCCATATCAAATCTTTCTAAGATTTTTTCTGCATACTTAGCTTGCCCTAGCAAAAATTCTCCATTATTTTCTTCAATATCAATACCAAGGAATTTAATGTTTTTCTTCAGCTCTTTAATTTTTGCTTCTTTATTCAATTTTTGTATCAATTTATTTATTAATTCTTCGCATTCACTAACGATTATTCCATCATCGACATATATTCCAACTGCAATAAATTTATTATCATTTTTATTAAAAAACACACATGGATCTGCTTTGCATGGCTGTAACCCAAATTTATCAAATATATTAACTAATTTTTCATACCAGCATCTTCCTGCTTCTGGCAACCCATATAAATTTCCTGTTACCAATAATATTTTCCCTCCTTCAATTTGTAGACCTTCAGGCGGATTCATATAAATTGCAGTTTCTAGATCTGCATTCAGATATGCTGTTTCTACGTCGAAAAATCTAGTTTTGTAACCTTTCATCGCTGCGACTGCCAATAAAGTTCTAAATGATTCAGTTTTCATTACAGGACTATACGATTCTTGATAATTTGTTCCAAATTTAAGTCTTGATCCGTCGGCTACTAATCTTGCTTTATATTTTACATCTTCACCGTCTTCTTTTACAGTAAAAATCCATTTGCTTCTCAGTGCCTTCACATCTTTTGGTTTGTCAACGATTTTCCACGTTTTGTGTTCTTCTAATGAGTGTAATTCCTTTTTGATTGCTTCTATCCATTTATCCTTATCTCTAGAATTTAATACATCTTTGTAATTCTTTGGAACTTCCTCGTGCACTGGATTCGCTAAATACTTTGGATTGGGTTTCCTAATTCGTGATGATCTTCTAGGTTCTTCAAACAACTTATTCTCATTAGTTTCTTTTTTTTTTGCTGTTCCTTGTTTTCATCAATTATATGATTTACTTCAGATTCTTCTGTCGCAGAATCATTCAAATCATCTGACAACGCAATTGCTTCCTTTTTCTGATTTAACTCTTCTTCATTTTCATCGGAATTATTATCTTCTTGTTCATCTATTACATTTTTATTATTGGTAATGTTGATGTATTCAAATTCATCAGTCATTTCTTCCTTGTTAGCTATATCTTCATATCCCATTTTTTCTTCTATAAATACTACATCTCTGCTTTCACGTATTCTCTTTTCTTTTAAATCATACAATCTGTATGCTCGCCGATCTCTTGAATATCCGATAAACACTGCTGGTTTTGCTCTTACATCAAATTTCTTTTTATTGATATCATCGTTGCGATAAAAAGCTTTACATCCAAATACTCTCATATGCTTTACTGTTGGTTTATTATTTGACCATAATTCTAATGGCGTTTTCTTTCTCGTAGCTGTTGGAGTAACATTATGTATATAAGCAGCTGTTGATACTGCTTCGGCCCAAAAGGATAAAGGTAGTTTTGCTTCTATCAGCAATGTTCTTGCAGTATTAATAACAGTCCGATTAGCCCTTTCTGCAATCCCGTTACTTTGTGGACTATGAATTGTGGTTCTTTCATTCTGTATGCCCTTCCTTTTGAAATAATTCACGAGCTCTTCATTAGTAAATTCACCACCATTATCTGATCTAACCGCTTTTACTTTCTTTCCGGTTTCATTTTCTCTTCTCTCTATTATATTTATAATTCTTTCTTTAGCTTCATCTTTACTTCTTAAAAAATCTACAAAATATCTTCTACTATATTCATCTACTACCATTAGCATGTACTTACTCCCTCCCAATGAGTGTACTTTCATTGGTCCACATAAATCAACATGTAATCTTTCTAAAATGTGTGTTGTTCTTTCTATCACATGATTAAATGGTGTTCTTGTTAATTTCCCTTGAATACATATTTCACATTTTGTTTCTTCACCATTCATCTTTTCTAATCCCCTTACAAGATTTTCTCTCGACATTCTTTGTAAGTATACATAATTTATATGCCCAAGTCTTCTATGCCATAATTCTTTCTTTGATTCATTTGTCTGTAAACAAGATTCATTTCTGTCTTCATCTGTTTCTCGTACAGCTAAGTTTATTTTAAATGTATTATCTTCGAATGTTCCTTTAGCTATTAATTCGCCTGTATTCTTTTCATAAATGGCTGCTCCTTCATTATCAAATATCACATATTTTCCTTTTCTGACTAAACTTGGAACTGACATTAAATTTTCTCTTAAATTAGGTACGCAAAGAACTTCTGTAAGTTTTATTTTTGTTTCACCACTTTTCTTATCGTAAGCCGTAACATGAACATTTCCACGATATTTCGCTTGTATTGATCGCTCGCTGTCAGCAGTTGCAATTTCTACATCTTCAGGTTTTCTTTCTACAACAATATCTTCTTTATGCGTCATATGCGAAGTGCAAGCTGAATCTAACATCCAGGTTATTTCCCTATTATTTTCAGAATCTTTACACTCATTTCTATTGAATTCATTTGACTGCAATGCATGTTCATTTGTAAAACATGTATATTCTTTTGCCTTCTTGTTTGAAACATTATTATTCTTATTATTGCGTGAGTATTCTCTTACATCTTGAACTTTATTATTATAATAATTTTGAAAATTTTTCTTAGGTGAATACTCCCTATCATTTCGCGAGTGTGTCATATTCGATTTACTATAACAATTCCGCGCTATATGATTTGGCTTTCCGCAAGCAAAACATAAAACCTTTTTCTTTTCATTAGCCCTAAATGCTTTAGACTCGTTTTCTCGAAATTTATCATATTTTCTTTCATATCTCAACAAAGTTTCTCGCATTACTTCATAAGTTATATTTGGGTTTGATGATATCGCAGTTGTTACTTCGCTATATTTCTTTGGGAGCCCTTCTATAATAAATCCTATTAATTCGCATTCATCAATCTCTGTACCCAATTCTAATATTTCATTAGCTATCCCTTGAGCTCTTATCAAATATTCTTCTATTGTTTCTCTTTCGTTTTTCTCTATTCTCGCAAGATTAATTTTTAACTGAATTCTTCTCTGATTTTCAATTCCCGCATAACGCTTTTTCAGTAATTGCCATAAATCCTTAGCTTTTTTAATCCCTCTAACAGCCATCATTTGTTCTGCGGACAACGTCAATATAATTATACCGTAAACTTCATCATTCTTTTCTAACCATGTTTTATGCGCTTTCAAACTATCGGGATCTCCTTCATTTTTTACCGGTTCATCATTTTCGATAACATCAAATAAATGTTTTGATTTAATCAAAGCTTCAACTCGCATACTCCATAATGTATAATTTTTACTTGTTAACGGCTCTATTCTAGGAATTCCAAACATATTGGATTCACACATAATTAAAATACTTTATCTTCCAAACTATTTTTAAATGCATATAAAATTCTTACCTCTTAAATTTTTTCTATTGGCGGTTAGTCCAATGGAACAAATTCTTAACTTGTATTAGGCCTAGTTCATACAATTCATATTTATTTACTCTTCTTACTTGTACACTCAAAATATAAAATTCGCTTTAAAACCACGCTCTGCTACCAATTTGTTATTTATTTTCTAACATTTTAGTTAAAATAATGATAATTATTTTACTATAAACATAACTTCTTTAAAAAACACACAAAACATTTATTTAGACAATCACATTACAGCCACTACGAATACACATCTCAAAACCATAATCACAACATAAATATTATCGTCGAACATCTCACGTTTTTCGTCTGAACCCGAAAAAAATTAAATACATGGAGTCAGGAAAAAATGTCTATTGTTCAAGAGTTTATCTTATGAAAAAAATAATTTAAATATTGTCATGTGACTTTACTTACACGAATAACATTGAAAATCCCCTTCAATTTGTCCCCTTCGGCAATGACCGTCAATAAACGGAAATGTACTCGAGATCTTATTGCAGCCCCGTATATTATCTATAGGATTTATATAAAATATACACCAAACGATACGCAAAAAAATTAGTTAAGGCTGTTCTCAACTGCTCTGCTCAACAACCGCAAAACGTTTTGACGCATTTACGAATTCATTTTTTAACGGAAAGGTATAAAATTGGAACGCCTGACTATGGAAGCGATTTGGAATCGAACTGTGTTTTCCATTTTTTGATCAATAAATTACGTATTGAGTTAGAAAAGATTTTGATCACGTGACAAAGACGCTTTTCACCCTTCCTTGACTGGTTATTCTTCTTTCGTGCGGAAATTCGGTTCAAAACGCCCACTTTGAGACTATTTTCTGAAAGATCTATTGCGTTTGCAAAAGAAAGAAAAAAACAGTTCAATGACATAGTTTCTGAACAACAACCCCTGCTAGTTTCATGCATTTTCGAACAAAAATAAATTAAAAGTTGAGTTTCCGTATTCAAAGTTGTTGCTGTTTTTGTAAGCATGATTCAGTTTACGTTTCTTTCTCATTTCAGTTTACATTTCTTTCTCGACGCCCGGATCCTACCCTTAGCTATATAACTACCCTTAAAAAATCTTTGCCCCTCCACCACCACCACCACCACCCCAAGGAAGTTAGGAAATGACGCCCCTGAATTTCATTTGGATTTTCGAAACAGAAATTCATTTAGTGACCTTGGAATCTTTCCCAGGGGAGGCTCAAAATGTTTTAGGGGAGCTGAGCCTCCCGTGGCACCCCCTAGCTACGGTTCTGCTTCCAAAGCCCAAGAAGCAGAATCTATCAAACATCAATATAAGGATTCTGCTTTGAGAAAAACATATTTATAGATAGAGGTACGAGATCAAATAATGATTTTTTTTCCTTTAAAGAGCATTTTTTTTTTTTTTTTACTTTTTCTTTTTCATTTTGGAGAGGGAATCTGAACCCCTTGACACTTACACTGCTCCATTGACTCGTAAATAGAACACTTTTAGATGCTTTTTCTAATTCAATTAAACCGGTATTTCAAACACTTTTTAGTATATCTATTAGACACTAGATGTCGCCACCAAATAATTAACTTCTGTCATTATCTTATTCTGAGAATTTCGCAGGTAAATGATAATGAGTAATTTTTTTTTTTTTTTTTTTTTTTTTTTTTTTTTTTTGGAGGAGCTTGGAGAAGGGGAGATAGTGAGTGTAAAATAAAATGTATATCGTCATGTCATCCCTTAAAATATCTTCTTCACCCGACACCCGTGTTTTTCAAAGTGTGGGTCGCGACCATGGAAGATGGAAGTAGGAACTAAATTTATCTTTTGTTATTCTATGGTCGCGACTCGCGACCCCATGTGATGTGGATGGCAATAGAGGTTGTAGCAGATAAAAAAATTTCTCTAAAAAAAAAATCTCGTATTTCTCGTGTTAAAAAAAATAATAAAAATTATTATTAAAGAAAAAAAAAAGGGAAATTTCTATATTAGTAATGACCAACTTTGTAGCAATTTATTACAGCGAACACACTAAGAACAACACAAAGTTTACAATTCAGTTAAGGGTGTTCTCAAATCCAAAAGGGCAACTTTCTGGCATAAGTTTTAATTTATTTTTGTTCGAAAATGCATGAAACTAGCTGGTGCTGTGCTGTTGTTCAGAAACTATGTCATCGAACTGTTTTTTTCATTTTTTTTTGCAAACGCAATAAATCTTTCAGAAAATAGTGTCAAAGTAGGCGTTTTGAACCGAATTTCCGCACGAAGGAAGAAAAAACACTCCAAGAGCGAGCAAAAAACGGGTTTGTCACGTGATCAAAATCGCTTATAACTAACTCAATAGGTAATTGATAGATCAAAAAATGGAAAACATAGTTCAATTCCAAATCGCTTCCATGGCCAGACTTTCCAATTTTATATCTTTCCGTTAAAAAATGAATTTGTAAATGTGTCAAAACGTTTTGCGCTTGTTGAGCAGAGCAGTTAAGAACGGCCTTAAATGTTGGATGAAATAACTGATATTTTTGACTTGGCACATTGTTACTTTATGTGATTGCCTTTCATCCTTTGGGAATGCGTACAAAAGTGGAGGATATTGATCTTAAAGTTGAAACTTTTTAACAAGGATTTCCAACAAGAGTAATTTCATACTTGTCTGGACAGAAGGTGGTAAAGCAATGAAGTGTGAGTGAGAATATTGGGTTTGTATCGAAAGTTAAATTGGATGGCAATAATCGAAATTGCACTTCTTTCAACAATTTTAATTTAAAAAAAACCCGCATCAATTTTATTGCAATTTACAATAATTGAATGCGAAGAGATCAATAAACATACAGACTCTCATTTTTCAGCACAAAATTTTGTCAACTTTTTTGAAATACATTTAAAATAAATGCCTTTCTACTTCAAAATGTTAATTTTTTAGTATGCTTATCCTTCAAAAAAATTAACAGGTTACGAAGGTCTCCGGTCCCTAACGTCCTTCTTGAAAATAGAAAGTAAGGGGACGCTTGAGATAAAATAAAAAAGTGAGGGGGCGAGCCACCCCGCGTGCCCTTTAAGAGGCTACTTCAGTCACCTGAAAAGACCCACTCGCTAATGCTAATCCTATGGAAGAAATTTTTAAAGATATCTCGTTTGCATTTCAGTATTTTTAAACAATTCTTTTTGCATTGGCTAGCTGAGATCGATCTGAACAAAGGGCGTTTTTTACTTTTTCGATTCTGTTAACAGATATTTTTAATTAGCACACTTTCATTTTCGGAAACGGTTTCGAAAGTGAAAGCATCCACTTGAAATAAATTTGCAAATAAAATCGAAAAAGTAATAAAAGGGGCAGATGTAGATATCAATCTCAGCTAGCCAATGAAAAAAAAATCACTTAAAAATATTAAAATGCAAACGAGATATCTTTTTTTTAAAATCCCTTACGGCTCGGCCTGCAGGCGCAGGTAGATTTCGAAGTTAAGTACTAATTTCAACAACAAGAACTAAGTCATGATTACAGATAAACTTACTTGAAAAATTTTATCTCGCCGCTTTTGACGAGTTTTTAATTTCATTTTTCTGTAAAAGCCGGTATTCAAAAAAATACTTTTCATTACTCAACAACTCGAAATTTTCTAACACATTTTCAGAATCATTTTTAAAAGAAAAAACATGAAACTTGCTGCCGTGATTTTTGAAGAGATTTATAAGCGATCTGTTTTTTTTTTGTTTTTTTTCTGTTTATTTGTTTGTTGTTGTTGTTGTTGTTTTCGTTCAATTAATTAGAACTTTATTTATAAACAATTATTTTCTCAGTAATGCAATATTTTTCGTTTCCAACACAATTGCTTCGGGAAATTCAGTTCAAAATGCCCACTTTGATATAATTTTTTTTAATATATTCTCCCTCTATCAAAAAATTGACCATTACGGTACATTATATAGTTTCTGAATAAGAAAACCTACCAACTGGATGCGTTTGAGAGCAAAAATGAATTTAAAAATAGTCAGAAAATAAGCAGTTTGGATTTGAGTTTTTCTTCAACTGCTATATATTTTCAACTTATTTTTACTGCAAGAATTGGTCTTATCAAAAACTTGTCAGTATAAAAGTTGTAGATAATATTAAGAAGATATATAATAAATTCATGCGGATTTTATATCTTGTGAATTGACGGAGTTATAGATTTTTTTCTTCTTCAACCCCTCCCTTTTTTGTTTTCGTTTTTAATTTTTTTGCGGTACGAATTGATCCTATCAAAAACTTGCCAGTATAAAAGTTGTAGATAATATTAAGAAGATTTATAATAAATTTAATTGAATTTGATATTTTGAGAATTGACGAAGTTATGAATTTTTTTCTCCTCAAAACCCTATATTTTTCGCCCCTTGAGCCCATTTTTTATTTTATCAAATATCTGTCATACATAAATTTTTGGCCATTTTTTAGAAGTAATAATAAATTTAAACTGATTCGATATGTATTATAATTAAGAAGTTATGGGGTTTTATGGTTTTCACAAAAACCCAGCCTATTTCCACCCCCTTGCTCCGATTTTGCCCATTAACGAACTTGACCGAGATTTTTTGCCTCTTGATTTTATGTATGAGTTTGAAAGATATTTTTGCAGAATTATGGAAGTTATTGTGTCCATAAAAAAGTGATATGTATATAAAGTTTTTTACTGAGGATGGTTTTGGGTTCTAAGGGTCATGATCGGTGTAGATCTACAATTTTTTTTTCAGAAATTCCAACATAGGGGAGATCGTAATAGGCATAGGCGTAGAGTTATATGGGCCCGTGGGGCTCGGGCCCCTCCAATATTTTTTTCAGATGGGCTATATTTTTTTTATGCCAACTGACAGAAAAAAACTCAGATTTTGGAATTTCATGTAATTTACAAAATTTTTTAGTGTATAATGTTTTCGATGGATAATTGTTCTTCCTCTAAATTCGCTGTTTACTTTTATTCTTTGTAAACAAGTAAAAAACTGAAAAATTTGAGCGTGGCGTATGGGGAATAACTAAGCACTCTCCACGGTGGGGTTTTCTTCCTTCTTTGGACAATGGGCATGGGCACACTTTCTGGGAAGAATTTCTTTTACTGATTCAGCGTCATAGACAAAGGGCAATAAATTCACATTTTTAACGGACAATAAATGGTGCCCGATATGATCTGATTAGAGCACAGATAAGATGGTTCGCCGTTTCCCGAACCTACAAAGAAAGTGACTCCAATTTACGAGCTTTAAAGAACTCGGGAGGGAGGAAGGAGAGGATTTAAGTTTTGTTGTAAGTGATGAAACTAGAAGCCAGGAAGAATCACCAGTGACTCCAAAGCATAGAATATTAAGGGAGAAATTCTTTGTCTCTAAATCATGCATAAACCTCATATTTATTAAAATAGTCCAAATCTATCAAGCGGTCTCTCTGTATAGTAAATGGCAATTCTCCAGGATCTAGTAACAATAAACAGTACATATTCAGTTGTTCTTATTCAGGCCGAGCAAGAAACCCTTTCTCGGGGCCATTTTCTTTCATTAATATCAGGCTGAGTAGGGACCGGGTCGCTTTTTCAAGAAGGCTCACGTTTTCAGCACCAGCCTTGGCGAGTTGGCGATAGCGAGAGCGTTCAGCCAGCTCTAACGCCAATCGTCGTCTTGTGTTTTGTTTTGAACTGAAATGGCGGAAGACGAACTAACATATTTTAGAATAACAGTCCTACCTAAATTAAAGAAATATTTTCAGTTATGTGTTCTAGATGAAAAGAAATCTTCTTCGAAAGAAATTGTATTACGAATTCTTATACTCTGTTTTATCGAAGGCCTTTATTACTTTTGATGATATAGACTAAAATTTTGATTATTTGAACCCCTCAAAAATCTAAATTTTCATTCAATTGAGCATTATTAATTCCATACCTCTTAAACAAAAACTCATTACCTTCATATACTTAGATGTTTGATTACATATAAAGATGGATTTATGGGGATCATGAATTAATGCAGTTTCAGTGCATTTTGATGTATATAAACACAGATTTAAAAAATACCTGTGGCAGAAAATTACTATATTTTCTGCGATGAACTTATATAATTAATTTAATACCAAATCATTCTGCAGAAACAACCCCCAAAGTCGAGTGAAAATAGGCCAAACCAAGAAAGAAAGAAAGAAAGAAAAACATTTCACACCTCCAAACAGGATGTTTAGAAATTGCCTTTTTAATGTGAGATGAAATTCTTAAGGGGAGGTGGGGTAGAAGGAAGATTGAATGACTATCTTTTGTTACTTCAAAGTAACAAATAAAATCATTAGAGAAATTTTTTAACTGTATACGATAGTAAGGGGCTATAGATTTAAATAGTTAAATTTATCAATTAACAAATAGAAAAAACAAACCAAAAAATTAAACTTGGAATATTTAACCTTTTTTTTTGGGGGGGGGCAGAATTTGAATAATTAGTATTTTACTTATAGTTACTTCAAAGTAATAAATAGGACAGAAAATTTAAAAAACTGTAAAGAATTTTTAAAAAAAAATGAAAGCGTGTGCACAAAAGGTTAATCCTTATTATTATTTTTTAAATCTTTCATTCTATTTGTTTCCTTATTTTTTTATGGTAAATTATTTATTTGTTATTTAAAAATCAGCAGATAGAGCAAAACTGTAAACTTTATGCACTGTTATGGATAAGCGAAGGAATAGTTAACATTTCAGACACAATTTTAACTAATCTTTTCTGCAAGGCAACAATGAATTTTAAATGGGCAAAAAATAGTGTGATGGAGAGGGGGGGGGGGGAGAGAAAATTCGAAATGGGAGGTTGCCTCAGACGATTGAGCATTATTTTATTGCCACTTCAACTTAATAAATAGAGCAATATATGTGCAGAATGACGAAATATAAAGTGTGTGTGAGTGTGTGTGTGGGGGGGGGGTTCATTCGAGAGAAGAATTTACATGATTTATTCAAATATGACGAATTATTTTTAAATAATAAATAAAACAACTAAGGCGAAATAATATTTATAAATATGGCAAAAATTTTTAAATAAAAAACTGAAGAATTTTAAAGATTTTTAATTTTGTGCACTAGGGACAGACCAATGTCTTTTTCATAAAAACTCAAATAATGATAAAATTTTAACAATATTAAAATGTAATGGTAATTGATTTAATTGCATGCATCAACTTGTAATTATTTTAGCTGATAGATTTAATTGCAAGATACGGCTAAATAAATTATGCTTTATCGTTCAATCTAATTATAATCGAATTGATTTTAGTTTCAACTTCCTATTAACTTCTAATCGCAATTAAATTAAAAACAATTAATTTTTAATGAATTATTTCAGTGAAAATGTGTTTTATTAATGAAATCAACACGTCACACAATTATGCCGCTTAATAATAAAAAAAAAACTAAATTAATTCAGTAATAATACTAATAAAACTATGTTCAATTGTGTCATTAAAACATGATCAATACAATTATATTTATTAAAGAAAATTTTTACGTCTGTTTTTAAAATACGTTCTCAATTTCTTCGAACATATAGCAAATTAATGAAATAAATGAATATTACAGAACTGAAAAAAAATAACTTATGTTTGAATTATATATATTTGTGAAATTAAAAGTTATTTTATTCCGAAAAAGATCTTTGTTTTAACCAAGGTTCTAATTGCAAACCACGGTGAAATAACATTTCGTCTAGCTTTTTACATTTGAGGAAAAAACAAATGAAAAAAAGCACATCTCTTCCTCTCAGCAAAGGAATGGGGTTGCTGTTCGCTACGCGTACGACGTCACGAACAAAAAAGGGTGCGTAGCGTTGAATTCATCCCCGCGCCAACCCTTATTACTCTGGCGATAAGGTGCTCAAAACGTGAGCCTTCTTGAAAAAGCGACCGGGTCTAAGTTTTTTCTGTAAACCCGGGCCATTTCTAAACTTCATTTCTTTCCGTGTCGTTTCGGACTGACATTTGATTCGATTTTCGGGATATTTTCAAACTTTTCGATGTTCATATAAAAGTATCTATCTGTACATTAGCATTCATGGCAAACACATAAGGGCTACTTTTTCGTGCGCAACTCTGTAGTATTTATATTATGTATTTACCGGGTGTCCCAAAAATGACTGATGGATTTTAAAATTCAATAACTTGCAAACGGTGACAGATATTTAAAAAATTCTTGCAGCAGGTTTATGTATGATGTCAGGAGTTTTTCTACTGTGATTCTTGATTTTAGTTCGAATTTCAAACAATAGATGGCGCTGACAGCGTTTGACGCGCAGTCGAGGCCTAAACTGACGTCACTCAGCTTCGATGCGAAGGAAGGAGATTAAGGCTATGGAGTGGGTCTCATTCGACAGCACAATCTTGCTCTTAGGGCCCGATTCTGAACTCATTCGATATGATTTCAATGGAGTGCGTTGTTACCATAGAAACAACAAATTCTTCGATAGTGGAATACAACGTTAAAAACTGGGCATGAATTTAAAAAGTAGTATTCGAGTTTGCATGCGATTTTACATTGAAGAAGTTTTATTTTCCCGGATTAAATTACTTTTTATGGTCTGATTTAAAGAATATTTTATGCATCGTATTTTAAAACTAGGAGAAGAGATTTAGTATTTTTTGTTGTTGTTAAAAATTTCATAACTTTTATTACATTCTAATAAATTTTAGACATTTTAAGGAAGTTCGTCAGTAGGCTCTTATGAATGTTGGATAATAATCGTGAAAATGGTTAATAGTATATTGTTGTTCAAAATAACTACTTAAAAACAAATATTAGAAGTTACCTTGTTTAACCCTTTTGAATAGGGCTATTATATCGTTGCATAAAAATTAAAAAAATAAAATGAATGCTAGTTAATTAAAACTGTGTTTGACAGTTTGATATTAAAATATTGTACTACATGCAGCTTCATCTTGATGTTTGATAAAATAAAACTAGTAAATATTTTTTTTATCTACATCTACCATTTAAATTGTAAAAATGTGTTAAAAGAATTCTTGGAGTCTGAATTTTTACGCTTTGGCAACTCTTTCTACACACAAATGCTAATATGCATATATTTTTAATAATAAAGATATCAATTATATATAATGTGATAAACTAAGTTCAAATTAAATTTGACAAGAGTCTAAAACTTAGTAGTACTTAAATTATTGAAGGCCACAAACAAATTTTTATTGAAATTTTTATCTTGATATAAATTAAGACCGTATTTCTAATAGCACTTTTTGTTGGAATGCAATTGTAAATTTAAACTTTTTAGTTCATATATATTTAAAAAAAAATCATGAATCGTAATAATCAGGGCTTGGCAAATGCGATCGCCACTTGCAACCAATATTTTTTACTCGACGACCAAGATTTTTAATCTGGCGGTTTTTGTAGTGTTAACGAAAGAACAAAGTGTAAACGGCATTTTTCCATATCATGCACAGAAAACGACATTCTTTGCTGCTCTAGCCAGCTAGCATGCCATGTCATGTGATTTGAATGTGGGGAGAGGGTGGGTCGTTCTTACGTATTGTTTGCCAATGTTTTTTGCAAGAGGGTTCGGTTTACAGTTTTTCAGAGAAATTTGGTAGTAGTGGCCCCGGGGGGGGGGAGGGATTGAGAGAGTTTTAAATATTAGAATAATAACTTTATTTAATGAAGCATATTCTATAATTATACGTATTTAGTGTTTGAATAGTAAATCCATAGTAAATGGAAAAAAATTCCACAGAAAATAAGGACATTTTTGGAGGTGGGGTGGGGGGGGGGAGTTATTTATCCTTAGCGATTCCATTGTTGTATTAAATCAATCCTTAGATTGTTGTATTAAATCGATCCTTAGATTGCTGCATTAAATCAATCCATAGATTGTTGTATTAAATCAATCCTTTGTTTGTTGTATCAACCCATAAGAACGACCCACCCTCTCCACATATTTTAATCACATGACATGAAATGCTAGCTGACTAGAGCAGCAGAGAATGTCGTTTTCTGTGCATGATATGGAAAATGCCTTTACACTTTGTTCTTTCGTTAACACTACAAAAACCGCCAGATTAAAAATCTTGGTCGTCGAGTAAAAAATATTGATTGCAAGTGGTGATCGGATTTGCCAAGCCCTGATTATTACGAATCATAATTTTTTTTTAAATATATATAAACTAAAAAGCTTTAAAATTACAATTTCATTCCAACAAATGTGTTATTAGAAATACGGTCTTAATTTATATTAAGATAAAAATTTCAATAAAAATTTGTTTGGCCTTCAATAATTTAAGTACTACTAAGTTTTAGACACTTGTCAAATTTAATTTGAACTTAGTTTATCACATTATATATCATTGATATCTTCTTATTAAAAATATAAGCATATTAGCGTTTGTGTGTAGAAAGAGTAGCCAAAGCGTAAAAATTCAAACTCCAAGAATTATTTTAACACATTTTTAGAATTTAAAACGGATGTAGATAAAAAATATTTACTAGATTTATTTTATCAAACATCAAGATGAAGCTGCATGTAGTATAATATTTTAATATCAAACTGTCAAACAAAATTTTAATTAACTAGCATTTATTTTATTTTTTTAATTTTAATGTAACGATATAATACCCCTATTCAAAAGGGTTAAATAAGATAACTTCTAATATTTGTTTTTAAGTAGTTACTTTGAACAACAATATAGTATTAACCATTTTCACGATTATTATCCAACATTCATAAAAACCTACTGGCGTCCTTAAGGGGTCTCAGGACTCTTAAGGCTTCAAATTTTCGAAATTTTAATTTTTTTAGATGTTAAACTACTATCTTTTCTGAACATTTTGACATAATTGTTTCCTTGAAATTCCCATTAGAACAGAAGTTATTGTTTTTAGAATTATACCCGCGCAATAGCTGAAGCGGCATTTCCGAAGTTTTCACTCATTTTTCTCCAAATGACGTTTTTGGGCATAACGCGCACGATATCTTCGATCTATCACGAGACGGCAAAATTTTGTTATTATGGGCTAAAAGTAATCAGGATTCCTTTTACGAATGTAGAAAAATCACCGCGAAAAGCGATAAATCCCTAAACAATGCATAAAAATTCGCAAAAAATTCAAAAATCGCTGTACGAATTTCGAATAAACTTTATTGAAAATATAACAAAATTTATTATATTGGGCTAAAAGTTTGACACCCAATTCCTTTTACGAATGTCAAAAGATAGCAGCGGAACGCTAAACATCACATTAAAAATCGATAAAAAATCAAAAATCGCAGAGGAAAAAAATTACAACAGCGTGTTACAAGTTTCAAACGAATTTCTTTTATAAATGTAAAAAAAAAAGGTACGGAACGCGTAAAAATGCTGAAAATCGTGTTGAGATGGGAAATTTTTTTTTTAGAAATCGCAGAAGAGAAAATTTGCTATATTAAGCTGAAAGTTTGAAACCGAAAAAATATTATGTATGACAAAAAATCGCTACGGAATACGAAAACAACGCAAAAAAGAGCATTGAAAATTCAAAAATCGCTGAGAACACAATTCACTATAGTGGACTAAAACATTAACCGGAATTTTTTCACGAATGTCAAAAAATCTCCAAGGAATGCAAAAAATCACAATAAAAATCGCTCAAAGTGAACAAAATTTACTACATTAGGCTAGAAGTTTAAAACCGAATTCCTTTAACCAATGTGAAAAAGTCACTGCGGAACGCGAAAAACCACTGAAAATTGCATTAAAAAGCGCTAAAAATTCTAAAGTCACAAAGGCCAAAAATGACTACAAGTGCTCTAAAACAATTTAACCAGAATTCTTTCACGAGTGTCAAAACTCTTTACGAAAAATCGCAAAAACTCGCATTAAAAATTCAAAAATTTCGGAGGACAAAATTTACTGTATAATGCTAAAAAATTGAAACCGAATTCCTTTTATCAATATAAAAGAACCGCTGCGAAACACGAAATAACGCTAAAAATCGCATACAAATATTTACAAAAAATTCAAAAATCGCTGTACGAATTCCGGATAAACTTTTTTGAAAAGAGGACAAAATTTACTATATTATACGCTAAAAGATTGAAATCGGATTTATTTTAATAATTAAAAAAAAAAAATCGCCTCGAACCGTGAAAAAGCGTTAAAAATTGCATTAAAAATTATATTGAAAAAGTCTATTCAAAAAGTTTGAAATCGGGCTTTGGAGTGCTTAACTAAATACATAGAGATTATAGAGATATTAACTAAATACATAGAGATACCTTCATACCAAATTTTGTAGCTCTGCGGGCAGCGGTTTTTTCAGAACATAGCCGACAGACAGACAAACTTCTTTCCTTATTATTATAGACTAGCTGACCCACCCGGCGTTGCCCGGGCCCGTGATAATAACCTTTAATAAAGCGCAAATTTGTATGAATTTATACCTTTAATCCGATTTTGTCCGAATTTATATTTTTAAACGAAAAAGTCTCCTAAAAATATTGACTTTTAATGTTAAAAGCATTCGTATGAAGTCATTTTCTGTTTTTCACATACGGTCGTTTCATAATTTTTTTTTCAAAATAGTTTCTTTTGGTCCGAACTCCTTAAAAATTTTATCGTTATAAATATAACCGTTTCTAAGCCCGTGTAAAATTTTCGTGAAAAAAATATACTACTTCTAAAAGACACGTTTTCTTCTTCCTTTTTACTTTCTTCTATCCTTGCAAGAAGAAAGTATATTGGATTCAAGAAAATTTTCGAATTCCGGTTTTCGACGGATTTACACTTTTTAGCGGTCACAGATCCCGAAAAACATGTTTTTACAAAATGACCATCTGTGAATCTATCTGTGAGTTTGTCTGTATGTGACATAAATCTTTTGGGCGCTCTATCTCAAGAACTAATGCACGGAATTTAATAAAACTTTAGGTTCAATTAGTCCCTGACATAAATTGGTGCTGAATAGTTATTGGTGCAAATCGCATTATATCTCAAAAATTAATGTACAGATTTTCATAAAACATCAGATTATGCTAGTCATTGATATCGTTTGGTGCTGATTAATTTCTGGAATAAATCGCTCAATAGGTGGCATGTTTATGATGCATTATTCACGATTTCCGCAATAGCTATACCTCAAGAACTAATGATCAGATTTTCATCAAACTTCGGATTCGGTTAATGTTATACCTTAATATTATTTCGTGCTGATTACATTTTCATGTAAATCGTCCAACAGGTTTCGCTGCTATACTGCATTCTTCACGAATTCCGCAATAGCTCTTTCTCAAGAACTAATGTACATACTTTCATCAAACTTCAGATTAGGTTAGTCTGCGTGATATAAAATGTCTGTGATAGTTTTTCTTGTTTTCGCGTCGTGTTCTTTAACATAGCAAAAAAAATATATATATATAGTTTTCGTCGTCCGAACTGTCCGAAATTTTAATATATTATAAATACGTATAACTTTACCCGTGTACTCTATAAAATTTCATGAAAAACATGCATATTTAATAGTGAAACGCGTGCCTAAGCCAAGCGAAACCGCGTCGAAATCATTTTTTAGCTTTTTCGTCGAAATTTTCTAAGATTTTTTTTTTTTTTAATACTTCTATTCGTTTGAACATTACAAAATTTTTGTAATAGGTGTAAAATCCAGTCTGTCGAAATGCTCTAAAGAGATTGTGAAAAAAAAGATAGTCTCGTCACGGTGAAGCACGAAGTGACCCGGGGTCGCGAGTTTGTTTAAAGAATTAAAATTAGTCTTTTAGAAAACCGATTGCACTAGTGACAACAACAAGATCTTAGCTTTAAATGCGTATTTTTTGTGAATCGTTACCTCTAAAATTCAGCCCTGAGTAAGCGTTGGTGAAAGGGAGAAAAAGTCGACTGAGAAATCCCTTATTGTAAAAAAATTTCAAAGAGTTAAGAACCATATTTTTTTTAACTGATTGCGGCGTTTGACAAGTAACAGTACGAACTATAAGAATATGTCGTGCGTTTTTCCGAATTTTAAACGGCACGGCTGATGGGCATTAAAAAAAAAAAAAAGTATTAATTCTTTCTTTCTTTTCTCTCGAAAAGCAGGTTCTGGTCACGCACGAGCGCGCCTCTGCCAATTTTCAAAAAAAGATCTCTTTTTTGATGAGATTTTAATTAATATATCGGCCAATTATCAAAAAATTAAAAATGTGAGCCTCAGGAGCATCCATACCTGCAATAAACTATTCTCATATAAATTTTCAGAACTCTGCGGGCAGTAGATTTTCCTAGCCATCGGCAATAAACACACAAACAGCGATCTTGTCTTATATTATTAGACATATAGATATTTATGATATATGTAGAGTAAAACTTGTCAAAACGGAACCTGTCTATGGCATGATCCTGTCTTAAATGGAAACTTTTCATGCTCCAGAAGGAAAGATTGCCGTACTATTTTACTTAATTAGCCAGAAACCTGTCTTAACCGGAATACTGTTTCGGTCGCTTACGATTGCTTTTACAAAAAATTTTACTGTATGGATATGGATATAGGGTTAGCCTGCGTAAACGGAACCTATCTATAACGAAATCTTGTATAATGGCAAACATTTCATGATCCATTGAAAGGAACTCTTTGAATTTTTACCTGCTAAGGTAGACGAAAACCTGTATAAAACGAAAACTTTAAGCGGTTATTTGTAATTTTGTCTTAGCAGGTTTTACTATGTTTGTATTCATTACTTAGTAAATTAAATCCCTGTTCCAGGGGGCGGTAGACCCCCCTCCCTTGTTTGCGCCTCTGTCTGAGCCCCTCCAATAATTTTGAAAACTCTACGCCTCTGGTAATAGGTAGTGTTTCATACGAAATCTACCTAGGCCAAATCCTACCTAAATGTATTAGCACTAATCCTTTGAGCTCTGACGGGTTAATTTCCATTCATATAAAATAAAAAAAAATTAATTTGAATCAAAACCACTCGATTTCAAAAGCAAAAACTGCGTTTTTCAGGTTTTATTTGTCTTCTTCATATCTAGATGGCAGCACCACTCTCTGCCAATCTAGTTTGACTATCTAGTTTGAAAGGTTTAGCCATTTTGTATTTTTCAAGCATTATAAAGAAATATTTTTCATAGCAGATAACTTTTTTTTTTCTCTTGGACGCTTCAAACATTTAATAATAATTGCATGCAAATTACTAAACTGAAAATTTAAATAATTACATAAGATAGAAATAAGTGATGGTAGAATTTTCTATCGCCAGAGATCTAAGGACTAGAAAAATGTGATTTGTCACTAGGTGGCAGCACTACCATTTACTCACTAGACAGTGTTTCAGAACCAAAATATGGATGCTTATAATTTAATTTCAAGGAATCTAAATTTGGGTTTAAGTCAGCAGATTGACGAGTTTATTATGTTTTAAGGGTGTTCTCAAATCCAAAAGGGCAACTTTTTGACTTAAGTTTTAATTTATTTTTGTTCGAAAATGCATGAAACTAGCTGGTGGTGTTGTTCAGAGACTATGTAATTGAGCTGTTTTTTTTTTTTTTTTTCATTTTTTTGCAAACGCGATAGATCTTTCAGAAAAAAGTGTCAAAGTTGACATTTTGAACCGAATTTTCACGTGAAGGGAGAAAAAGCACTTAAAAGCGGGTGAAAACGTGTTTGTCACGTGATCGATATCGCTTCTAACTCGATAGGTAATTGATTGATCAAAAAATGAAAAACACAGTTCAATTCCAAATCGCTTCCATGGTCAGGCTTTCCAATTTTATATCTCTCCGTTAAAAAATGAATTTGCAAATATGTAAAATGTTTTGACATATTTATAAATCCATTTTTTAAGGCGAAAATCGAAAAGGACAGCTTTCTGACATAAGTTTTAATTTACTTTTGTTTGTTCGAAAATGCATGAAACTAGCTGGTGTTGTTGTTCAGAAACTATGTAATTGAGCTGTTTTTTCGCTTTTTTTGCAAACGCAATAGATCTTTCAGAAAATAGTGTCAAATTGGGCGTTTTGAACCGAATTTCCACGCGAAGGAAGAAAGAAAACTCAAGAGCGGGCGAAAAACGTGTTTATCACGTGATCAAAATGGCTTATAACTCAATAGATAACTGATTGATTAAAAAATAGAAAAAACAGTTCAATTCCAAATCGCTTCCATGGCCAGGCTTTCAAATTTTATACCTTTCGTTAAAAAATGAATTTGTGAATGTGTCAAAACGTTTTGTGCTTGTTAAGCAGAGCAGTTAAGAACAGCCTTAAGGGTTATTCGAAAAAATATTTTTCCACCTTCAACAGCTCGAAAATTTCTGAGACATTTTCAGACTCATTTTTAAAAGTAAAAACATGAAACTTGCTGAAGTTATTTTTGAAGAGATGTATAAGAGGCCGTGTGATTGCATTTTTCGCTCAATTCATTAGAATTTGAGTTTTAAACAATTATTTTCTCAGTATGACCATTTTTTTCATTCCCAAATCTCCCGCTTTCGAAAATTCGGTTCAAAACGCCAACTTTGACAGCATTTTTTACAATATTTTATGCATCTATCAAAAAATCGAGAAGCACGGCACATTATGTAGTTTCTAAATAAGAAAATTTCCCAGTTTGATGCGTTTGAGAGCAAAAATGAATTTAAAAATGAATCAGAAAATAAGCAGTTTGGATCGGAATACACCCTTAACGGAAAGATATAAAATTGGAGATCCTGGCCAGGGAAGCGATTGCGAATCGAACTGTGTTTTCCATTTTTTGATCCATAAATTACCTATTGAGTTAGAAGCGATTTTGATCACGTGAGAAATGTGTTTTTCGCCCGCTCTTGAGTGGGTTTTCACCTTTCGCGCCGAAATTCGGTTCAAAACGCCCACTTTGACACTATTTTCTGAAAGAGCTATTGCGTTTGCAAAAAAACCGGAAAAAAAACAGCTCAATGACATAGTTTCTGAACAACAACACCTGCTAGTTGCATGCATTTCCGAACAAAAATAAATTAAAACTTATGTCACAAAATTACCCTTTTGGAATTGAGAACAGCCTTAAATATTTCTAAACAAAAATTAAATATTTTTAACGTCTATTTCATCTATAAATTTGATATATTTTTGATTAGTTTGTATGTACATTATGATTTTAAAATTTTGAATTTTCTCATTTAATAATTTTTTTAAATATTTTAATAGTCTTGGAATTTGTCTAAATAATGTAACTGCTTAAAATATGTTGAAATTTTAGCAATTATAGTAATTTTAAAATAACTTTTCAGTGTCATTTCTTGTATTTGCGTATTGAAATGGATGTCCTAGAGCTCTCTGATGGTGGAAAAACTTCCCACGTACCCCAGTCTAAAGGGGTATTTAAAAAATTTTTTTAATCACATAATTCAATTTCAGACAGTTCCCTAATCACATTTTAATTGTTTTTCTAGCATATTTTTAAAATTTTAATAACCCGGAGCTCAAAGGGTTAACGAGCGAATCTTCCAGTGACTGGACATGTACGGTAGCTCTGGAAAAGACAAAATTTATGCAAGTTATTACATTTGAAAGAGGTATTTCAAAATATGTATATTTATGCGAATCCTCCACTAGGCTACACAAATTACATTTTGTCGTACACTTTACAAAAAAACTATTCAGTATTTTGACTTGAAATTAAACATAAAAATAAATTATGACCTGCAGATTTGCACAATATTATTTTTTTTACAGAATAACCTTAAAAAATTTATTATTTTAATTAATTTATTTTACTTTTTTTTTCATTACGGAAGTACTTTTTGCAAATAAAAAATGAAACACGTATATTTTCAGAAGAAAAAATAAATCATGGAGTTAGTCATTATAGATAGAATCATGATTAATTAAATAAATAAAGCATATTTTCATTATTCCTCCAAAATATCTCAAAAACTGTTTTTCACAATTTATTGTTATGTGAAATCATTTACGCAGACGATACTTACGCATTTTAAAAGAATTATATAATGATTTTTTTGTTGAGTGGCAACAAAAGAATTATATACAAATAAAATTAATTGTTAAATTCGTTATATAAAGTGTTACTCGAATTCGAAGGTTGAATAATAACAATAATATAATAAGTTAATAATTCTTAGTATCAACGAGAGCAGATTTCAAATGTTTTTCCGGAAAATAGGATTTTGAAGATGGAACTTTCTCCAAAGCTCTCTTCGAATATACAGGGAGCAAAAAAAGTATTTGCACGCAGACGATATTTTGCATAAGTAACCATAGAAAGCAAATTTGATACTATTCTCTTAATTATTCATTTATTTAAATAAGAAGAAAATAAAAATAACTACCCATTTTCCTTAAACAGTAATACTACACATTTAAAAAAATAAATTAATATTTTCTCATACCAAAAAAGTATTTGCACAAGAAGCATTGACTGTTAAAAAAAGACATTAAATGTGAACATTATGCAAATGTTTAGCATATCAGTCCCGCAGTACATTAGCCCCGCACTTTAAAGTCACGTAATATATTAACTGGAGCAGGGATTCTAGGGAGTTTTTGTTCTAATGGCGCCGAAAACGTGTGAACTGTCTGTTGCTACCCGTGAGAAGATTATATTTCTTTACAATTCTGGATTAAGTTACCGAGGAATAGGTACAAAATTAAATCTAAACTTTTCTAGTGTTCGTTATGTAATTAAGAAGAAAAAAGAAACTGGTTCGACAATAAATAAGCCGCGAACTGGGCGTCCAAGAAAGCTAAATACCTGGCAAAGGAGAGCCATCATAAAAGAATCTTCAAAAAACCCTTTTCTAAGTGCTCGAGAATTGGCTGTTGATGTCGCTTCAACGTCGGTAACAATAGTTACACCACAATCAATTAGAAATATTCTTCATGATGCAAATATTCGAAGAAGAGCCCCTCGAAAAAAACCATTTATTGGTGAAACAAATAGGGTGAAAAGACTTGAATTTGCAAAAGCTTATGTCAGCAAACCACTAGAGTTTTGGAAAACTGTTATTTTTTCCGATGAAAGCAAGTTCAATATTTTTGGCTCAGATGGTAAGAAAACTGTATGGCGAAAGCCAAATACTTCTCTTCAAATTAAAAACTTGAAACCAACTGTAAAACATGGCGGTGGTCATGTAATGATTTGGGGATGCATGCCTTTTAACGGAGTTGGCGAAATGACCTTTATTGATGGCAATATGAATGCTAAACAATATATTAATATATTGCGAGATGATTTATATAATAGTTCTCTGAAATTAGGAATTCCTAATTCATATTATTTCCAACAGGATAACGATCCGAAACACAGTGCATATATTATGAGGTTATGGTTGCTTTATAATGTAAAAAAACAATTGAAAACGCCACCACAATCACCAGACCTCAATCCGATTGAAAATGTATGGCATATTTTGGATGTGAAAATAAGGAAAAAGAAAATTTCTAACAAATCAGAACTTAAGCAAGCTCTTAGGGAAGAATGGCTACAAATCAGCAGTGAAACATGTCACAAATTAATAGAATCAATGTCCAGACGATTACAAGCTGTAATTGGAGCAAAGGGCATGCATACTAAATATTAGCACTGTTTTTAACTTATAAATAATTCCTCTAGTTCTATTTTTATTGCTAGTGTGCAAATATTTTTTTGGCAGTACAAATGCTTTTTTATGTTTTCATATTTTAAATATAATTATTAAGTCAGATATTAAATATATTTATTTGTTTTGTAAAAGTGTTGGTATTTTTAATTCTTAGTTGCTTTTTATTTATTTATGCATATGCTACAACAAATTTACATGGTGTGCAAATACTTTTTTTGCTCACTGTATTATTCTAAGCTTGCTATCAAAGATTATTTGATGTGAATTACAAAGATTGGAAACATACCTCTTTCAAACCATTTGAGAAAACACCAGAGGCTATTGGAAAATGTAAAAATATTTTTAAAGGAGCTTTTAGTTGAAAATTTAAAAATATTTTGTAAAATTTTGCTTCGAAAATATTTTTATTTATACCAGTGTTTTATCATAAATAAAAAATTCCGCTTAAATTCTTAGTTATTTGGCTGAATTTACATTTCTAAAATTAAAATGCGCCAAAACAGAAAATATCGTTTTTGCTTAATGAACATGCAAAAATAATAAAAAAAAATATTGTTACTTTCAAATATTTATCATTAAATAATGCTTCGCGAATCCAAACAAAGCATGGCTTTTGTTAGTATAACATTACGGATCATCTTCATTGAGGGCGTAGAAATCTTTGAATGTAATTTTTCCCAATGCAGGCGCTTTAAAATGCGATAACCATTTAATTTTGAAAGTCCTACCTAGGGCAACTTGTTGCGCCCTCTCTAGAGAGACTTAGTAATCTTTTAATAATAAATAGCATCCATACTACATTTTAAAACTTTCACACTTTGTAATCAAAGGTTGTATGACAGGTGGACTTGTTCACTACTTTTGTCTATTTCTCATCATCTGACTTATTTATTTCCAGACCGCTGATTATGCCCCTTACCTACCGGACGGAGTGCCTATAGCTAAACGGGTTGTGATGTGATCCTAGCACCGGGGCAAAATGCACCTAATCACAGTAAAAGGCGATGATCCACGTAACCTGCACCCTAGCCGTCATGGCTGTATATCGCTACTTAGTGAACGTTCCCGTAACTCCAAAATACCTCTCCCTCTGCAATAAAAATGTATGAATTATCATAGGACGTCAACAGAGCGAAATCCAGGGAGGGGCAGGATTTTGGTACAACAGGTGTGTCTGTGGTCCATAGCCTAACAAGATGGTTTTTTTTTTCTTTCTTTTTTACCAAATCGGAGAGCATAATCATGCAGTAAGCTAAACTAAGAATTTGTTGTCGAAATTTCTTATAGAAACATAGAAAGAAATATAAAATTTCAACAAATAAAAAATATTGAATATATTTTTGTTTCTAAAGTTTCTTTTACCAAAATTAAAAAAAAGAAAAAGAAAATTCAGCCATTGAACTTCCTGTTAATTGAATTAGAATTGAAACAGATCCTCCCTGAACCCACTGTAAGAGACGAAAAATTCTTATTTCCTCTTTCCTTTAGTATTTAATTATTTTAAGTCACTTGGAAGAATAAATGCTAATCAATTAATATTAAGCCTCATACCTTTTAAAATCTTCGTCGCCAGTGCAAAAGCGATGTAATTTCAAGTTCTCATAACTTTCTAAACATTGAAATTACTTAAATCCCTGTAATATATTTAAGTTGTATTTAAGGTTTTATAAAATGTCAAAATAAGCAAAAAGGTACTTTCAGTTTCGAAACCGGTTTCGAAACTGAAAGTACCTTTAAAAAAAAAAAATCTGCAACCGAAATCGAAAAAGTAAAAAAGTGTCATATTAAAGATTGAGCTCATCTATCCTATGCCAAAAAAAAAAAATCGTTTAAAAATATTCAAATTTAAACGAGAAATTCGAAAACAACCTCCCCATTGGTTTAACATTACGGAGCGGATGTTTTCAAATGAGTGGAGCCTGCGAACACACTCACGAGCTAATGCTAATCCTATGGGGAGGGATTTTTCTAATATCTCGTTTGCATTTCGTCATTTTTAAATATATATATATATATTTTTTTTTTTTTTTTTTTTTTTTTTTTTTTTGCTTTGGATAGCTGAGGTCCGTCTCGACATCGCACCTTTTTTACTTTTTCGATTTGGGTCGCAGATATTTTTTATAAAGTTACTTTCACTTTCAAAACCGGTTCTGAAAATGAAAGTGTCATTCTAAAAAATATCTGCAACCAAAATCGAAAAAGTAAAAAAGGTGCGATGTCGAGACGGATCTCGGCTATCCAATGCAAAAAAAAAAATATATTTAAAAAAGTCGAAATGCAAACGAGACATTAGAAAAATCCCTCCCCATAGGATTAGCATTAGCTCGTGAGTGTGTTCGCAGGCAGGGACAGGAGCCTTAAGGGGATTCTTCACTATAAGTGGAGTTCCACTGTATTTACCGAAAGTTCGTCGCCAAGGTCGACTTCCATACCAGATCAATGATAAATCTTTTTTTCTTTTTAATCCGATTCTATTTGTACAAGGGGATAAAAATGGACGAGGGGAGGGGACGTCTTTAATAACACGTTCTACAATACTACAAGCCTAAAATACACTCCTTTCTTATCAAAATCTAACCTACGGGTAATTGAAGAGAAGACGATTACATCATAATTCTAACCCCCCCCCCCCCCGTTCCCCTCGGATTGCGAGAGGCTATAAGGTCAAATGTTGCGAGTCAGAACGATTTTCCAAGAACCTAAACACCTGGAATTACCAGGAACCGTAACTTAAATCTGTGACATTTCTCCCCCTTTCTTTTTTTTTTTATATAACTTTCATTCGCATCTTTTTTTTTTCTCTCTTTCTTTTTTTTTTTTGTGTTTCATTCACAGTTCATGCTAAAAACGTAACTCTCCAAGTATAAATTCGAAGTTCGTGAAGCGCAAACTCAACGAAGGGTAATTCTACTTTTAGAGAAAATAAATTTTTATTTCGGAGTTTGTTCCCCCCCCCCCTCCTAAAAGGCTATTACTTTCTACTTTTTTGTTAAATTTATAATTCAAAATTTTGATGAGATATAAGAGTTTTAATGACAATTTTAAACTTAGGGGTGTATTCGAAAAAATATTTTTCCACCCTCAACAGCTCGAAATTTTCTGAGACATTTTCCGACTCATTTTTAAAAGTAAGAACATGAAACTTGCTGAGGTGATTTTTGAAGAGATGTATAAGAGGCCGTGTGATTTCATTTTTCGCTCAATTCATTAGATTTTGATTTTTAAACAATTATTTTCTCAGTACGACCATTTTTTTTCTTCCCCAGATCTCCCGCTTCGGAAAATTCGGTTCAAAACGCCCACTTTGACAACATTTTTTGCAATATTTTCTGCATTTATCAAAAAATCAAGGAGCAAGGCACATTGTGTAGTTTCTAAATAAGAGAATTTATCAGTTTGATGTGTTTGAGACCAAAAATGAATTTAAAAACGAATCAGAAAAAAGTCCTTCCGGCCAGTGCCGGGAGGAAGAGGTAGCTTTCATATTCCTTATTTTAAAAAAGCCAAATTATATTATTCAAACACACGAAGCTCAATTAAGTGGAAACCGAATGTAGGAGATTCAATACTAATTTTTATCAATACTAAATCATTATGAATGAGAATTTCGCAAAATTAGTCAGCTTTATCCAAGCTGCTTTTATTTAAAGTAACTTATATTTTGCTGCCAAATTCGGCTATTTCTTAAAGTGCCTGCCATTTTAAGACAACATGGTGCATGAGGCTAACCAGTGAACTTGGTCGAGACCTTAGTAATTGCTGTGCACATGCTCACTCACATCGGAATCGGTTGATACATACGAGTGCTGTTGCAGGCAAAAATTCAAAATGTCACCCACGTTAGAAATTGAAACTGCTATATCTCAGCAATTTTTTAAGATAAAGACAAACGAAAAATGCTCCTAAATCCTTATATCAAGGTCAAATACTTAAGAAAGAAACCTTTTTCAATTTCTAATTTTTTTGCACCTCACTTTAAATATATATTTTTTTAATTTAATGGCCGCCATTTTGAAACAAGATGGCTGATGAAGCTGGCCAGCGAACTTGGTCGAGATATTGATGTATACTATCCACATGCCTTCTTCCATCGAAATAGGCGAATACGTGTGGTATCGCGAGACAAATACAAGATCGTTTCAAAGTGTTAGCCATGATAGATATTTAAAGTGCTATAATTCAACCACTTTTTAAGATATAAACAAAAGAACAAATTTTCAGAAACAAAAACTGCTCCAGAATCTTTGTATCAAGGCCAAACAAATAAAAAAAAATCTTTTTCATTTTGCAGTTTTTTAATACCTCATTTTAAATTTTAAATTACATTTTTTAAAAATGGCAACCCTTTTGAAACAAGATGGCGAATGAAGCTGGCCAACAAACTCGGTCGAAACATTGGTATGTACTATGTACAGACCAAGTTACATTCAAATCGGTTCATAAGTACGCCTGTTATCGAGTGACAAAAATCAGGGCGTTTCAAAATGTCAGTCACGCTAGAAATTCAAAATGCTATAACTCAGCCATTTTTTAAGATATAGACGAAACAAAAACTGCTCCCGAATCTTTTTATCGAGGTCAAACACATAAGAAAAAATATTTTTTCAATTTTAAATTTTTTGGTACCACATTTCAAATTTAAATTTTTCTTAAAACTTTAAATGGCCGCCATTTTTAAACAAAATGGCGGATGAAGCTGGCCAACTAACTCGGTCAAGACAATTGGTCTGTACTATGTATAAACGAAGTTACATCCAAATCGGTTCATAAATACGCCTTTTATCGCGTGACAAATTTCAGGACGTTTCAAAATGTCAGCTTCGCTAGAAATTCAAAATGCTATAACTCAGCCATTTTTTAAGATATAGACGAAACAAAAACTGCTACGGAGTCTTTGTATAAAGGTCAAATACATAAGAAAAAAATATTTTTCCATTTTCAATTTTTTGATACCACATTTTAAATTTAAAATTTTTTTAAAATTTTTAAATGGCCGCCATTTTGAAACAAAATGGCGGATGAAGCTGGCCAACGAACTCGGTCGAGACATTGGTATGTACTATGTACACACCGAATTACATCCAAATCGGTTCATAAATACGAGAGTTACAGTGTGACATAGGTCAGATATATATATATATATATCAATTTTGAACGGAGGGTGGTTTCGGGGTCTGGGGGTCATGATCGATGAAAATATACCAAAATTTTTTGAAATCGCTTTCCTCCGAACGGCTGCAATAGGTAGCTTTTTGTAAAGAAAGCTACCTAATAAGCAGTTTGGATTGGAACACACTCTTAAAAGGCAACAACCAGTGGCGTATCTAGACTTAACATTTCGGAGGCAGCTCAGATACAGTAAAAATTCCGCTTTAAACATGGTTTTAACATAGTAGGTAACGCATTTATTATACAATCAAACTTGTTAAGGTAGAATCGCATGGGACTGGGAAAAAATTCTTTTTAGCAGACATTTGTCTTAACAAGTAAAATTCCATGGTTATACCACATTTTTTTTAAACGGAATACTGAAAATTATCTGCTAAATGTATCTCAATAAACAGTAATCAAACCGAAGTAAACCTCTGTATAACGGACACTTGGCTGAAATGGCAAATTTCATGGTCTCTGTGAAATAACTAATATAATCTTTCTAAGATTAAAACCTGTCTAAAATGGATATTTCTCTGGTTCCTTTTAAATTTCATTTTTTCAGGTATCATTACATTTTGCTAAACTTTCGTAAGTAAACTTGACATTATCTATAAATTTCGGAGGGAGCTGTAGCCCCATCAGCCCACCCCTTGGATACGCCACTGCGTTTTTTAAAACTCATGGAAAACAAAACTGATATTAACTACCTTTTTTGCGAAACTACCACAAGCGATTTCAATATTTTTTTTTAAGTATCCGCATGCTTTCGGAACAAATTTTAGGAATTTTTGTAAATTTCATGATTAAAATTGCTAATTATTATTAAAAATGTCATAGGAATGGGACATAAACATACAAACAAGTAATATATATGCATATATATATTTACTTTTTTTTAATCTTTACAGAAAGTATTGGATTCGTGAAAATTTTCGAAGGATTTACACGTTTTAGGTGTCAGAGGTAAAAAAAAAACGGTACTTTTCGGTTAGCCGGGCGCCAGTGTTATATATACATATTTATATACATACATATATATTTACATATATACATGTGTGTATATATACAATATGTGTATATGTATATATATGTATATTTACATATATGTATGTATATATAACACTGGCGCCCGGCTAACCGAAAAGTACCAAAAAAAACATGCTTTTACAAAATATCTGCCTGTGACACAAATTTTGTGGGCGCTCTATCTCAAGAACTAATGAACGGAATTTAATAAAACTTTAGATTCAATTAGTTCCTGATATAAGTTAATGCTGTTTAGTTTTTGGTGAAAATCGCCCAGCAGGTGATTCTGCTATGCTGCATTTTTCACGATTTCCGCAATAGCTGTATCTCAAGAACTAATGCATGAATTTTCATCAAACTTAAGATTGAGTTGATGACCCTGATACAAATTGGTCCTGATTAGTTTTTGGTGCAAATCGCCCAACAGGTGGCGCTGCTATGCAGAATATTTTACGATTTCTGCAATAGCTCTATCTCAAAAACTATTGCACGTATTTTCATCAAACTTCAGCTTCAGTTAGAAGTTGACATAAGTTGTTGCTGATTAGATTTTGCTGTAAATCACCTAACTGGTGACTCTGCTATGCTGCATTTTTCAGGCAGTATTAATTATTAATATGTATGAGATAGAAGAAAGTTTTGGGATTGCCAGATCCGACTAGTTTATTTTTTTATTTTAAAAGAAAAGTATAAAATTAAATAAAAACTTGTTATTTTCTTAAAGCTATTTAAATTTTTAAACTATAAAAGTAAATACATTTTATAAATTCCATAATAAATATAATAACGCTGTACAGGAAGTAGACTACTTTTATGACAATAACATGAATATTTTAAAAGTTCTAGGAATAGTTAGAACTTTTAAAATAGAATATTTTAAAAGTTCTATTTTAAAAGTTCTAAGTATACTAATATAATATTTATATTAGTAAGTATTAAAGTTCTAGTTTAGAAGAAAAGTTCTCTTCTAAAAGTATAGCTCTTTTTATACGTTCTAGGTATAAAAAGACAAACGAACGCTTTCCTGAAAAACGCTAATAATTCGTTTCAATAAATGGGGCATTCTCACAATCTTTCGACTTTTGAGGAAAAAAATCTGACGAAATTAAACTTGCTAAAATAACATTTTAATCTGATAGATAAATGCCTTAATGATTCAAAAAAAAAAAAAAAAAAAAAAAAAGGGAGGGGGGGGGGGGGGTTGGGGGTCCAGCAGCGAAAAGTTTTTTATTTAACTGAGGTTTAAGTTAAACTTGCGAGTTTAATTTTCCTTACCGTTTTACCCCTATAACTTTTTATTTTCTCTAAATTTTTACTTATAATGAATTGGCATAGTACCCACAGGACATTCAAATAAGAAATAATAAAAATGTAGTACTTTTAATACAGAATTTTTGTATAACATTGTCTTAAAGGGGTGTTAAAGAAGGGACGGTAAGGTATAAAGGGGGATGGTATAGGAAAAAAGGGACGAAATGGTAAAAAAGGGGACGGTAAGGATGGAACGGTAAGGAAAATTACCACCTATTTTTAGGAAAATCATGTTAAGACTAAGTGATAGCCACAATGTTCATTGATTTTTAGAAACAGTTGTTAACATTGGATTAAATTATTATTATTTTTTTAAATTTACCTCGAAAAGTGCAGGAATAAACCTTGTGGACGGTAAGACTACCCATAAAGGCAAGATCTTGAATTTGATATTTAAATGCTGATTTAAATTCTGCAGTAAATTTCCTGTCAAAGAATTTTAGACATTCTTTCTCTAGCATATTTCTGCATGAGAAAAAACTTGAAAAAAATTCTGTGGCTGCATCTGAAGTGATTTTCTGTATAAGTTTAGCAAGAGGGACGGTAAGGATGAAAAACCCAGGGACAGAGTTCAAAAAATAATATCAACCGTAAAAATGTGTGCAGGTTAATTTTTTGCTACCTATTTATATAAAACAATTGTCCCAGTTGCGGAAAAAAATTACATGGAATTACTTTTATTGAAACAATTTTATACAGACAGCTCCAAACTTAAAAATCAGCATTAGGGACACGGGACGGTAGATGAGTTTTCCTGGTATTTGGACCCCCAACATCGTCCAAAACTTATTTAACTCGTTAATATTGTTATGCAATCATGCAATGGGATGTTCCCCGGTATATGGAAAAAAAAACACAAAAAAGTGTATTAAATAAAGAATTATTATTCAGGGATATGAAAGTCAAAAGATTGTGAGAATGCCCCAAATCAGCATAAGCATAGCCTAATTCCTTGGAATATATGTTTAAAACATAATTTAAAAAATTTTGTAATAATTGAATTATTATTTATTGAGTTATGACGATTTTTAACACAATTTTGCAACAACAAAAATCACTTTTGGAAAAAATCGAACAAACAATTTTCAACTTTTTTTTCTTTTTAAGTTTGTAAGAAACATAAATGTTTAAAAAGCTCCAGAATCATAAAGTTTAACCTTTTTTTTTCTAAAACAGTTAAGGCTGTTCTTAAATGCTCTGCTCAACAAGCGCAAAACGTTTTGACACATTTACAAATTCATTTCTTAACTGAAAGATATAAAATTGGAAAGCCTGGCCATGGAAGACATTTGGAATTGAACTGTTTTTCCGAATTTTTGATCAATCAATTACCTATTGCGTTAGAACCGTTTTTGATCACGTGACAGACATGTTTTTCGCCCGCTCTTGAGTGGATATTCCACTTTCGCGCGGAAATTCGGTTCGAAACGTCCACTTTGACAGTATTTCTTGAAAAATCTATTGCATTTGCAAAAAAAAAAAAAAAAACGGGAAAAACAGCTCGATGACATGGTTTTTGGACAACACCAGCTAGCTTCATGCATTTTCGAAATAAAATAAATTAAAACTTGTGTCAGAAAGTTGCCCTTTTGGATTTGAGAAGTAAGTTTTTGAATTGAAATGATAATCGAAATTGACGTTTTGACACATTTACAAATTCATTTCTAAACGGAAAGATATAAAATTGCAAAGATGGACCATGGAAGCGATTTGGAATTGAGCAGTGTTTTCCATTTTTTGATCAATCAATTATCTATTGCGTTATAAGCGATTTTGAGCACGTGACACGGCATTTTTCTCCCCGCATACAGGCACTTTAAGGTAAATGCACCTTATAATGAGCTACTAATTTTGAAAGTTTAAAAACAAGTCCAAAATGCATTTCTGAAAAACGACTGAAAGAAATCTGATTGGCTAACATCCTTAAATGTTAACTTTCCATAAACTGTTTAAAATATATATATATATATATATTTTTTTTTTTTTTTTTTTTTTTTTTTTTTTTTTTTTCTGCTGGTACATTTGTTTATTACTTTCTTCTATCTTTATAAGAAGAAAGTATTGGATTCATAAAAATTTTCGAATTCCAGTTTTCGACGAATTTACATATTTTAGGGGTCAGAGATTCCAAAAAACATGTTTTTACAAAATGTCTCCCTGTGAGTCTGTCTGTCTGTATGTGACACAAATTTTGTGGGCGCTCTATCTCAAGAACTAATGCACGGAATATGATAAAAATTTATATTCAGTTAGTCCATAATACAAATTGATGCTGATTAATTTTTGGTGTAAATCTCTCAACAGGTGGCGCTGCTATGCTGCATTTTTCACGATTTCCGCAATAGCTCTATCTCAAGAAATAATGCACGGATTTTCATCAAACTTCAGATTCAGTTAGTCCTTGATATGACGTGGTGCTGATTACGTGTTGGTGTAAATCTCCCAACAGGTGGCGCTACTGTAATGTCTTTTTCACGATTCCGCAATAGCTCTATCTATAGAACTAATGGACGAATTTTCATCTAACTTCAGATTTAGTTAGACGTTGACACAAGTTTTTGCTAATTAGGTTTTGGTGTTAATCGCCTATTAGGTGGCGCTGCTATGCTGGAACTTTCACGATTTTTGCAATAGCGCTATCTCGAAAACAAATGCACGGATTTTCTCCAAACTTCAGTCAGACGTTGACATAATTTGTTGCTGATTAGGATTTGGTATAAATTACCCAATAGGTGGCGCTGCTAGGGTGCATTTAGACGATTTCAACAATAGTCATATCTCAAGAACTAATGCACGGAATTTCATATCATTAGAATCCTCATGAGATGCATAGATTGCCATTTAATATTGGCAGTGTGATAGCGAATTCTGAAGTATTAACATGTATGAGATAGAAGAAAGTTTTGGGATTGGTACATCCCACTTGTTTTTCTCTAGAGTGTCTTCAAAAACAGATTTTTTTGGCATATTTTTAAAGATTTCATTAAGAGACAGGTTTTTATTTAAAACACCTTTTATTTAATCTTATGTTTTAATTTAAATTAAACTGCTGTCCGTATACACTCTTATACATTGTAAATAATTTGTTGGATAAGCCGAAAACTAAAAGATTCATGCATCAGAAATTGACTAGGCCCACTGGTGGGACATAGAGGAAGGTAATATTTTTTATTTTTCATTTTTTCCGAATCTATTTTGAAACTTTGAATGTTTATTCTGATATATGAAAGTTAGGACTAGGCTGAAAAATATATCTCTTTTGGAATTCACTTTAATAATAATTAGATAAATGATTTTACGTGGCCCACTATTACATTCTAAATAATTTGTTGGATAAGCCGAAAACTAAAAGATTCATGTACCAGAAATTGACTAGGCCCACTGGTGGGACATAGAGGAAGGTAACATTTTTTATTTTTCATTTTTTCCGAATCTATTTTGAAACTTTGAATGTTTATTCTGATATATGAAAGTTAGGACTAGGCTGAAAAACATATCTCTTTTGGAATTCACTTTAATAATAATTAGATAAATGATTTTACGTGGTCCACTATTACATTCTAAATAATTTGTTGGATAAGCCGAAAACTAAAAGATTAATGTACCAGAAATTGACTAGGCCCACTGGTGGGACATAGAGGAAGGTAACATTTTTTATTTTTCATTTTTTCCGAATCTATTTTGAAACTTTGAATGTTTATTCTGATATATGAAAGTTAGGACTAGGCTGAAAAATATATCTCTTTTGGAATTCACTTTAATAATAATTAGATAAATGACTTTACGTGGCCCACTATTACATTCTAAATAATTTGTTGGATAAGCCGAAAACTAAAAGATTCATGTACCAGAAATTGACTAGGCCCACTGGTGGGACATAGAGGAAGGTAACATTTTTTATTTTTCATTTTTTCCGAATCTATTTTGAAACTTTGAATGTTTATTCTGATATATGAAAGTTAGGACTAGGCTGAAAAATATATCTCTTTTGGAATTCACTTTAATAATAATTAGATAAATGACTTTACGTGGCCCACTATTACATTCTAAATAATTTGTTGGATAAGCCGTAAACTAAAAGATTCATGTACCAGAAATTGACTAGGCCCACTGGTGGGACATAGAGGAAGGTAACATTTTTTATTTTTCATTTTTTCCGAATCTATTTTGAAACTTTGAATGTTTATTCTGATATATGAAAGTTAGGACTAGGCTGAAAAATATATCTCTTTTGGAATTCACTTTAATAATAATTAGATAAATGATTGTACGTGGTCCACTATTACATTCTAAATAATTTGTTGGATAAGCCGAAAACTAAAAGATTCATGTACCAGAAATTGACTAGGCCCACTGGTGGGACATAGAGGAAGGTAATATTTTTTATTTTTCATTTTTTCCGAATCTATTTTGAAACTTTGAATGTTTATTCTGATATATGAAAGTTAGGACTAGGCTGAAAAATATATCTCTTTTGGAATTCACTTTAATAATAATTAGATAAATGATTTTACGTGGTCCACTATTACATTCTAAATAATTTGTTGGATAAGCCGAAAACTAAAAGATTCATGTACCAGAAATTGACTAGGCCCACTGGTGGGACATAGAGGAAGGTAACATTTTTTATTTTTCATTTTTTCCGAATCTATTTTGAAACTTTGAATGTTTATTCTGATATATGAAAGTTAGGACTAGGCTGAAAAATATATCTCTTTTGGAATTCACTTTAATAATAATTAGATAAATGATTTTACGTGGTTCACTATTACATTCTAAATAATTTGTTGGATAAGCCGAAAACTAAAAGATTCATGTACCAGAAATTGACCAGGCCCAGTGGTGGGACATAGAGGAAGGTAACATTTTTTATTTTTCATTTTTTCCGAATATATTTTGAAACTTTGAATGTTTATTCTGATATATGAAAGTTAGGACTAGGCTGAAAAATATATCTCTTTTGTAATTCACTTTAATAATAATTAGATAAATGATTTTACGTGGTCCACTATTACATTCTAAATAATTTGTTGGATAAGCCGAAAACTAAAAGATTCATGTACCAGAAATTGACTAGGCCCACTGGTGGGACATAGAGGAAGGTAACATTTTTTATTTTTCATTTTTTCCGAATCTATTTTGAAACTTTGAATGTTTATTCTGATATATGAAAGTTAGGACTAGGCTGAAAAATATATCTCTTTTGGAATTCACTTTAATAATAATTAGATAAATGATTTTACGTGGTCCACTATTACATTCTAAATAATTTGTTGGATAAGCCGAAAACTAAAAGATTCATGTACCAGAAATTGACTAGGCCCACTGGTGGGACATAGAGGAAGGTAACATTTTTTATTTTTCATTTTTTCCGAATCTATTTTGAAACTTTGAATGTTTATTCTGATATATGAAAGTTAGGACTAGGCTGAAAAATATATCTCTTTTGGAATTCACTTTAATAATAATTAGATAAATGATTTTACGTGGTCCACTATTACATTCTAAATAATTTGTTGGATAAGCCGAAAACTAAAAGATTCATGTACCAGAAATTGACTAGGCCCACTGGTGGGACATAGAGGAAGGTAATATTTTTTATTTTTCATTTTTTCCGAATCTATTTTGAAACTTTGAATGTTTATTCTGATATATGAAAGTTAGGACTAGGCTGAAAAATATATCTCTTTTGGAATTCACTTTAATAATAATTAGATAAATGATTTTACGTGGTTCACTATTACATTCTAAATAATTTGTTGGATAAGCCGAAAACTAAAAGATTCATGTACCAGAAATTGACTAGGCCCAGTGGTGGGACATAGAGGAAGGTAACATTTTTTATTTTTCATTTTTTCCGAATCTATTTTGAAACTTTGAATGTTTATTCTGATATATGAAAGTTAGGACTAGGCTGAAAAATATATCTCTTTTGGAATTCACTTTAATAATAATTAGATAAATGATTTTACGTGGTCCACTATTACATTCTAAATAATTTGTTGGATAAGCCGAAAACTAAAAGATTCATGTACCAGAAATTGACTAGGCCCGCTGGTGGGACATAGAGGAAGGTAACATTTTTTATTTTTCATTTTTTCCGAATCTATTTTGAAACTTTGAATGTTTATTCTGATATATGAAAGTTAGGACTAGGCTGAAAAATATATCTCTTTTGGAATTCACTTTAATAATAATTAGATAAATGATTTTACGTGGTCCACTATTACATTCTAAATAATTTGTTGGATAAGCCGAAAACTAAAAGATTCATGTACCAGAAATTGACTAGGCCCACTGGTGGGACATAGAGGAAGGTAACATTTTTTATTTTTCATTTTTTCCGAATCTATTTTGAAACTTTGAATGTTTATTCTGATATATGAAAGTTAGGACTAGGCTGAAAAATATATCTCTTTTGGAATTCACTTTAATAATAATTAGATAAATGACTTTACGTGGCCCACTATTACATTCTAAATAATTTGTTGGATAAGCCGAAAACTAAAAGATTCATGTACCAGAAATTGACTAGGCCCACTGGTGGGACATAGAGGAAGGTAACATTTTTTATTTTTCATTTTTTCCGAATCTATTTTGAAACTTTGAATGTTTATTCTGATATATGAAAGTTAGGACTAGGCTGAAAAATATATCTCTTTTGGAATTCACTTTAATAATAATTAGATAAATGACTTTACGTGGCCCACTATTACATTCTAAATAATTTGTTGGATAAGCCGAAAACTAAAAGACTCATGTACCAGAAATTGACTAGGCCCACTGGTGGGACATAGAGGAAGGTAACATTTTTTATTTTTCATTTTTTCCGAATCTATTTTGAAACTTTGAATGTTTATTCTGATATATGAAAGTTAGGACTAGGCTGAAAAATATATCTCTTTTGGAATTCACTTTAATAATAATTAGATAAATGATTTTACGTGGTCCACTATTACATTCTAAATAATTTGTTGGATAAGCCGAAAACTAAAAGATTCATGTACCAAAAATTGACTAGGCCCACTGGTGGGACATAGAGGAAGGTAACATTTTTTATTTTTCATTTTTTCCGAATCTATTTTGAAACTTTGAATGTTTATTCTGATATATGAAAGTTAGGACTAGGCTGAAAAATATATCTCTTTTGGAATTCACTTTAATAATAATTAGATAAATGACTTTACGTGGCCCACTATTACATTCTAAATAATTTGTTGGATAAGCCGAAAACTAAAAGATTCATGTACCAGAAATTGACTAGGCCCACTGGTGGGACATAGAGGAAGGTAACATTTTTTATTTTTCATTTTTTCCGAATCTATTTTGAAACTTTGAATGTTTATTCTGATATATGAAAGTTAGGACTAGGCTGAAAAATATATCTCTTTTGGAATTCACTTTAATAATAGTTAGATAAATGACTTTACGTGGCCCACTATTACATTCTAAATAATTTGTTGGATAAGCCGAAAACTAAAAGATTCATGTACCAGAAATTGACTAGGCCCACTGGTGGGACATAGAGGAAGGTAACATTTTTTATTTTTCATTTTTTCCGAATCTATTTTGAAACTTTGAATGTTTATTCTGATATATGAAAGTTAGGACTAGGCTGAAAAATATATCTCTTTTGGAATTCACTTTAATAATAATTAGATAAATGATTTTACGTGGTCCACTATTACATTCTAAATAATTTGTTGGATAAGCCGAAAACTAAAAGATTCATGTACCAGAAATTGACTAGGCCCACTGGTGGGACATAGAGGAAGGTAACATTTTTTATTTTTCATTTTTTCCGAATCTATTTTGAAACTTTGAATGTTTATTCTGATATATGAAAGTTAGGACTAGGCTGAAAAATATATCTCTTTTGGAATTCACTTTAATAATAATTAGATAAATGACTTTACGTGGCCCACTATTACATTCTAAATAATTTGTTGGATAAGCCGAAAACTAAAAGATTCATGTACCAGAAATTGACTAGGCCCACTGGTGGGACATAGAGGAAGGTAACATTTTTTATTTTTCATTTTTTCCGAATCTATTTTGAAACTTTGAATGTTTATTCTGATATATGAAAGTTAGGACTAGGCTGAAAAATATATCTCTTTTGGAATTCACTTTAATAATAATTAGATAAATGATTTTACGTGGTCCACTATTACATTCTAAATAATTTGTTGGATAAGCCGAAAACTAAAAGATTCATGTACCAGAAATTGACTAGGCCCACTGGTGGGACATAGAGGAAGGTAACATTTTTTATTTTTCATTTTTTCCGAATCTATTTTGAAACTTTGAATGTTTATTCTGATATATGAAAGTTAGGACTAGGCTGAAAAATATATCCCTTTTGGAATTCACTTTAATAATAATTAGATAAATGATTTTACGTGGTCCACTATTACATTCTAAATAATTTGTTGGATAAGCCGAAAACTAAAAGATTCATGTACCAGAAATTGACTAGGCCCACTGGTGGGACATAGAGGAAGGTAACATTTTTTATTTTTCATTTTTTCCGAATCTATTTTGAAACTTTGAATGTTTATTCTGATATATGAAAGTTAGGACTAGGCTGAAAAATATATCTCTTTTGGAATTCACTTTAATAATAATTAGATAAATGATTTTACGTGGTCCACTATTACATTCTAAATAATTTGTTGGATAAGCCGAAAACTAAAAGATTCATGTACCAGAAATTGACTAGGCCCACTGGTGGGACATAGAGGAAGGTAAAATTTTTTATTTTTCATTTTTTCCGAATCTATTTTGAAACTTTGAATGTTTATTCTGATATATGAAAGTTAGGACTAGGCTGAAAAATATATCTCTTTTGGAATTCACTTTAATAATAATTAGATAAATGATTTTACGTGGTCCACTATTACATTCTAAATAATTTGTTGGATAAGCCGAAAACTAAAAGATTCATGTACCAGAAATTGACTAGGCCCACTGGTGGGACATAGAGGAAGGTAACATTTTTTATTTTTCATTTTTTCCGAATCTATTTTGAAACTTTGAATGTTTATTCTGATATATGAAAGTTAGGACTAGGCTGAAAAATATATCTCTTTTGGAATTCACTTTAATAATAATTAGATAAATGACTTTACGTGGCCCACTATTACATTCTAAATAATTTGTTTGATAAGCCGAAAACTAAAAGATTCATGTACCAGAGATTGACTAGGCCCACTGGTGGGACATAGAGGAAGGTAACATTTTTTATTTTTCATTTTTTCCGAATCTATTTTGAAACTTTGAATGTTTATTCTGATATATGAAAGTTAGGACTAGGCTGAAAAATATATCTCTTTTGGAATTCACTTTAATAATAATTAGATAAATGACTTTACGTGACCCACTATTACATTCTAAATAATTTGTTGGATAAGCCGAAAACTAAAAGATTCATGTACCAGAAATTGACTAGGCCCACTGGTGGGACATAGAGGAAGGTAACATTTTTTATTTTTCATTTTTTTCCGAATCTATTTTGAAACTTTGAATGTTTATTCTGATATATGAAAGTTAGGACTAGTCTGAAAAATATATCTCTTTTGGAATTCACTTTAATAATAATTAGATAAATGACTTTACGTGGCCCACTATTACATTCTAAATAATTTGTTGGATAAGCCGAAAACTAAAAGATTCATGTACCAGAAATTGACTAGGCCCACTGGTGGGACATAGAGGAAGGTAACATTTTTTATTTTTCATTTTTTCCGAATCTATTTTGAAACTTTGAATGTTTATTCTGATATATGAAAGTTAGGACTAGGCTGAAAAATATATCTCTTTTGGAATTCACTTTAATAACTAGGACTCCCCTCAGAGGGATTAGTCTGAGCGATATTACTGAAAACATAGATTTAATAATAACATGTGGAAGCAAAGAAAATGAGATGTTATCTTTAATTGTCCATATGCTGCGATAAATTGAAATGATGAAAATAAACGAATCGTAGAATTACAAAATCTTATATATAAATTCGTATACACTGTTTTAAAAAATCGAAAATCTAACCATTCAAGACAGCCATGCATGGATATAAAATTGAAAACGCAATATATTAAAAGTAAAATAGAAAATGAAATACTAAATTACTTATATCGGAATTTTAACTCTATAAAATGATGTCAAAAGCATAATCAGACGCTCCGCACCAATTTGAGTAACTTTAAATGACAAATATATGATGTTTAAAAAGAATGGACTATACTTTATATGGTGTGTGCTCCCGCGGAATAGTTAATATTGTACAATATCTGTTTTCCACGGATGCAATGAGGTTGTCGATAACATTTAAGAAATTCTCTCCTCAAAATCTAATATAGTATCAAAGTACCGAATACATCAACAGTGGCATGCAATGCTTCGTTTGAGTGTGTTTTAGATATGCTCGATCGGATTTGAATGATGAGTGTATACTGGCCACTACATACGCTGTATTCTTTGGTTTTCAAACATATTCTGCACAAGTTGAGCTGTATTTAGCATGTATTAAATAAAAGAAATCGGCAATGATTACAACATAAAGTATGACACAAGATCTGAATATATCGTCTGCATAACTTTTGAGCTGTCAAAGTGTCATTTGAAGTAATTTACAAATCCAAACATATTTATTCAGCAAATCATGCAAGCTAACATGCGCCAATATGAACCCGATTATAAAATTTCACCAGAATAAGTTAATATATAAAAAATCTACTAATGATAATTGAGAATATGACCTTATGATAAAATGTCTAGAAAAATGAATCGGATAAAAAATTCATATCACATTTAAAACGGCACTTCCCTCTGTTAGTGGCCTTGGCGAGAGAGAGAAAAGCCTAGAGAAGGAACACTTTAACAAGTACTTTCGGGCAACCTACTCACTGTTTCATACAGGTCTTTATTCAATATTTACACAATTTATTTAATGCTAGGTGGGTATCTATCAGTTTTGTTTCATTTAAATCGCATGTTTTGCGGAGGAAATGCAGCATTATGAAATATTTAAAGTTGCTGTACCTAATAATTCCAAATTAATGGTAATTGAGATCGCTTTCCGTTAATTTCACCTTTTTAAATTTTTTAGAAACCATTCATAGAGACAATTGTATATTTTAAAACTAACCCGAAGCAAAATTTCAAGATTTTGGGCTCAGCAGCAACACAGAAATAGAAAAATTTTGAAAGTTTTTTGTTTTTGCACTGTTTTATATAGCGACATTTTTAGAAATTGTTCTATTGCGAGAATTTACCCCATGATAAATACAGCCATGTCAATTTTCATGTTTATATTCCTAACAATTCCATGTACTTCGTTACTTAGATCATCTTTAGATCTTTTTCCCGCTTTGTTTAGTCTTTCTATTTTTTTAGAATTCGTTCTACAACGGGCATTTACATCTTATTAATTACTACCATGCCAAAGTTCTAGTTTCTAACCCCAACAGTATCCCAAAAATTTCAGTATTTCAAATAAAGCATAGTTTAGAACCTTTCTAGAAATTTTTACGTTTATCCGTCAAATTGAACCTTTTAGAGAGCATTCATTACGAGTATTTATATCTTAAAAGTAACTACCGCACAAAATTTAAAGTTTCTAACCCAATCAATATCGCAGAAATCACAATTTTAGAACTTTTTTGCTCCTGTAGCGATGTAGGTTCCTGCACTAACATAAAATAGTCTTTTTTTCGGAGCAGAGATGGCCACCAACATTTTTTTAAGTTGGCTATGTAATTTCAGAGATAACACCTCACAAACGTACAAGCATTAATAATATTATATACTTTATAATATTATAACGCTTTATAATATTAGCATTAGATTTACAGATACAAAAGCCATTTATCCGTTACAAACTAAAGTGCCGGCGATGCCCAGAATTTGAAGGATGTTTGTTCTGAAAAATCAATTTTAAAATTTGGCATACAACACAAAACAAACATTAAAAAAAGCAGTCGAAATGTTGTATGAATGAATCATATGAAAACGCTACATAAAAATGTATAAATGTATATAACAGACGCAAAAGAATACAGCTATAAATGAACTTATTTCAATTTATAATTGGAGCAATAATGTTAAAATAGGCCAATAATTTCCTTAATCGGGTTTTTATCATGCTTCAATACATTTTTCACACTCATATGACGTTATACTATATCCACCACGTCCTTTATATTTCCAATATGACGTAATATTTTCCTCTTTCACGTGGAAACCTTGAAGTAGAAAGGTTATGAAGTTATATTCACTTTCATTTAAATTCGTCAAACCATTTATTTCATTTTCATATTTCACATGAATATCTTGCAATAGAAAAGTTATGACGTAATATTCACCTTTTTTTTTAAATTCGTCAAACTATTTATTTCATTTTCATTTTTCACATGGAAATCTTGCAGTAGAAAATTAATTGTTGTAGTAATAATTTTATTGTGTTTTTTAATTGTTGGCAACTGCTATAACGAAAAATGTTTAAATTTGATAAGAAATTGCTGTTAAATTGGTGGTTTTTTATTAATTAAAAATTCACTAAATTATTTCGATTCCGGATTACTTTAGTTGCCTCGGCCATGTTTTAATACACATGTCCGTATCTTTTCACAATTTTGGCTTCCAAATTGTGGATTTTTATAAAATTACAAACAGACAGATAGACAAGTTTTCATTTTTATATATCTCTCTATTCTAAAGAAAGTAACTAACGCTGTCACCGCCGCCGCCGGTTTTGAATTTTTTGTGACCGGAGGTCTTTCTTCGTTAATATTAAGAAAACTATTACATACAAAAATATGAAAATCGGTGGTATTATAGCGAAATGTTTGATCAACACGCTAATGCAAACAGTTTTCAAATCGAAGAATTATTTTAAGAGATATTTAATGCTAAAGTTGGACAAAATCGTTCCATTAAAAAAATTTATAGGAGCAAAAGCTATACATGGGAATTTAATCAGTTTTAGATCATTTTATTCAATAAAAGATCCCGGTGTGCAGATTTCATTAATTTTTTTTTATTTGACTTATTTTTTGAGGTTTTATTTCTATTTTAAATTCAAATATTCAGCATCTTGACAGATATTTTTTACATATTTTAGAAAATGGTATTAATTTCAACTGTTACCAACTATATAAACAGCGCAAACAATAATGTTTGCTTCAAATAAAAAAAAATATTTACACATTACTATTATAAACAGAAAAAAACCTTCAAATTAGAATTAAATGATTAGGTATAAAAAGCAGGCACTTATTGGAAATTACGCCATAAAAACTATATTTACATGTGAATTTTGAAAGAGAAAGGATATTGTAAAATAAATTCATTAACATGCGTTAGAAGTCTGAAATAGAAGAAATTACGTCACATTACACTTATTATGCAAAATGAACAAAAAATAGTATTGCAAAACAGTTTAAATTTAAAAATTGCGCGAGACAAAATATTAGAGGTTAAATATTGGTTTTTTTCAAAATTTTATTATTTGTCGTTTATGTGAGGGGTTCAGCTATAAGTATGCAAATTTTCATGTCTCCAAACTAATTAGGGGCTGAGTTAGAAAAATTGCTTAAAATACACAAGTTAGAGCCCAGAGGGTTAAATAATAGACTTTTTCAAAATTTTATTATTTGTCGTTTGATCTGAGGTGTTCAGCTATAAGTATGCAAAATGTCATGTCTCCAACTTAATTAGGGGCTGAGTTAGAAAAATTGTTTAAAATACAGAAGTTAGAGACCGGATGGTTAAATATGACTTTTTCGAAGTTTTATGATTTATCGTGCTATCGCAAGTGTTCAGCTATAAGTATGCAAACTTTCATGTCTCCAACTTAATTAGTGGCTGAGTTAGAAAAATTGCTTAAAATACACAAGTTAGAGCCCAGAGGGTTAAATATTAGACCTTTTTCAAAATTTTATTATTTGTCGTTTGATCTGATGTGTTCAGCTATAAGTATGCAAAATTTCATGTCTCCAACTTAATTAGGGGCTGAGTTAGAAAAATTGCTTAAAATATACAAGTTAGACCCCCAGAGGGTTAAATATTAGAATTTTTCAAAATTTTATTCTTTGTCGTTTGATGTGAGGTGTTCAGCTAAAAGTATGCAAAATTTCATGTCTCCAACTTAATTAGGGGCTGAGTTAGAAAAATTGTTTAAAATACATAAGTTAGAGACCGGAGGGTTAAATATGACTTTTTCAAAATTTTATGATTTATCGTGTTATCGCAAGTGTTCAGCTATAAGTATGCAAAATTTCATGTCTCCAACTTAATTAGGGGCTGAGTTAGAAAAATTGCTTAAAATATACAAGTTAGACCCCCAGAGGGTTAAATATTAGAATTTTTCAAAATTTTATTCTTTGTCGTTTGATGTGAGGTGTTCAGCTAAAAGTGTGCAAAATTTCATGTCTCCAACTTAATTAGGGGCTGAGTTAGAAAAATTGTTTAAAATACATAAGTTAGAGACCGGAGGGTTAAATATGACTTTTTCAAAATTTTATGATTTATCGTGTTATCGCAAGTGTTCAGCTAAAAGTATGCAAACTTTCATGTCTCTAACTTAATTAGGGGCTGAGTTAGAAAAATTGCTTTAAATACACAAGTTAGAGCCCAGAGGGTTAAATATTAAACCTTTTTCAAAATTTTATTATTTGTCATTTGATGTGGGATGTTCAGCTATAAGTATGCAAAATTTCATGTCTCCAACTTAATTAAATTAGGGGCATAGTTAGAAAAATTGCTTAAAATACACAAGTTAGAGCCCAGAGGGTTAAATATTAGACTTTTTCAAAATTTTATTATTTGCCGTTTGATGTGTGGTGTTCGGCTATAAGTATGCAAATTTTCAAGTCTCCGACATATATAGTTTCTGAGAACGGGCTCTGTGACAGACGGACAGACTGACAGATAAAGGAGTGTGACAGGTAGTGTTTCGTTAGATGAACGAAACTCTAAAAACATGCTGCGGATGACTGTAACAACATCCTAAAATTACATTACCATCAGCGATCTGCCAATCCCGAATTTAGTTTATATTCGTTTCATATATATTCTTATTCTTCTGTGTGGCCCTGTAAAATAACTATCAAAATTATATACAGTAAAACCTCTGAATAGCGGACACCCCGAGAATTCAGAATTTGTCCTCTATTTAGAGGTGACTGCTACTGAGAGTAAAACATGTACAGTTATTTAAGAGTTGGTAATCGAAAAAATGTTCGCTAAATAGTGTTATCCGCTAATCGGGTGTGTCCGCTATGGAGGTTTTACCAGTAAAACCTCTGAATAGCTAACACCTCGTGAGGGCAGAATTTGTCCTCTATTTGGAAATGTCCGCTACTGAGAATAAAAAATGTACAGTTATTTAAGGGTCGGTAATCGAAAAAATGCTCACTAAATAGAGGTGTCCACTAATCGGGTGTGTCCGTTATGGAGGTTTTACTGCATAATAATATCATGCTTTACAAGAAAATAGCATGCTGTATGATAGACCGACAGACATCCAGAGAAAGTTAACCTCCCGGAGCAATAAACACTCATGTCTTTTGTTTTAATCATCCACAATTGTATGTCATACAACAGGCCAGATTTCATACAATAGGCTAAAAACGGTCACCGTGGTACGGATTACTGTATTATTATTTGTTTGCCCACCAAAACTGGTTGCCACGGGTTGTTGCAAGGTTTGTGATCACGTGGTTGAAACTGATCTATTCGATATTACTGCGTGAGTATTTTTTTTTATTTGCTCCATGTGTTCAAACCAGTTATCTATGAAAACATCAACCGGTGAAAGTGACGCACACCAAATTTCTGTGACGTATGCAGATAAATTGTGTTTTTTTTATCAGTTTTTTCTATATAATTTTTAAACGGTTTGGAACTTATTTTTCATAGTATGTGCATTCAGTAGGCGACCCTCATAGGTACCTTCTGGTGCAATCAGAAACGAAATCCGACAAATATTTTTTGAGTTATGCTTGACGAAAGGTTTTTATTAGGCCTTTTTTTTTAGTAGGACATGGCGTTAATATCCATCGTAGTAGTAATGTGTCCGGACAGTAATATTTCGCTGAGTATTAGCCTTCGCTTCGCTCAGACAATAATTAGATAAATGTTTTTACGTGGTCCACTATTACATTCTAAATAATTTGTTGGATAAGCCGAAAACTAAAAGATTCATGTACCAGAAATTGACTAGGCCCACTGGTGGGACATAGAGGAAGGTAACATTTTTTATTTTTCATTTTTTCCGAATCTATTTTGAAACTTTGAATGTTTATTCTGATATATTAAAGTTAGGACTAGGCTGAAAAGTATATCTCTTTTGGAATTCACTTTAATAATAATTAGATAAATGATTTTACGTGGTCCACTATTACATTCTAAATAATTTGTTGGATAAGCCGAAAACTAAAAGACTCATGTACCAGAAATTGACTAGGCCCACTGGTGGGACATAGAGGAAGGTAACATTTTTTATTTTTCATTTTTTCCGAATCTATTTTGAAACTTTGAATGTTTATTCTGATATATGAAAGTTAGGACTAGGCTGAAAAATATTTCTCTTTTGGAATTCACTTTAATAATAATTAGATAAATGATTTTACGTGGTCCACTATTACATTCTAAATAATTTGTTGGATAAGCCGAAAACTAAAAGATTCATGTACCAGAAATTGACTAGGCCCACTGGTGGGACATAGAGGAAGGTAACATTTTTTATTTTTCATTTTTTCCGAATCTATTTTGAAACTTTGAATGTTTATTCTGATATATGAAAGTTAAGACTAGGCTGAAAAATATATCTCTTTTGGAATTCACTTTAATAATAATTAGATAAATGATTTTACGTGGTCCACTATTACATTCTAAATAATTTGTTGGATAAGCCGAAAACTAAAAGATTCATGTACCAGAAATTGACTAGGCCCACTGGTGGGACATAGAGGAAGGTAACATTTTTTATTTTTCATTTTTTCCGAATCTATTTTGAAACTTTGAATGTTTATTCTGATATATTAAAGTTAGGACTAGGCTGAAAAGTATATCTCTTTTGGAATTCACTTTAATAATAATTAGATAAATGATTTTACGTGGTCCACTATTACATTCTAAATAATTTGTTGGATAAGCCGAAAACTAAAAGACTCATGTACCAGAAATTGACTAGGCCCACTGGTGGGACATAGAGGAAGGTAACATTTTTTATTTTTCATTTTTTCCGAATCTATTTTGAAACTTTGAATGTTTATTCTGATATATGAAAGTTAGGACTAGGCTGAAAAATATATCTCTTTTGGAATTCACTTTAATAATAATTAGATAAATGATTTTACGTGGTCCACTATTACATTCTAAATAATTTGTTGGATAAGCCGAAAACTAAAAGATTCATGTACCAGAAATTGACTAGGCCCACTGGTGGGACATAGAGGAAGGTAACATTTTTTATTTTTCATTTTTTCCGAATCTATTTTGAAACTTTGAATGTTTATTCTGATATATGAAAGTTAAGACTAGGCTGAAAAATATATCTCTTTTGGAATTCACTTTAATAATAATTAGATAAATGATTTTACGTGGTCCACTATTACATTCTAAATAATTTGTTGGATAAGCCGAAAACTAAAAGATTCATGTACCAGAAATTGACTAGGCCCACTGGTGGGACATAGAGGAAGGTAACATTTTTTATTTTTCATTTTTTCCGAATCTATTTTGAAACTTTGAATGTTTATTCTGACATATGAAAGTTAGGACTAGGCTGAAAAATATATCTCTTTTGGAATTCACTTTAATAATAATTAGATAAATGATTTTACGTGGTCCACTATTACATTCTAAATAATTTGTTGGATAAGCCGAAAACTAAAAGATTCATGTACCAGAAATTGACTAGGCCCACTGGTGGGACATAGAGGAAGGTAACATTTTTTATTTTTCATTTTTTCCGAATCTATTTTGAAACTTTGAATGTTTATTCTGATATATGAAAGTTAGGACTAGGCTGAAAAATATATCTCTTTTGGAATTCACTTTAATAATAATTAGATAAATGACTTTACGTGGCCCACTATTACATTCTAAATAATTTGTTGGATAAGCCGAAAACTAAAAGATTCATGTACCAGAAATTGACTAGGCCCACTGGTGGGACATAGAGGAAGGTAACATTTTTTATTTTTCATTTTTTCCGAATCTATTTTGAAACTTTGAATGTTTATTCTGATATATGAAAGTTAGGACTAGGCTGAAAAATATATTTCTTTTGGAATTCACTTTAATAATAATTAGATAAATGACTTTACGTGGCCCACTATTACATTCTAAATAATTTGTCGGATAAGCCGAAAAATAAAAGATTCATGTACCAGAAATTGACTAGGCCCACTGGTGGGACATAGAGGAAGGTAACATTTTTTATTTTTCATTTTTTCCGAATCTATTTTGAAACTTTGAATGTTTATTCTGATATATGAAAGTTAGGACTAGGCTGAAAAATATATCTCTTTTGGAATTCACTTTAATAATAATTAGATAAATGACTTTACGTGGCCCACTATTACATTCTAAATAATTTGTTGGATAAGCCGAAAACTAAAAGATTCATGTACCAGAAATTGACTAGGCCCACTGGTGGGACATAGAGGAAGGTAACATTTTTTATTTTTCATTTTTTCCGAATCTATTTTGAAACTTTGAATGTTTATTCTGATATATGAAAGTTAGGACTAGGCTGAAAAATATAGCTCTTTTGGAATTCACTTTAATAATAATTAGATAAATGATTTTACGTGGCCCACTATTACATTCTAAATAATTTGTTGGATAAGCCGAAAACTAAAAGATTCATGTACCAGAAATTGACTGGCCCACTGGTGGGACATAGAGGAAGGTAACATTTTTTATTTTTCATTTTTTCCGAATCTATTTTGAAACTTTGAATGTTTATTCTGATATATGAAAGTTAGGACTAGGTTCCAAAAATATATCTCTTTTGGAATTCACTTTTATAATAATTAGATAAATGACTTTACGTGGCCCACTACTGATGCGTTTACCTTAAGGCTGTTCTCAACTGCTCTGCCCAACAAGCGCAAAACGTTTTAACACATTTACAAATTCATTATTTAACGGAAAGATATAAAATTGGAAAGATGGACCATGGAAGCGATTTGGAATTGAACTGTGTTTTCCATTTTTTGATCAATCAATTACCTATTGCGTTATAAGCGATTTTGAGCGCGTGACACGGCATTTTTCTCCCCTTATTGACTGGATTTTCTTCTTTCGTTCGGAAGTTCGGTTAAAAATGCCAACTTTGACAGTATTTTCTGAAAGATCTATTGCGTTTACAAGAAAACGGGAAAATCAGTTCGATGACATAATTTCTGAATAACAACACCTTCTAGTTTCATGCGTTTCCGAACAAAACTGAATGAAAGCTTATGTCAGAAAGTTGACCCTTTGGATTTGAGAACAGCCTTAAACAGTTTTGGCTGTAGCTAAACTTTAAATTGATCGTTTGGCAAGAAATAAAAATAAAGAAGGACGAAAAATCATGCATCAGGCATAGATTATTAAAAAGTTGCCATCACTAACAGAATATTATTAAGAAATTTAGTTTTTTCACACAATGAAATCGGTCGTAGTCCGCCCTGTAATCGAACACCTTTGTACGTCTCTGTAAATGAATAAATGCTACGTACTCCTTAATCTATAGAAAACATGTTGCTGTGCGATCCTTTTCAATTTCATTATGTTTGAACTATTATGATTTCATTAAAATGAATGGTAAATAATTTTTCTCATGGATCATAATGTAACTAGTATTAAAAAATGCTCTTATGAGCACCAAAAAGGCTAATATGTTTTTAAGTATGAAAAAGGGTTTGAGAAGTGCTTCTAATTGGGGATGAAAAAGGACAAGGGGTCCCTTCTTGGTTGCAGCTCACCGTCAATGCCAACTTTGAAAATATCATATTTGCGCTTTTTCTATATAAAATAAATTCACGGTACTTTAGTAAAACTTTCCGTCGTGCTTTACATGTTAACTGCACTGTTGCACGGTTGCACTGCGCATGCGTCTGCAATGCAACTTCATACAGTGCACTGTGTGCCATTATTTCTCTATAAATTATACTACACTGTACATTCCTATTATGCTTTTAATTTTTGAACCTCAGCGCACACTCACACTGTGCTTTTGTACTTCCGTATTAAAGGTGTCTGCGTCTAATGTTCGTTTATAATTTACATGTATTGATGTACTGCATAGTACATTGTACAGCCACAGCCACTTGCATATAATTTCAACAATCAATGAATGCATTATACTGTTATGCGTGCACATGTGGAATTGTTCCTGTGCAGAGTGCTGCAACAATCTGCACTGCACTACAAATCAGTTTTTTGTACAGTTCTACACTGCGGGCGTGCTTGGTGGCCCTGCATGAGTGTGATACGCTGCAGGAACTAAGGTTTTTGGTGCTATGTCGCCTTACATTCATGTTTAATCAGGCTGCGTCGTTATACAATACATTTTTATCGTAACTGTGGCTGATTTTTTTTATATGAAAAAAGCGCAAATATGATATTTTCAAAGTTGGCATTGACAGTGAGCTGCAACCAAGAAGGGACCCTTTGTCCTTTTTCATCCCCATTTAGAAGCACTTGTCAAACCCTTTTTCATACTTAAAAACATATTAGCCTTTTTGGTGCTCGTAAGAGCATTTTTTAATACTAGTCATTTAAATTTTTTGATAATTATATATTGAATATAAATAAACCTGAGTTGCTTTTAAATATTCCCAATACTTTTTTCTTATTTTGCGCAATAATGCGCTATTCAACCAAGTAATGCACACTGTTTTAAGAGGTTCAAGGTTTTAAAATCAAATTCACGTTATTTTTATTCATAATTTAATTTACTTGGACTCCCTTAAATATAATTAATATAATTCCTTAAACTGATATTAGTTTTTGTTGCATTAAAATATCTCAATTTGTTGATTCTCTCTAAACAAGTAAACCCTATTGATTTACAGTGGAAGTCTATAGGAATTTGGCAATATATTTACAAGTTGATGACAAACTTGGCGGTATTTGGCGACAGAACAGGGTCCTGCCTATGGTAACGACCCCTTTTAGGTATGGAGATGCATTAAATGCTGTTCAATAACCAATGAGATGCGTTTCATTCGAGCGTTGCATTAAACAATTAACAACTAATCGCAATTTCTGTGACACATACAATAGCGTAATATATATATACATTATCGAGGAAATTGAACGTTTAGGCCACATCGTATTGTTTAGCTAGACCGGTTATACTAATATCGTTCTCATGTTTTGCTACAATTCCTTTTATTGAACAGTAATTCGCTTAAGCTTCTTACTACTCCTATCACTAAGCACTTTTTCATTCTTAGAAGCCATAATGAGAGCTAAAATTAGCGCAAACCTGACTAAAAGTAAAACAAAAAGTTAATTTTTTTACAGTAATAAAGGTACACAAAGCACTCTGATATGCACACCTTACTCCAAACTTGACTAATAACACGAGTTATGTAAGGGTTGCCAACTGAACTATTCGGCAGCCTTGGTCGTGAACCGAGATATTGCACGCCAACCGAGTCAAATTTTGATCTCCGAAGTTGGACATAAACCGAACTGGTCATAAACAGAGGCGGTCGTGAACCGAGGTTCCACTTATATTTTGACCTATAAGTTTGCAAATATGGCATTATTTCTATATTCAATGGCGATGATCATTAAGCATCTTTGCGATTTGGTGATGAAACTCACCGATTTCAAAGTAACGTTCAGAAGTGTACTTGAAACGCCACACATGTCATATACGCATCACGTTGACTCGATTTTTTTCTGACGCCAATGTCATATACGAACCGGGGTACTTAACTGGCGCCAAAGTTCTGTTATTTTGCTTGATATGGTAATCCGAATGTTGTTGTTTATTTATTAATAAATTGTTTATTTACTTTTATTTTCTTTTTAAAAATTATATAAATTGTTTTGTTCTATTGTTATTAATTAAACTTTTTTAATTTATTGTTAAACCCTTTTTAAAAATACATATGTAACTGGTATTCGAAAACGAGGCCAAATCGCCAAATTGGCGTCAGAAAAAATATCGCGCCAACGTGGTGCGTATATGACATCTGTACCATACTTGGTACAACTTGATTATCCTGTCGATCAAAAAATTTCCGCCAAACTATAAGATTAAACGACAATAATGGATGATAGTAAATGTTACATTCACTTGACATTAAATACGATACATGTGTTTGTTACGTCATCAAGTGATTTTTAATTCAAGTTTTGGCACAGATGTCATATACGCCTCATATTGGCGCGATTTTTTTGACGCCAACTTCATATACGCACCGGGTACTTAACTGGTGACAAAGGGTCGTTATTTTGCTTGATATGGTAACCCGGATATAGGTGATATATTAACGAGGTTTTCGCCAAATTGGCGTCAGAAAAAAAACGCGCCATTACGGAGCGTATATGACATCTGTGCCCAAGGCTTTACTAGTATTTTTATTAATGTTTTACTAATTTATTTATTCTTCCGTTATTTAAAATAAAAATTATGTCAGTTTGTATCATTTGGCGAATAGTTTGGCGAAATTGGTCGACAGGATAATCAAGTAGTACCGTATATTTTTGCTGTACATTTTTGACAATATCTCAAGCAAATGTACCTAAAGTTAAACGAAACCCTAATTATTTAAGGCACAGATGTCATATACACAACGGGTTTGGCGCGGTTTTTTCTGACGCCAATTTGACGAAAACCGAATAGCAGTTACATATTTTTTCGAATAACAGTTACATATATATTTTTAATTTACTTTCTATCATTTAAAAAAGGAAATAACAATAAATAATGAAAAGTTTAATTAATAACTATAGAGAAAAACAATTTATATAATTTTAAAAAATAAAATAAAAGTAAATAAAAAAGTCCTTCCGGCCAGTGCCGAGAGGAAGAGGTAGCTTTCATATTCCTTATTTTTAAAAAGCCAACTTATATTATTCAAACACACGAAGCTCAGTTAAGTGGAAACCGAATGTAGGAGATTCAATACTAATTTTTATCAATACTAAATCATTATGAATGAGAATTTCGCGAAATTAGTCAGCTTTATCCAAGCTGCTTTTATTTAAAGTCACTTATATTTGGCTGCCAAATTCGGCGATTTCTTAAAGTGCCTGCCATTTTAAGAAAACATGGTAGATGAGGCTAACGAGTGAACTTGGTCGAGACCTTAGTAATTGCTGTGCACATGCTCACTCATATCGGAATCGGTTGATATATACGAGTGCTGTCGCAGGCAAAAAATCAGATTTTTCAAAATGTCACCCACTTTAGAAATTGAAACTGCTATATCTGAGCCATTTTTTAAGATAAAGACAAACAAAAAATGATCCTGAATCCTTATATCAAGGTCAAATACTTAAGAAAGAAACCTTTTTCAATTTCTAATTTTTTTGCACCTCACTTTAAATATAATTTTTTTTAATTTAATGGCCGCCATTTTGAAACAAGATGGCTGATGAAGCTGGCCAGCGAACTTGTCGAGATATTGATGTATATTATCCACATGCCTTCTTCCATCGAAATAGGCGAATACGTGTGGTATCGCGTGACAAATACAAGATCGTTTCAAAGTGTTAGCCATGATAGAAATTCAAAGTGCTATAATCCAACCACTTTTTAAGATATAAACAAAAGAACAAATTTTCATAAACAAAAACTGCTCCAGAATCTTTGTATCAAGGACAAATACATAAAAAAAATCTTTTTCATTTTCCAATTTTTTAATACCTCATTTTAAATTTTAAATTACATTTTTTTTTTAAATGGCAACCCTTTTGAAACAAGATGGCGAATGAAGCTGGCCAACGAACTCGGTCGAGACATTGGTATGTACTATGTACAGACCAAGTTACATTCAAATCGGTTCATAAATACGCCTGTTACCGCGTGACAAAAATCAGGTCGTTTTAAAATGTCAGCCACAATAGAAATTCAAAATGTTATAACTCAGCCATTTTTTTAGATGTAGACGAAACAAAACCTGTTCCGGAATCTTTGTATTAAGGTCAAACACATACAAAAAAAATCTTTTTCATTTTCCAATTTTTTGGTATCTCATTTTAAATTTAATTTTTTTTAAATGGCCACCATTTTGAAACAAGATGGCGAATGAAGCTGGTCAACGAACTCGGTTGAGTTATTTGTATGTACTATGTACACACCAAGGTACATCCAAATCGGTTCATAAATACGTCTGTTATCACGTGGCAAAAATCAGGACGTTTCAAAATGTCAGCCACGCTAGAAATTCAAAATGCTATAACTCAGCCATTTTTTAAGATATAGACGAAACAAAAACTGCTCCCGAATCTTTTTATCAAGGTCAAACACATAAGAAAAAAATATTTTTTCAGTTTTCAATTTTTTGCTACCACATTTCAATTTTAAATTTTTCTTAAAATTTTAAATGGCCGCCATTTTTAAACAAGATGGCGGATGAAGCTGGCCAACGAACTCGTTCGAGACATTGGTCTGTACTATGTATAAACGAATTTACATCCAAATCGGTTCATAAATACGCCTTTTATCGCGTGACAAAATTCAGGACGTTTCAAAATATCAGCTTCGCTAGAAATTCAAAATGCTATAACTCAGCCATTTTTTAAGATATAGACGAAACAAAAACTGCTACGAAGTCTTTGTATAAAGGTCAAATACATAAGAAAAAAATATTTTTCCATTTTCAATTTTTTGGTACCACATTTCAAATTTTAAATTTTTTAAAAAATTTTAAATGGCCGCCATTTTGAAACAAAATGGCGGATGAAGCTGGCCAACGAACTCGGTCGAGACATTGTTATGTACTATGTACACACCGAATTACATCCAAATCGGTTCACAAATACGAGAGTTACAGTGTGACATAGGTCAGATATATATATATATATATTGCACATTATGTTTTAAATGCGTTTGTCGGACCCAGAATCCTGCACCATAAATAAACTAAGTATAACCATAAAACATCCAAGAAATTTAAACAGATATAACCTGAACAAGAAAAAAACAACTTTTATTTTTATTTTTATATTTTACTTTTAGTTTTACTTTTGATTTTTCTGAGCTTATATATATATATTGATATATATATATATATATATATCAATTTTGAACGGAGGGTGGTTTCGGGGTCTGGGGGTCATGATCGATGAAAATATACCAAAATTTTTTGAAATCGCTTTCCTCCGAACGGCTGCAATAGGTAGCTTTTTGTAAAGAAAGCTACCTAAAAATAGTTAATAAATAAACAACAATAGCTCAGTTACCGTATCAGGCAAAAAAACGCCATTATCGCGCCAGTTATGTACTCTGGTGCGTATATGACATCTCTTCCTTATTTAAAATAGATGGAATGCTATTTTTTAAGGTACGCTTAGTATGCGAAGTATTTATATTACTGCATACCATTCGCTTGTGTAAGTTAGGATGTTATGATGATAATAAAAAACTAGTATGTTGTGGCCATCACAAAACTTTCTTCTATATAAATCACGTCAATTAAATCATTTAAATAGTAAAAGAAATTACATCAATTTATTCATATAAAAGTATACCTGAATTTGAAGTTTGATGAAAATTCGTGCATTAGTTATTGAGATAGAGCTATAGGGGAAATTCTGAAAAATGCAGCATAGTAGCGCCACCTGTTGAGCGATTTGCACCAAAACACAAACAGCACTAATTCATATTAAGGTATACCGGAATCTGAAGTTTGATGAAAATTCGTGTATTAGTTCTGGAGCTAGAGCTACTGTGGAAATCACAAAAAATGCAGCACAGCAGCGCCACCTGTTGAGCGATTTACACCAAAAGGTACAAAACATCAATTCATGTCAAGGACTAACTGAATCTGAAGTTTGATAAAAATCCGTGCATTAGTTCTGGACATTGAGCTATTGTGGAAATCGAGAAAAATGCTGCATAGCAGCGCCACCTGTTGAGCGATTTGCAGCAAAACATAAACAGCAGTAATTCATATCCAGGTATACCTGAATCTGCAGTTTGTTGAAAACCCAAGCATTAGTTCTTGAGATAGAGCTATTGCGGAAATCACAAAAAATGCAGCATAGCAGCGCCACCAGTGGAGCGATTTACACCAGAAGGTGCAAAACGTCAACTCACGTCAAGCTCTAACAGAAACTGAAGTTTGATGAAAATCCGTGCATTATTTCTTGAGATAGAGCTATTACGAAAATCGTGTACATGCTGCAAAATGCAGCATAGCAGCGCCATCTGTTGGGCGATATGCACCAAAACGTTACCAGCACCAATTCATATCGAGGATTAACTGAATCTGATGTTTGATGAAAATCCGTGCATTAGTTCTTGAGATAGAGCTAGTGCAGAAATCGCGAAAAATGCAGCATAGCAGCGCCACCTGTTGGGCGATTTACACCAAAAACTAATCAGAACTAATTTATATTAGGGACTACTTGAATATAAATTTTTATTAAATTCCGTGCATTAGTTCTTGAGATAGAGCGCCCACAAAATTTGTGTCACATACACACAGACAGACAGACAGACACACAGAGTCATAGACAGACATTTTGTAAAAACATGTTTTTTGGAATCTCTGACCTCTAAAACGTGTAAATCCGTCGAAAACCGGAAGTCGAAAATTTTTACGAATCCAATACTTTCTTCTTGTAAAGATAGAAGAAAGTAAAAACTTACATTTTGCTCCTAAACAGTAGCTTGGGATTTACCTTGTTTTTTTTTCCCCTATCAACTCGTTTGTGCTCCATTGTGTCTATTACTCCAGTTCAAAATATTAATCAAGAAAGTTCATATATATATATTTATGAAAATTATGCATTATCTGCTTAGGTTGACGTCGATTTCAAAATTAAAACTAGTATGTTGTGGCCATCACAAAACTTTCTTCTATATAAATCACGTCAATTAAATCATTTAAATAGTACAAGAAATAACAACGATTTAGCACCAATTCATATCAAAGTATATCTGAATTTGAAGTTGGATGAAAATTCGTGCATTAGTTCTTGAGATAGAGCTATAGCGGAAATTCTGAAAAAAATGTAGCATAGCAGCGCCACCTGTTGAGCGATTTACACCAAAAGTAAACAGCACTAAACGATATCAAGGTATACCTGAATCTGAAGTTTGTTGAAAATCCAAGCATTAGTTCTTGTGATAAAGCTATTGCGGAAATCGCAAAAATACAGCATAGCAGCGCCACCTGTTGAGCGATTTACACCAAAAATTAAACAGCACTAGTTTATACATCAATTCATGTCAAGGACTAACTAAATCTGAAGTTTGATGGAAATCCGTGCAATAGTTCTTGAGATACACCTCTTGTGGAAATCGTGAAAATGCAGCACAGCAGCGTCACCTGTTGAGCGATTTACACCAAAAATTAAACAGCACTAATTTATGCATCAATTCATGTCAAGGACTAACTAAATCTGAAGTTTGATGAAAATCCGTGCAATAGTTCTTGAGATACACCTCTTGTGGAAATCGTGAAAAATGCAGCACAGCAGCGCCACCTGTTAGGCGATTTGCACCAAAAATTAAGCAGCAATAATTTATATCAGGGACTAACTGAATCTGAAGTTTGATGAAAATTTGTGCATTTTTTCTTGAGTTAAAGCTATTGCGATAATCATGAACAATGCAGTATACCAGCGCCACCTGTCGGGCGATTTTCACAAAAACGTAATCAGCACCAAACTATATCCTGGACTAACTGAATCTGATGTTTTATGAAAATCCGTGCAGTAGTTCTTGAGATACAGCTATTGCAGAAATCGTTAAAAATGCTGCATAGCAGCGCCACCTGTTGGGCGATTTTCACCAAAAACTAATCAGTTCCAGTTTATATCAAGGTCTAACTAAATATGAAGTTTTGTTAAATTTCGTGCATTAGTTCTTGAGATAGAGCGCCCACAAAATTTGTGTCACATACAGACAGACAGACGGACGGACAGACAGACAGACAGACGGACAGACTCACAGACAGACATTTTGTAAAAACATGTTTTTTGGAATCTCTGACTCATAAAACGTGTAAATCCGTCGAAAACTGGAATTCGAAAATTTTCATGAAACCAATACTTTCTTCTTGTAAAGATAGAAGAAAGTAAAAATCTATCAGTTGAATTTAAATTTTTATTGACTTATAACATCAAAAGTACACGTGTTATCCTTTTTTATTATTATTATTGTGTTGCTTTTTAAGGAGTGGCAACATGAAAGAAATTATTGAATTGGAAAATTAAAAAATGAAAAGGAGAGATTGCTATAATTTTATGGAGACATTATAAAAGACAAATTCGATTTTCTCAGCGACCGTCAAACATACAAAGATTAAAAAAAAATCTATTTTAAGTTTGAACAAGAGGATCAAAATAAAACAAAAACGAAGTTAATCCACCCACTGGAACGTTAGCTACACTTTGTTGAATTTTGTGTCTTCATTGTTTCGTTTAAGGTTGAATAAAAAACTACTGAAAGCTACAGTAATTTTTTTAATGCTGTCAGTTTATTCGTATCGTCGAGTTCTATCTTTCAAAAGAAAAATCCTTGTCGTATGTCAACTGGTTCGCCAGAAATTTAAGAAAGTCGTTTGCATTTTCTATTTCTTAATCATATTATAGCTTAACGCTACCGCGTTTGCTATGATGGAATACTTTTGTATGCCACAGTAAACGAACTATAAATGCTTCTTATTCGATTCCTGAAAAAGCATTTTTTTAGCCCACCTCAGTGACGCAAATCAATTTCATTACGTTTAAAGTACCGTAACATCATTAAAATTCATCGAAGACGATTTTCCCCATAGACCATAACCTAGCGAGATTCTTTTGTGTGCCCCTGTAAACGAGCTATAAATTCTACATACTTCGTTTACAATACCAAACATTCTATAGTAAACATTAATAGCATTATAAAAATTTCATGGCAATCTGCGTATATATACGAGAGATGGGGCAGGGACAGGCGGCAGACAGACAGACATTTAACATTTTTCAGCTATGTTGGAAAGTGTTTAAAATGCGATAGTTATGCGATCTCGCAAACAGGTATTATTATTATTATTATTATTATTATTATTATTATTATTATTATTATTATTATTATTATTATAGACCGGGAGGCAGCAGCACAGACAATCATCTCATCGAGTTGACGTCTGAAATGATTATTTAAAACTCGATTCGTATATTAAAATGCAACTGGTCTGCTAAGTCATATCATGGTGGAAAACACCTATAAAAGTACCGATTTTAGTGGTTGACTGGTAGGTTTACCATTGTGTTTTCCTACTCCCAGCCCTCCATGTTTTCACAACTTTGGGTGCAAGAGAACACAATGATAAACCTACCGATCAACCACTGAAATCGGGTCTGCAGGTGGTTTCTACCAGGATATGACTTGGCAGACCAGTTACATTTTAATATTCGAATCGAGTTCTGTTTATTCCTGGAATTTCAGCCGTGAACTCGATGAGGTGATGGTTTGCGCAGTCGCCTCCTGGACTATTATTATTATTAAAGTCTCAAAAAAAAAAGCAATTTAACAAATTACAACGACCATTTGGAAAATGATTTTTTCAAAGACTAAAATTTCAGACATAAAAAATCGCACGGAGTTGATCATACATTACGTACGCCATGGATTAAACATTGACATCCCTGGACCCATCATGGACAAATTTTAAAAGAAATTTCAGTTTTACAATTTTCGGTACTGTAAATTTTTAAACTTCTACGGAGCTGGTCATACATTACGTACGCCATGGATTAAACATTAATATTCCTGGACCCATTTTAAATGAAAACTTCTAAACATCCCACAATATTACTTTTTACACCGTCGTATAGAGAAAAAAATGCATTTTTAAATGCAATTTGTTTCAAAGCTGTATTTCAATTTGTTTCTGAGTTATTAATTTTTTTTTGTAGTTTTTATTACTTTTTTGTCATAGTGGCAACAGAAGTATCCATCTCTGTTGAAAGTAAAGGGAAAATACAGATTACTGTATAGACCAATCAGAAAACGAATAAAATGTGGGATTCAACTAATAAAACGCTTCAGATATGTTTTTGATTTCCTACCCTGACCGAGGACAATAACCATATTTCCAAATGGTTAAAAAAAAAAAAAGAATTGACACTCTATAAACACCAAATATTCGAAATATAGTTATTTAAAACACAAAAGAGTGAAAAATATGGTCAATAGGTCTCTAGCGGTCTGCTATTTCTCTCTCGGTCGAGGAGTAGTTTTTCATTTCGGCCAATAGCGTGCCGTGCTTTTCTTTCTCACGCGTTTTCTTTGGAGAGCTTTTTGGTCACATGGTTCACAGTCAAATTTGAGCTCACCAGAGCCAGCAGAATTATTCTCGCAGTGACGTACGCGAAATATTTGGCTATGTGGTGTTTTAGTTTAATAAAGTTTATTTTTTTCTAAACATACCTTCTAATTACATCCGGGTCACCATTTTAGAGAATATTTAAGAGATCACAAAATATCTTGGTGACTCGAATGATCAGAAGGTATTTTTAGAAAATATAAACTTTATTAAACTAAAGCAACACATAGCCAAATATTTCGCGTACGTGACTGCGAGAATAATTCTATTTTTTCTAAAAATACCTTCTGATCATTCGAGTCACCGAGATATTTTATGATCTCTTAAATATTCTCTAAAGGCCCTTCAATAGGTCCCGAAAAAAAAATGTAAAAAAATATCAGCCGTAAAAAAATATTGAGATTGTACAACAGGTACATATTTACACTTGAGAATTTTATATACAAATATAAAAATACTTCAAGCATACTTACGAATATATACTATTTTCTCAAGTGCAAATAAGTACGTTTTGTACAATCTCAATATTTTTCTTTTGTCTTTTAATAACATGGACCTTAATAGCGCCACCTATCGGTGATAATTTGAGCCATTTTTTTTTCTTTTTCTTTTGCCATAAAGAGTCCGAATCTTTGACAAGTCTTATGACTCAAACCGTGTTCCAATAAGACAATCTGTTACATTTTTATGAATTTTTTTTTATTATTTGAGCAGACTTATGGGACAACATGTACGTTAATTTACAACCCTTTTTGATGAGTAGTAAAAAACGTTGAATGTAAAATCTTATAGCAAAGCCTACGGAAAAGTATCAAGAACGTTTTTACATTCTGTTTTTGAAACAGGTATGTTTCACGGTCGACAGTTCAGTTCTTAAGGCTGTTCTCTATTTCTGACACATTCCTGAATTCATTTATATACGATAGCGCATGAAATTAGCAGGTGCTCTTAGTCATAAACTATGAAATCGAAAACTTTTTTCCTTTTTCGATAAAGACATAGATGATCTCTCAGAAAATGATGTCAAAGGTGACATTTTGAGCCCATTTTACGGAGGCACCCCAATAAAGGTCGTTACAAAAAACAGCCTATAACATGATGTAATCGAAAAAGAAAAAATGCTATTCGAATTCAAATCACTTCAATAGTCATACCTGGTAGTTGCATGCTTTTGCGTTTAAAAATAAGCCTGTGATTGTGTCAGAAAGTTTCCCGTTATTGAGCCGTGAAAAACACTTTTTTAAGAACAGTCTTAAATAGATTTTTGTATGCCTTTTTTTTTTTTCATAACTAAAATAAATCTCAATACTTAATTTTCTATTATTCAGTTTAAATTGCTCTCTTTCTAATGACCATCATTACTGCGAAATTTCTTCGTAATACTTTACTTGCACAATGATGATGATGAACTGGGACTGATAATTAACTTGAGCCATCATCATCAGCTGTCGCAACATCATTTCCAAAGCGTACAAAAATCAAAAATGACACTTCTGCCATTAACAAATAAAATACTATAATCTCTTTTCGCATTATAATCTAAGCAATCCGATAGAACCAGAAGATCACACAAAGGATTAACAAGGAAAAGGCCTTTTAATTGCACGAGTGTCAATGTTTTTCTCGGAAACGAAGCTTTTCCGGTTATTGCTTTTGGGGATCTAGGATTACGGAGCCAGGGGAGCCTTTTCTCAAAATAAGATGTTATTTGCGCTGCGAGACTTTTGTTTTTATACTGTTAACCAGGCTTCTGAAAAACGCTCATAATCGGCCATTTTTCTAAGAATGGTGGACAAACCTTGCCTGACAAAAAGATTCTTGGAATCGGCTTATGTCTATGCCCTGGGACTTTGCGACGACTGCGGTTATGGTAAATGGTACGTGCGTGGGTATTTTTTATATTTTATGTGTATGCACATAAAAATTCTTTTTTTTTCTTTTTTTATGTTCTGGATCCCTGGTATCCTCTTTTTTATTTCGCAGAACAACTGCAGATTAAGTATTACATAGAATTTAAACAGTAGTGTAGTCAAATGGTTCATGGGGTACAGAATCACTTCGAAATAAAAAAGAAAACGGAAAAAAAAAATTAATCAAAACAATTGTTTGATTTTAAATCTATAGATTAAAGCAAGTTTTTCAAACCAAGCTATTTAAAACTGAAAACTACAATAGATTATGTTTATTTGAACTATAAAAAGCAAACTTTTGTTATTATTTTGGTACTAGATACAAACTTTATATCTATCATTATTACTACAAATAATCGCCTGCAGTCATATAAATTTGGAACTCTTTACCAGGGCTGCAGAGTCGGAGTCAGGCCTATTTTTGAGCAAAAGAGTCTAAAAAACTGAAAAATAGAATAGATTCTGCTTATTTGAACTATAAAAAGCAAACTTTTGTTATTATTTTGGTACTAGATACAAACTTTATATCTATCATTATTACTACAAATAATCGCCTGCAGTCATATAAATTTGGAACTCTTTACCAGGGCTGCAGAGTCGGAGTCAGGCCTATTTTTGAGCAAAAGAGTCTAAAAAACGGAAAAATAGAATAGATTCTGCTTATTTGAACTATAAAAAGCAAACTTTTGTTATTATTTTGGTACTAGATACAAACTTTATATCTATCATTATTACTACAAATAATCGCCTGCAGTCATATAAATTTGGAACTCTTTACCAGGGCTGCAGAGTCGGAGTCAGGCCTATTTTTGAGCAAAAGAGGCTAAAAAACTGAAAACTACAATAGATTCTGTTTATTTGAACTATGAAAAGCAAACTTTTATTATTATTTTGGTACTAGATACCCTATATCTATCATTATTACTACAAATGATCGTCTGAAGTCGTATAAATTTGGAACTTTTTGCATGGCTACGGAGTCGGAGTAGGAGTCAGGCCCATTTTTGAGCGAAAGAGTCGGAGTCAGATCTGTTAAAATTTCCGGAGTCGGAGTCGTCCATTTTTTCCACCGACTCCGCAGCTCTGCTTTTTACTACCTGTCAAATGAAATCTCGCAAACATCCGTGAACAGGTATTCATTTTTTTAATGTTTTATATGTATGCATATTAAAATTCTGCTTTTCTTTGTGTTCTTTTTTCCTGGTATCCCCTTTTTATTTCGTGGAAAACATAAATAAAAAGGGTGCATAAGTTTGGATTATAGATTTTGCAAACAGTTTACAGACAGATTGCCAAAATCAACAATTTCTGAAATTCCCCTAAATTCTGCATTTCGAAACGTTTATGTAACACGGACATGCATGAAATTTAGTGATTCTACATCTGCAAAATTCCTTCCCCCCCCCCCTCTCTCTCTCTCTCTCTCTCTTTTTTTTTTTTTTTTATTATCGAACATATATGTTTTGATTACAGAATTTCATTATTAGTCACTAACAGAGTCAATTAGTTTTGATTAGAAATTAAGCTAACAAACTGGTTCCTCTATGAATGCTTTAGCAATGGAATCCGCAAAATTCAGATTAGCGAACTTCGAGATCGATAAATAATTTTCTTGCAAAAATTAAATTTAAATGCTCTTTTGTGATTATTTTGTGTTAAACTGGATTATTTAAAAAGCAAGTAACCTTGACACTCCAAAGAATTATAATATTTTTCTTTTAATATATCAGAAACGTTTTCGAAAATTGAATGCAACTTTGTAAGTGCCCACAATTCTAGAACCTTTTACTTTATTTTCATAATTCTTCTCCTAATGGTTATCATTTAAGGCTGTTCTCAAATCCAAGAAAGCAACTTTAGGAAATAAGTTTTAATTTATTTTTGCTTGGAAATGCATGAAACTAGCAGGTGTTGATGTTCAGAAACTATGTAATAGAGCTGTTTTTTTTTTTTTTTTTTTTTTTTTTTTTCGTTTCTTTGCAAACGCAATAGATCTTTCAGAAAATAGTGTCAAAGTGGGCGTTTTGAACCGAATTTCGCGCGAAAGACAAATTACCGCTCGAGAATGGGTGAAAAAAGTGTTTTTCACGTGATTAAAATCGCTTGTAACTCAATAGGTAAACTCGATTGATCAAAAAATGGAAAATACAGTCGGATACCAAATCGCTTCCATAGTCAGGCTTTGAAATTTTATACCTTTCCGATAAAAAACGAATTTGTGAATGTGTCAAAACGTTTTGCGCTTGTTTGTTGTCCAGAGCAGTTAAGAACAGCCTTAAGGGTATTCTCAAATCCAAAAGGGCAACTTTCTGACATAAGTTTTAATTTATTTTTGTTCGAAAATGCATGAAACTAGCTGGTGCTGTTATTCAGAATCTATGTAATTGAGCTGTTTTTTCCATTTTTTTTGCAAACGCAATAGATCTTTCAGAAAATAGGGTCAAAGTGGGCGTTTTGAACCGAATCTCCGCGCAAAGGGAGAAAGAGCACTCAAGAGCGGACGAAAAGCGTGTTTGTCACATGATCGAATTCTCTTATAACTCAATAGATAATTGATCAATCAAAAAATGGAAAAAACAGTTCGATTCCAAATCGCTTCCATGGCCAGGCTTTCCAATTTTTTATCTTTCCGTTAAAAAATGAATTTGTAAATGTGTCAAAACTTTTTGCACTTGTTGAGCAGAGCAGTTAAGGGTGTATTCCGATCCAAACTGGTTATTTTCTGATTCATTTACTCTCAAACGCATCAAACTGGGAAATTCTCTTATTTAGAAACTACATAATGTGCCGTGCTTCTCGATTTTCTAATAAAGTCAGAAAATATTGTAACAAATGCTGTCAAAGTAGGCGTTTTGAACCGAATTTTCGGAAGCAGGAGATCTGGGAATGAAAAAAATAGTCATACTGAGAAAAGAATTGTTTAAAACTCAAATTCTAATGAATTGAGCGAAAAATGAAATCACACGGCATCTTATACATCTCTTCAAAAATCACCTCAGCAAGTTTCATGTTTTTACTTTTAAAAATGAGTCTGAAAATGTCTCAAAAATTTTCGAGCTGTTGAGGGTGGAAAAATATTTTTTCGAATACAACCTTAAGAACAGCCTTAAAGAAAGACTAATCAGAAACCTCAGGAAACAAAATGTTTCCGAAGCTTTCAGAAACTTTCTGAAAAAAAAGACCTTTTCACTATTCTTAAATTACGGAAAGGATATTTCTGTTAATTTAGAGAAAATATAGGTTTATGATGCTTGTGATTAGTTCTCCTAAAAGTCTCTGGATATAAAAGAAGGGTTTCTGGTATCATGGTTAATTACAATGTTGCACGGAATTTTTGTAAACAATTATGCCTTTATTTTCATTTTATTTTTACAATGAATGCACAGTGATTTCGTCTAAATCAAATAAAGTCACTTATATGTTACATCTATCTATAAATATACTCCATGAACGCCGGCAATGGAGATAGGGGAAGGCATTGCCCTGCATTTTGAAATTTAATAAACCAAATTTTCATTTTCTCTAATGATTCTAAAAAAATAAATTAAATTAAATTAAAATTCACCAATAGATTTAAAACAATCTAATATTAAGGCTGTTCTCAAATCCAAAAGTTCAACCTTATGACATAAGTTTTAATTTATTTTTGCTCGGAAATGCATGAAACTAGCAGGTGTTGTTCAGAAACTATGAAATCGAACTGTTTTTTCAGTTTTTTTTTTTTTTCAAACAAAATAGATTTTTCAGAAAATAGTGTCAAAGTGGACGTTTTGAACCGAATTTTCCGCGCGAAAGAAGAATAACTACTCACCGCCCCCTGAATACTAGGCTTGAGCGCTGACTCGCAAAAATGGCGGCTGTCGAAGGCGGATTTTTTTCAGCGTGTGTACGGTCCCTTAAATATTCGTACCAATAATTTTTTTAAGTTTCTTCCGCTTTATTTTTCTGAGATTAAACAAGTCAGAGAAATCTTTTATAAAATTCTGGTGTCGATATTTAAGGGACCGTACTTACGTTTAAAAAAAAATCCGCATTCGGCAGCCACCATTTTTTGTCAGTGCTCAGGCCTAGTATTCAGGGGGCGGTGAATAGAGGGTAAAAAACGTCTTTGTCACGTGATCAAAACCGATCGCAACTCGCTAGGTAATTTATTTATCAAAAAATCTCGGCCGGCCCGGCCTACAGGCAGAGGTAGATTTCGAAGTCAAATATACTAATTTCACAAACAAAAACTAAACCTGATTAGAGGTAAATCCACTTAAACAATTTTATCTGGCCGCTTTTGACGAGTTTTTATTTCATTTTTATATAATAGCTGGTTTTATGAGAATCATGTTAGGGCGGTATTAAAAAAAATACTTTTCCATTACAACTCGAAATTTTCTGGCATAATTCCAGATCCATTTTTAATTAAAAAAAAAAAAAATTATGAAACTTGCTGACGTGATTTTTGAAGAGATTTATAAGCGACCTGTGTTTTTCTTTTTTGTTCAATTAATTAAAACTTGATATATAAACAATTATTTTCTCAGAAGGCCAATATTTTTCGTTTCTAACACAATCGCTTCGGGAAAATCCCTTCAAAATGCCCACTTTGACATCGTTTTTTGAAATATATTCTGCTTCTATCAAAATATTGATCATTACGGTACATTATATAGTTTCTGAATAAGCGAATCTACCAATTAAACGCGTTTGAGAGCAAAAATGAATTTAAAAATGAGTCAGAAAATAAGCAGTTTGGATTTGAGTGCATCCTTAATACAATGATTTTTCCAACACAATCCGCTTCGGTAAATTCGGTTCAAAATGCCCTTTTTAACAGCATTTTTAAAAATATATTCTTCCTCTATCAAAACATCGACCATTACGGTACATTATATAGTTCCTGAGTAAGAAATCATACCAATTGGAAGCCTTTGAGAGCAAAAATTAATTGTAAAATGAGTCAGAAAATAAGCAGTTTGGATTTGAATACACCCTTACTAAGATGATTTTTTTTTCAACCGCTATGTATTTTTAATTTGTTTTTGCTGTAAGAATTGGTCCTATCCAAAACTTGTCTATATAGATGTTGTAGACAATATTAAGAAGATATGTGATAAATTCATGGGGATTTTATATCTTTTGAATCGACGGAGTTATGGATTTTTTTCTTCTTCAAACCCCCTTTTTGTTTTCGTTTTTAATATTTTTTTGCGGTACGAATTGGTCCTATCAAAAACTTGTGAATATAAAAGTTGTAAATAATGTTGAGGAGATTTATAATAAAATTAATTGGATTTGATATCTTGAGAATTGATGAAGTTATGAATTTTTTTCTCCCAAAAACCCTATTTTTGCGCCCCTTGAGCCCATTTTTAAGTTGGTCAAAAATCTGTGATACATAAATTTTTGGCTCTATTTTTAGAAGTAATAAAAACTTTAAACTGATTTGATATGTACAAAAATTAAGAAGTTATGGTGGGTTTCTGTTTTCACAAAACCCCTCCCTATTTCCATCCCCTTGGTCCGATTTTGCCCATTAACGAACTTGACCGAGATTTTATGCCCATTGATTTTATGTATCAGTTTGGAAGAGATTGGTGCAGAATTACGAAATTTATCGTGTCCAAAAGAAAGTGATATATATATATAGATAGATAGATAGATAGATAGATAGATAGATAGATAGATAAAGTTTTTTACTGAGGGTGGTTTTGGGGTTCTAGGGGTCATGATCGGTAAAGATCTGCAAAAATTTTTCAGAAATTCCAACATAGGAACGATCCCAATAGGTAGTATTTCATACGAAATCTACCTAAAAATGGAAAGCACAGTTCGATTCCTAATCGCTTCCATAGTCAGACCTTCCAATTTTATATCTTTCCGTTAAAAAATGAATTTGCAAATGTGTCAAAACGTTTTGCGCTGGTTGAGCAGAGCAGTTAAGAACAGCCTCAAGAGAGAAAGGGCACAAGAATTTTTCATCCGAGAGCACTACCCTCTTAACCGCTAAACCCCCTCCTCCCCCGTGAAGGACATCATTTAGTTTTGTTTTCCTTTCTACGTATATGTGTTTAAAAATTATCTTAAGGCTGTTCTTAACTGCTCTGCTCAACAAGCGCAAAATGTTTTGACACATTTACAAATTCATTTTTTAAAGGAAAGATATAAAATTGGAAAGCCTGACCTTGGAAGCGATTTGGAATTGAACTATGTTTTCCATTTTTTGATCAATCAATTAGTTATTGAGTTATAAGCGATTTTGATCACGTGAGAAACACGTTTTTCGCCCGCTCTTGAGTGGGTTTTCTCCTTTCGCGCGGAAATTCGGTTCAAAACATCCACTTTGACACTATTTTCTGAAAGATCTATTGCGTTTGTAAAAAAAAAAAAAAATGGGAAAAACATCTCGATGACATAGTTTCTGAACAAACGACACCAGCTAGTTTCATGCATTTTCGAACAAAAATAAATTAAAGCCAATGTCAGAAAGTAGCCCTTTTGGATTTGAGAACACACTTAGACGAGGTTTATGTATGTTCAGTCAACGAAAAAAAAGTAGTAGTAAAAACTGCTTTGATTCTCGATATTGAAAATAGCTCATAGAAGCGCATATTTGTATTTTTAATTATTTCTTATTTGGTAAATTTCTGTATGTCTCTTTTTATTGATATGTTTAAAAATTGTATCGCACGCTGGAGGGGGATAAAAATTCTTTGTTTAGCTTATTTTAAGCTCATATATTATGCATTTAACCCTTAAATGCTGGTTGTTACTTTTCGGCAACATGCCCAATTTAGGTTCTAAAATACTATTAGAATAATGTTGAAGCTATAACGCCTAATGTTGCCAATAAAATACATTCTGAAAATATTGTTAAATCGATTTTCAACATGTAGATGGCAACACTTGTGCTGTTTATGAATAAAGATAGATTTATTTTTTCAATTGTTGCTACTTGTTCTTTTTGTTTTGTTTGGAAGCTTGCGAAATAACCTATTTTGTTCTGCAGTGAAAAAGTGAAATTTATTTCTTATTATAGTTCCTAAAATTCTCGTGTGTTTAATATTATAGAATTTTATCAAAGAAAATTATTTTTTCAATTAAAGACCAGTATTTCCGATTAGTAACAAACTGTTTTTTAGTCGTAAACCATACTTAAAACAAAATATGATTTTTTAAAGTATTTTTTCCATGATTTATTTAAAAAATGAAAGCCGAACATTATTATTACAATGATTTTTGAAAAATCAGGCATTTAAGGGTTAAAAAAATTGTTTAGTTTGCGGGCTTCAGGCATAAAAGTTTTCGCTTTCTAAGAATTTCGTTATGTCGGCGCTCCATGTCATCATGCCGTCTGCTGCATTGTATAAAGTAGAGGCATCCACAAAATTACATGTGATGATTTTATACAATTTTTATTTTTCACTCAAAAGCTTGAAAATCGTGCAAAACAAAATCGTTATTATTTGTTGTAGGTAAAGAAGTAAATGAATCATTGTTCCAACGATAAAAGATATCGGTAAAAGGCGAATAATCGTTTTCAATCGAGTCGTAACCTATGAAATCTCCGTCGTAATTCGATGGTAAACAAGGGTTCGGAGCACAATGTTGTGAAGAATATGTGGCAGAACAGTCAATATTCTGAAGTCTGGTAAACTCCGACCAGTTTAAAACTTGAAATAATTCTTCAAAAGGTCCGGTACCAACAGCAGGATTCCATTGTCCAGTGCATTTCCAGCTGCAGGGATATCTAATGAAAAAAATAAAACTGCGAATTAATATCAATTAGCGTTTAAACTGAGTTCAAAGTTTATATAGTAAAAAATCTAAAATAAGTAAAAAAAGAAAAACTTTTCCAAAATGATAAAATTTCAATATACTACTTAAAAATATGCTTTTCCTCCCTCTTCTCGACGTTTTGATATGTTTTATTTTCGTTAGCAAACTAAATGTTAAAAATTAGACATTTATATTATAACATATTATTCGAAAACATTATGAATAATATAAATATATAATTTAAATATATTTCTTAGTAAAACATTCTCTATACATTTCTCAGATATATTTTTTGAACTTATTATGACCAGAGTCAATCAATTCAACATTAATTTACAAAAAAAAAAAAAAAAAAAAAAACCCTAAACTTTAAAACACAAATACACAAATACACAAATGCTAATTACTTAATTACTTAATTACTTGAAATTTAATGCACAATTTTTTTAACGAATAAGTGTACACTGTGGTCGGTGTCCAGAAGTAAAGTCCAGGCCGATTCTTGATGGAATCAAACTTTAATGCTCTTGATTATGTGGGTGAAATATTTACAGATGGGGTATTTACATTTAGATTAAACATGGTAACTATAACTGGCCGGCGATATTCCGCCTTACTCAGGTCCGTGACCGGTATTCGGTCGAACAGCGACGTCTCAACACGTCTGCTCTCCTGAGCAACCAACAGTCAACTCTATCTTTTCACAATAGTTTGTGTCAGTTCAGCAGTTTTTTTCGTTGACTCAGAGGTCGGGGTGGATCATCCCGAGCCTCATCTAAGAATGTGCTAGGCTTTGCAGTGCAGAGTTCAAACTCTGTGCTCTGTCACCACACTTATTCAAACCAAATATTCAATAAAATTAATATTAATTCTATAATAAATGATTAAAAATGTAAATTTCCTATTCATAGTATTCAAGTATCTAGAACAGGGATGGCGAACCTATGGCACGCGTGCCGAACTTGGCACGTAAGAAAACTTCTCTGGCACGAGAAAAAAAATTATAGATTATATTCAGTTTGTGGAGAACAATCCATTTTACGTTTTTTAACAAAAAGTATAGTTTGTGTAACATGTATATAATTTACTTTCAAATAATCCGTAAATTTTGAATGAATTAAGGTATTATAAATTTCAATGAAAGAGCCTTGTAGCGTCATTTTCTCGCCAAACCATTCAACATATTGTGTTTTCCAAATCATTTTGCTTCTTTATGAAATTTCAAAGGTTTTTGAAAATTGAATTTTTAGATATAGTCTGCATAGTAATGTACCTAATTGATACGCTTCTACTTCGGATTAGGTTTTATTTCATTTAGGTTTTATTACATTTAGGTTATAACTTTGAAAATTGAATTTTAACTGTTACTGTAAATAATATGTATCTATTGAACCTGTTTCTACAACTAAAATGATCTGATTCGGAAGTATACACTAAAAGAAAAACTCATTTATAGATTATTAGCACGGAATTCTATGCGACATGGCTATATTTTTGAGCAAATACAGCATAATAAATAACTTAAGAATCGAATTTAGTGTAAGTGTAAAAATATTTGAGCAAAAATTCTATAAAAATTAATTATTGAATTTTATCTAAGCTAAAATATTTCTGGCACGTTAGAATGTTGGTGCAGAATAATTTTGAAATTTTTGGCACGCAAAATCAAAAAGGTTCGCCATCCCTGATCTAGAACTTTCAAATATCCAATTCCTTTAGGAAGAAAGATTTTTAACTATAAATCTTTTTCAAAAAATACATCTGCAACTAGTACTTTTCCATGTAACTGCAAAGACCCTTCTCTACAAAAATACATTAATAAAGATCGTGGTCATATAATCATTGGAAATCTTAATATTGTAAATAATATTACATTAAGAAAATTAATGGTTTACGTCACTAAATATCAACTTCCATCAAAGAATAAAACAATTTACATATGATATTGATTTTATATATAAATTTCTATTTATTACAATAAACCTATTGCATATTTTAATCAATAGAAAATATTGGTCATAGATAAGTTAACTGATGCTCTTAGGACAAATGTCTCTGATCTAGTTAAAGTCAATGCTAAACATATTTTCCAACAAATTAATAATTAAAAAAAACTATCTAATTACATATATAGACAAATCCCCAAATAATTATGCAATCATCTGCAAATCGTATTATCACCATCTTCTCACATCTTGTATTTCATCTAATAAGTCTTTCCAAAAAACTAATGATGATATAACAGTAAACAATCGTAAATTTAATAGTTATTATAAACTACTAAATATTATACCTACAAACTTTAACTATCCTTATTTAGAGCTTATTCCTAAATTTCATAAGACACCAATTAAATTTAGAACAGTTACAATTGGCTGTAATACATATAACAATTATGCTAACAATATTTTATTAAAAATTCTTTTTCAAATTTATAAACTTACAACAGCAATAGATAATACACATTGCATAAAAAATAGTTATCAACTGGTTAGTGTCCTAAAAGACCTTAAATGTGCAAAAAATATATGATTTCAAAGATCTTTTTAATAATATAAATCTTCTAGACCTGCATAATATAATTAATGCACTATTTAAAACATATAAAAATTAATTAACTCTTCCTACATATATGGATACAAACTATTTTCTAACTTTAACTAATTTCATTATATACAATAACTACATTTTACAAAATAATATTATTTATATACAAATAGTCGGAATGCCACAAGGCGGATGTACGTCCAGTCTGTTGTCAGATTTATATTTATATCAATATGAACGCAATTTTTTTAATGATAGTATTCTTATGTATCGTTACATTGATGACATAATTTTAATTGACACTAACCAATCAAATATTTCGCAATTTCCTGTAGATTATCCAACTAATTTAGAATTGATAGAAAACCTTTTAACAAACAATACTATTAACTTTTTAGATCTAAAAATTAAAATCGCAGAAAACAAAACAAAAACTGATATTTATGACAAACGTAGATTTTCAATTCAAAGTTAATACATTTACTCATTTTAAATCCTGTCTACATATTTCAGTTTACTGTAATATACTCCTTAAGGGTATTCTCAAATCCAAAAGGGTAACTTTCTGACATAAGTTTTAATTTATTTTTGTTCGAAAATGCATGAAACTAGCTGGTGTTGTTGCTCAGAAACTATGTCATCGAGCTGTTTTTTCCATTTTTTTTTTTTTTTTTTTTGCAAACGCAATAGATTTTTCAGAAAATAGAGTCAAAGTGGGCGTTTTGAACCGAATTTCCGCGCGAAGGGAAAAAGAGCACCCAAGAGCGGGCGAAAAAGGTGTTTGTCACGTGATCGAATTAGCTTATAACTCAATAGGTAAATGATGGATCAAAAAATGGAAAAAACAGTTCAATTCCAAATCACTTCCATGGCCAGGCTTTCCAATTTTATACCTTTCCGTTAAAAAATGAATTTGTAAATATGTCAAAACTTTTTGCGCTTGTTGACCAGAGCAGTTAAGAACAAACAGCCTTAATCATTTATATAGAATCAAGGGTTTATGTTCCTCACATCTTATTAATAAAAACATTAAACAATTAATATTTGACACATTAAATCATGGTTTTCCTAAGAAATTCATATATTCTTTAATCTACAATTAGTTTATAAATGATCTAAACAATGGATAGTAGGGAAGTAAATTGTATGTTACTATTGACATTTTGCGTATGTAAAAAATATATAAAATATTAAAAATATATAAAAAAATAATCATTAAAAATTGAAAATATAAAATATATTTTTAAAAAATTTAATAGGTTGGATGGGTGGGTAGATGTTAAATTATGGAGGAGGGATGCGTTGTCTGGATAATTTATACGCAAATGTTGAATTAATAAAAATATTATATATAAAAAAATGGAAAGGTACATTGTAATAATTAGTTTCAATGTTTATGTTGGTTGTGATGAATAAGCAATCCATAATAATGCATAAAACCATTTTAAATTCAATTAATTTACTTCAATATATTATAATTTATAAATAGTGGACTCTAATACTGTATATGATATATGTATATATAAACATGTAAAAATGTTACATTTAGTTTTATCTGCCCCCCCCCCCCCCCCCTAAGAAAAGGAAAAAAAAAGAAAAAAGAATTAAAAAAATTAAAAATTAAATTTATAAAGGGACAGGTAGTGTAGTATTTTTTATATTATTTATTTATTTTTCTAATATTATTATTTATTTACTTAATTTTTTTCTGAATTATAATTTAAAAATAGTTATGAAAACATTACATTATAGATGCTAGTTAATTGTTATCGATATTCTAATTAGCAGATTTAGAATTATAAATGTTGTGCTGTTTGTTTTTGTTTTTTGTTTTTTTTTAATTAAGAATAAATCTGGATTTATGATTTGCAAACTTGTATTATAATTCTCCATACTTAATTTCAATAATCTAGGACAGATGGCAGCACTAAATGTATTTTTACTTAATACTAATTTAAACTAGTTTAAAACTTGAAGAATCATCAGTAGAGGGCAGCACTATAAAATTATTCACATTCCTTTTTATTAAAATCTTGTGTTGCCAAGTTATGTAATTATCGTCATTCCTACCTCTCAATTTAATAACTGTATTTCTTTAGTCCTATTTTGTAATGGATTTACTCTGGTATCCTTTAATTAGCATACAAAATAATTTATAATGTTTAGATTAATTACGATAAGTTATAATTATTATATTTATATTATTAATAATATTATTTACTTGGTGTGATGATTTTGAACTGTCAGAATTCTCTTTTAACTGTAACTCATTACTATGGCAGAGTTTTTGCTGTGATTCTGGGGATGCATGATTACGATTCAAATATGGTATTTAAAAAATTGTACGATTCTATTGCTGAGTAAGTTTTTAACTCACATGTTTCATTTTTATTTCTATTGTGCATGACATTGTTCTGTCCAGGTCTTACATATTGATTAATTATATATTTTTTTCATTTTTTATGGTAGTGGTTAATCGGGCAATGGAGGAAATAAGCATTTAAGCTGTAGCTTATTATTCCTTCCTCAGAAATTAACCGCTCTTTACTAATGATTTCGTAACATTGCCCTTGAAAACGAGTTACGAATCATTAGTTCCAATTTTACTCATAATTGTTCTCTCATTTTAAGTTCATTTTGTGGTTTTTCTTTTTGAATTAATGAATTTTCAATTTTGAGATCATACATTTCGTGCAAAGGATTTGTTGATGCTGACAATGATTCATTATTTCAGGTCTTTTTTCATTGGTTAAATTGCTTTAGTTATAAATAGTTTTACAAAATACCTCAAATATTTATGATTTCCTACATATAATTCTTTATTTACTTGTTCTTTTTATGAATTCGCCTTCCTGTTGGTTTTCCTTTCCCCAATTTTGAATGCTTTAATTTTTTAATAATTTATATATTGGTGATTAAGATATAGGTTTATTAAAGCAGAAAACAATTCATTAACGATTAGTTAAATTTAAAATAGTAGTTGATCTAGATTTATTATGTATAATGTCAGTATAATGTATTAATACTCAATTTATTAATTTTTATTTTTTAAAAAGAGATGCGAATTGTAATATTATATAATGGTAATATTGGTAATATAATTGTAATATTATATATATTGAACGGAAATTGGCTTGTAGAATCTTCTAATATCCGAACCTAAAGCTTTGCGTCGATATGGTTAAAAATTGTTTCGTACGAGGAGTTCTTTCCAAAAATGCTCATTTTAGCTTTTATTTTTTCATGTTTGTAATCTTCATTTTTAAAGAAGCGCCATAGAATGTGATATTTATATTTTTTAATGAATCTCTATTTGTATGTAAATGTTTCACTTATCATTAATATCGCTAATCCATATTCCATGTATTAGAGACATTGAAAAATGCTATACAGTAAAATCTCCTAAGACGGAATCACATAGGAAAGAAAAAAATGCGATATAGACAAATTCCCTCCTTAGCAGGTGTAAATGTATTCTATTCTTTTCTCAGGTATTATTATATTCATTTTGCAGGATCAACACATTTTTCTGTTTAAGACAGGATTCCGTCATAGGCAGGGTTTTTTTTCACTGATTTATTGTATTTTAATTTTATTGCCTAGAAATCTATTATCTTTTAATAGAATAAATTTCAAAGTTTAAATGTAAAATAACGGCAATTTAAAAATATATGCATTTTTTGCAAAAAATTTTGGGCTGAGCAAAATTTTACTGATTCTTGCTCGGATCAGGTCACACAGAGGCATTGATTTCAATGCTGGTGTCATATTTTATGTTTCCAATTAAAAGGTATAGATGGTAGCACCACAAATTCCCTCCCGAATTCACGAAGATTACTTGTGAAAAGTAAATAGAATATTCTGTTCTGCGATGTCTTGTAAACGGTGACGTGTGTTTGTTTTTGTGAAGTGTCAATTAAATGTTTACTATTCATTTGTGCTACCTCGTAATGTATAGTTGTGATAATTATTAATTAATTAGTTACAAAAACATATTAATGGCGACGCGGAAAATAAAAAAATGTGCATTTTTACTGGAAAACGGAAAATAATTGAGCCGATGAAAATGGCTCAACCTTCGATTTCAAGTTAATAGTGTTGTTTCTACTACTTAAATGTGCTGAACTACATCATCATCTTCCACTACAATTACGGGGGGTGGTAAATGACAACTTGCTTTTACATTTTTATCTTTTGCTGCATTTAATAAATTAAAATGTTTATGGCTTTTAAGGGTGTTCTCAATTCGAAAAAGGCAACTTTATGACATAAGTTTTAATTTATTTTTGTTCGAAAATGCATGAAACTAGCTGATGTTGTTCAGAAACTATGTAAATGAGCTGTTTTTTCCATTTTTTTGCAAACGCAATAGATCTTTCAGAAAATAATGTCAAAGTGGGCGTTTTGAACCGAATTTTCGCGCAAAGGGAGAAAGAGCACTCAAGAGCGGGCGAAAAACGGGTTTGTCGTGTGATCGAATTCGCTTATAACTCAATAGGTAATTGATTGATCCAAAAATGGAAAAAACAGTTCCATTCCAAATCGCTTCCATGGCCAAGCTTTCCAATTTTATATCTTTCCGTTAAAAAATGAATTTGTAAATATGTCAAAATGTTTTTCGCTTGTTGAGCAGAGCAGTTAAGAACAGCCTTAAAGAATCTAATGAAAAAGTTGAATCGTTCACAACCTACGTAAAGCGGTTGGAACAAAATTTCATTCTACATGATATTAAAGTCAAATAAAAAGTTCCGGCTATTTTTTCTTGTATTTGACCAAAATTATATAATTTATTGCGTAATTTATGCGTACCTAAGGATTGTGAAATATTTTAAATATACAGTAAACTCCCGACTATCGGGCCTAATGTGGCGGAAGGGTAGGCCGGGTAATGAAAAATACGGATAGGTCGGAGTTCTACAAATATCTACTAACTTCGTGCCCTTCCCCCGCCATGATATTAAAAACACATGTTTCACATATTAAGATAAATTTTATATATACAGTACATACAGTTTCAAAAGAAGCAAAACATTAACATAAAACATAATCCTAATTCGTAAAAAAATGAGTAAATCTTATTTTACTGTTTATTAATAAATGATTGCACAAATATGAAAAGTTATGCATAAGATAAGAGTCAAAACTTACAGTTTTTAGTTTTTAAAAAAGTAGAGGACTGATAGCCTTCTAGAGGACTTTTAGCCTTCTAGATGACTTTTAGCCTTCTAGATGACTTTTAGCCTCCAATAGAGGACTGTCCTTCCTGTTAGCCTTCTTCCGCGAGGCAATGTCCCTCCATTTATGCAAGTAGATGATAGCAAGTGGCGTCGATTCCTGGTGACTAATGTGCTGCAGTGCTGCCTCAGTCGTCTTGAACCCTTGAGAATGTGGGATGACATTTTTCCTGCAATCCTTTTAATCTTTTTCTTCTGATATTTCTTCCTTTGTCAACACTTCTACAGTATCGTTTTAAATTAATTCATTAATTTCGTCGTTTGCCATTCATTCTGCAATGCCTTCTGCATTGGCATCGTCAGAGCCCGGTATATTTTTCAGTAACGGAAGAAGCTTATAGTTCTTATCACCCATTGCAGTTTTATGTTTACCTTTTTGTATAAAACGATGTTCCGAGACCTTTCAATTACTATGTTTGAAATTTCTTCCCATGCTTTTGGCACCCACCCGGACGGGTACCTGCCTGCCTTGGCCGCTTGCAACATTTCTCGTTTTTTTAAAAGGCCGGATAGTACGGAGGGCCGGATAGTCGAGAGTTTACTATAATGAAATCGTTGATATCCTACTTAAACTCTTAAGCCCCGCCCCCAACAAATTTATTGAGTGTATTAAATTTAGAAAATATTTTCAAAACGAAAAAGAATCAATTCAAGATTCTGCTGCTGGATTAAAAAAGAATACAACCTTTTCTTCATTTACAGGTGATGCTTTAAATGAAAACCTACAAGAGCAGTTTCTGCGCGGTCTGAAAAATGAAAGTATTCAGAATAAATTGATAACTCAAATTGATGACTTAAATTTTGAAAAAGCTGTTGAGAAAGCTTTAGCTTTATGCAATGTAGATATTGAAATTAAGCACAAAAATTTCAATGTTAATAAAATTTCAAGTACTAAAAATGTACAGCCAAAGAAATTACAAAATTATTCTCAAAAACAGAATATCAACAATCATGTAAATACTACACATTCTGACGTAAATAAAGGTAAATCTAAGTGTTATAGATGTAGAAATTCTTAATATTTAGCAAATGTATGTAGATTTATAAATACTACTTCCAACTTCTGAAAAGAAAAAAAGTGGAGGGGGGCGGGGGGGTTAAGCAAAGTGTGTCGAAATAGGAATTTTCAAAAACAGGTTAATTCTTTAAATACAGTAAATGTTTTAACTGTAAAATATGATAAATGTTCAAATCTTATTAAATTGTCTGTTTTAATTGTAAACAAGGCTAGAGCTGATATGGAATTAGATACGGGATCTGGAATTTCTGCAGTGCCTTTAAAAAGATTTCGCAGAATTTTTCCTGATTATAAAAATTTTCCTCCAGATGTTCAGTAAAACAACAGTGAGTCAACTGGTGAAATTTTCAAACCTGCAGGTTATGTTGAAGATTAAATGTTACTTATGAAAATAAAACAAAAAATGTAAAGTTGTATCTAATAAAAGAAAATAATTTCCCATTATTATTTTTTAGAGAATGGGTATCTGAATTTCATATTTTCGCACATAATTTAAAATCTATCTATGTAAATTAAATTGTAAATTATTCTGATAAATTATAAGCTTTGTTACAGGATTTTTCTGATTTGTTTACTAATAAGGCTGGGGAAATTAAAGGATTGCAGGCAGAACTTTATCTTGAAAAAGATGCTTCATCCATATTTTGCAAAGGTAGGATTGTCACTTATGCACTACGTGCAGCAGTCAATGAAGAATTACAAAGGTTAAAAGACGAGGTTATTACTAAACCAGTTACAAATAGCAAGTACGCAACTCCTATAGTTCCAGTAGTTAAGCCTAATGGAAAAATATTCGTTTATATGGTTGCTGTAAAGTAACACTAAATAAATTTCTGAAAGGTGAAAAGTATCCTTTACCTAAGATAGAAGATTTTATTAGGTGGTGGACATTTTACAAAAAATTGGTTTAAATCAAGCATATCTTCAGTTACCTGTAGATGAAAAGTCACAACTGTTAACCATTAATATACCAAAAGTATTATTCCAGTTCCTTAAGGCTGTTCTTAACTGCTCTGCTGAACAAGCGCAAAGCCTTTTGACGCATTTACAAATTCATTTTTTTAACGGAAAGGTATAAAATTGGAAGGCCTGACCATGAAAGCGATTTGGAATTGAACTGTGTTTCCCATTTTTTGATCGATAAATTAAGCGATTTTGATCACGTGACAAACACGTTTTTCAGCCCTTCTTGAGCGGTTATTCCTTCTTCGCATGGAAATTCGGTTCAAAACGCCCATTTTGACACTATTTTCTGAAAGATCTATTGCGTTTGCAAAAAAAAAACAGCTGGATTACATGGTTCCTGAGCAATACCACCTGCTAGTTTCATGCGTTTCCGAACAAAAATAAATTAAAACTTATGCCATAAAGTTGCCCCTTTGGATTTAAGAACATCCTTAAGTTGCCCATAAGTCTTACTAGTTCTCCAGCTATATGGCAAAAAAATTGAGCATATTTTAAATTGGAATTGAGGGAGTTAAAATTTTTACAGATGGTATTGGGATTACTGTTGAAACAGACGAAATTCGTTTAAACGATTAAGGCTGTTCTCAAATCCAAAAGGCCAACTTTATGACATAAGTTTTAATTTATTTTTGTTTCCATTTAAAAGGTATAGATGGCAGCACCACAAATTCATGGACGAATTCATGAAGATTACTTGTAAAAGTAAATATAATATTCTGTTCTCTGATGTCTTGTAAACGGTGATGTGTGTTTGATTTTGTGAAGTATGAATTAAATGTTTACTATGTATTTCTGCTACCTCGTGATTTACAGTTGAGATAATTATTAATTAATTAGTTACAAAAACATATTAATTATAACACGGGTTGGGTTGAGACCGGACTGAAACTTTCGCCCCGTGCACACCTATGAAAAAGGAAGCCAGTCCCAGTTCGGTATGGAAAAAATACGTTAGGCCCGTCTCGGCCGAGCCTTGGAGCCGATGTGGAAGGAGGTAGAGAGGTCAGTTAAAAAAAAAATGAATAAAATATCTTGTATTGTAGAGCATGAAATCGTATGTTTCCCATTACTTTTAACATTTAAACTGCCGGAATAGTACTTGATACATTACTGCTAGTAATTAATATTACAAATATGAAACAGATGAAACTGCGGGTTGAATGTTTTAAATACTAAATAAAATGATTTCAAAATGAAACTGCAGAACTGATGTTTGAGTCCACCGATCTGCAGATTTACTAGTTTCATTATTAGATTACTATTATAAATTGAAGGTTTTTTTCTTTTTCTATCTTTTTTTTTGTGTGTGTGTGTGTGTGTGTGTGTGTACTGAGCAGTTTTGTCAGAGATGAATGATCAAACATTTAGGACAGAAAAATAACATATTTTTAACAATTCGTGTAACTTTAAAAACTGCCTTTAATTAAATGGGAGAGGGCTTAAATCCCATGAGCCCCTCCATTCCCTATGCCCTTTAAGAACATTTTATGCTTAATGATAGATTTGTTTGATTGCCAGATTAAAAAGTATGCAAGTCAGAGTTATAAAAAAAAAAAAAAAAAAAAAAAAAAAAAAATTCATTACAACATTAAAAAAATTATTAATCACATGAAATTAATTAAAAGCGGCTATTTATAAAATTTTTGTTCTTATTACATTCTAGTAAGTGCAATTTAAGAATTAAATTTAAGTACTTAGCTTTTCAACTGCATCAAAAGATTTTATGCACTATGAACATTACTGAAATTCCACTTTTAGTAATGTCCACATGGGGTGTTCATTACTAGAAGTTGACTAATTAAGCATTCCAGCAATGGAAAGCCGTCTTAAAATCCTGAAAATAAATGAAATTTTGGAAATGGCCATTAGTATGTAAAGTTCAAAGTTTTTTATTACTACCAAAACAAGAGAATGCAAATTTTGCAAGAAAATGAAGAATATATAAATTTATTAAGTGAAGCCAGCTCATAGCATATTCATTAAGACTTTCTTGAAAAACAGTGGAACTTCGAAACATTATTTTCTGCGTCCTGATTGGTTTGATTAAGAGTGTCAACAATGACTTAGATTATAAAACATGCAAGGGGGAGTTATGAAAAAAGTTATAAAAACAAAATTTATATATTTTATTTTATTATTATTTTTTAATAAACAAAAACCTTTGAAGGGTATCCATTATTGGCACATCTACCCTAGAACTTTTTAAATATATCCTCTTACATTAACATAAATAAATATATTATATTTTATTTAAATTTTAAACAATTGTCTTTTTATTATCTCCCCTCCCTCATATTTAAATATTAATTTAACTATCATAATTATTATGCAATGTTATAGGAAATTTCATTATTTATTTCTTCAATATTCATCATTTTAAACTGTTTAAGTAATTTTATAAATCAGCTAAATTTATTATTCTGCACTGTTAAGGAAATTTTATTTAAATATCAATTTATTTAAGATTATTATCGTGCTTTGTTTTAGAAAAATTATTTATACAACTATTTAAAATTAATCTATAATTAAATATCTTCTCATACATCTCCTTTATTTTATTTTTATTGTCATTATTTCTATTAACTTATTTGAGTTACTTTTTTTATAGTTTAACCAACCAACATATTTTATTAATTAGATTTAAAAAAAAAAAATCTGTTTTTTCCATTTTGTTGGAATTTATATCAGTAGATGGCAGCACTATATATTATCTAATTCAGCCATATATGGTCCAATCATGATATTCACAACAGATATCTGCACGGGCCGGGCCTAGTCACTCCTATCTTTTCTCTGAGGTCACTACTCTTTACGGGCCGGGCCTAATTTTTTTTTTTAAATACAGATCGGGGACTGGTTTCATTCCTAGTCTTCATGGCCCAAAATTTTCAGTCCTAGTTTTGGCCCAGCCCGTATGAAAATAATTGTCTCGGCGTGGCCTGGTCCGTTCAAAGGTCAGTAAAGTTAGGCCTGGCCCAAATATTTTTGCAAAAAATGCATACATTTTTAAATCGCCATTATTCTACAATTAAACATTAAAATTTATTCTTTTTAAAGAATAGTAGATTTCTGCTCTTATTAAAATATAGTAAAACGTGAGAAAAAGAATCTGCCTATGACGGAATTCTGTTTTAAACTGAAAAACGTGTTGATCTATGCAAAATTAATATACTAATACGTAAGAAAAGAATATATAATACATTTATGCTTGCTAAGAAGGAAACGTGTCTGTAACACATTTTTTTTTCTTTTCTGTGCAATTCCGTCTTAGAAGATTTGACTGTATAGCATTTTTCAGATTTTTAACAATTCAATACATGGAATATGGATTAACAATATTAATGATAAATGAAACATTTACATACAAGAAATAGAGATTCATTAAAAAAATAAATATCGCAGCATGCGGCACTTCTATAAAAATGAAGATTATAAGCATGAAAAAAAGTTAAGATACTAAATATTTTTGGTCAGAGAGACAAATCAGAGGTCAGAGAGACCTCGTACGAGACAAATTTTTAACCAAATCGATCTAAAAATCAATGTTTTGTAGAAGTTCACTCGGGCCGAGATTTTAACTTTTTTCCGGTGCCAGGCCGGTCTCGGGTCGAACTTTTAGCTGTTATACCGGGCCGGGTCGAGCCAATAATTTTTTTTTCAGGGCCGGGCTCGGACCGAACCTTTAACTTTTGTGCGGGGCCGAATTGCTTTTTCTATGAGTCGGGCCGCGCCCGGCCCTGGAAATTTCGGCCCGTGCAGACCTCTATTTCACACTCTTCTCTTGAACCTGGTCCAGAGTTTTATGTTTTCAGTGGTCAAAAAGTGCTATTCCCCCCCCCCCCCCCCCCTCACGGAACCACAGAAATCTCTCCCGGAGAAAAGTGTCTGAATTCAACACTGATTGGCAGAGCCCCACAATGTAAAAAAAAAATCTCTAAAGTTACTAAAACTTTTCTGGAAACTGGAATTCTTAGAACTTTTTATGTAATGGCAACAAACAAAAATGCATGTAACAGATGCACTTTTGAAGCAAAAAATCTGTAAGATTACTAAAATTTTTTAGGAAACTGGGATGCCTAGAATTTTTTATGTAAAAGCAACCCGAGTTGCATATAAAATTTTAGTAAGATTACTGTACTTTTAGTAGATTCGTTTGGAAAGCTACAGATTTCTGTAGCTTTACAAAAACTAGTTTTGTAGATTTACATCTTTTTTTGTACAGACTACAGAAAAAATTTTAGTAAGCATACAGATCTCTGTCACTTTACATCTGTAGAATTACAGATTTTTTTTTTTTTTTTACAGCGTAGGTGGGAAGTTCCAGGAGTGGATCAAAACAGTGGTTTTATTTTCAAACAATAATGCCCTTCGTCGTTTATGTGCCTAGTGTTGGAAACGCTTGTGTTTTCGACACTTTTACGTAGTACAACACTCTCATGATTAATTATTAGACAAAATGTATGCCTTCGATAGATTTTGAAGGAATCTCATGCTGTTTTCCCTTCTTTATTTATCTCATTCCGAAACAAACAAGTTGGAAATTGCACATCAAACGTGGCAAATGAGGTGCGTTCGTACTATAACTTGTTTTATAAATATTTTTTGCACCGCATATCGTACGGAATGTATATTTTAGTACATAAATTGTATGTAAAAATGTATATTTAGTACATACTTTACTACATAAGTGCATATCCATTCCATTCGGTTCGAAAGGCTGTAACATCAATAAAATGCACTTGAAATAATTTTTTCCCATTGACCGCAATGTAACGGAAAACTTTTGACTGTCCCTGTAATTAAACTATACATCCGATTTTCATAAAATTTGAAATGACTCGACAAAATTTTGTAACAATTATATATTTAAAATTTCAGACCATTCGGTTGAGTAGTTTTTGCTCTGTTATGTGCGGACGAGCAGACAGACGAACCGAACGACGACTATAGGTATAGGTACTACGTATTTATATAATTACGAACGCGCCTAAAAAGGATCCATACCTCGTGAACCATTGGATTCGGGTGTATAGGTATAGTTCCTATACATTTCTCGATCCTCCTGAAACGAGCTTTCGAACGATACCGCTCTCGTCAAAATCCAGAACTGACAGTTGAGAATGTTCCCAACTGAGACACGTCTGCAGACAAAAAGTTATTAGCTGCTAAATAGCTCAACAACGGACATCCAGAAAAGAAAACTTTAGTGGGAAAGAAAAGTCTGTTGATTATTTTAAACGTAACAATACTTTGCAAATATTATTTGCGAACAAATATTCATTACTATATTCTTTAATATCTGTGAAAAAAAAAAAAAAAAATCACAAATGTAAAGATGACACCATCAGTTCCGTGGACAAGATAAAGACAAGTAAGGATTATAAAATGTTAAAAATAAATGCAATAACATGTAATATTAATTACACTAAACTTAATTCAGCTGCGTCATTCAATTCAGTCTAATCTTTAGCGTGTTATAAATAATTTACGAAAAAGAACGTCACATGTTTTGACATCATGGTTACGAAACTACATATTACATACACGAAAATATTTCTCACGATCTAGAATTACAATTTTCTAAAACTTTAATTTGAAAAAATGAAAAAAAAAAATCAAAAGATTCAGCATTGAAAATGTAATTTTTCTGAAAAAATGACCAGTAATATTTTAAACTTAATTATAACTAACCCATTCGCTGCCAACCACGAGTATACTCGTGCCTTTAATTTATTAATTACTTTGTCACCACTATTTTAGAATTAAAAAAATTGCCTTATTTATTGGCAGAAATTTCGCTGTATTAGTAAAGCGAAATTTTCCTCTCTGAATTTGTGGTTTCAAACGGCTTTCAACAAGAAATTTGAAAGTTCTTACTTTATAGTTTTGGCAGCGAATGGGTTAATAAAAATGCTCTCATAATTCATCAACAGAACTTACATAGCTGTATCTCCTTTCTGATCCGAATCTTTCTTCGAATTCGCATCAGCAGTACTTCGCACGTCGCTCATCTGTGCCACTGCTAAAATATCAGCATAATAAGAGTAGCAACCCGATCTTGGAATGCTGAAACGATTTTCATAGATATCATCACAGAAATCTTCACTTCCAATATTCTTTTTAAAACATGAGTCCAGTTCTTTAGTTACTTTGTTCCAAAAATTTAAAACGTCGCCAACATCGTCATCTTCTTCAACAGAATCGCAACTTTCCGAGTCAAAATCAGTGATTTCATGTATGTCCATTGTAACTTCATCACCTAAATAATTATATGAAGTGAAATATATAAAATACACACATTGATTTTCAAGCTTTTTCAAATACCGTTTAAGTATGAAAGGGAAGTTTCTGCTTCTTTCGATCAAAATTTTCGATTTTTTTTTTTTTTTTGAAGCCCTCAAATGTATAGATTGTTGCTTCGTTATATTTTAATTTCTTGCTTGCTGTATTTTTTGCTCGTTGAACGTAATGATATTATAAAATTTTAAACTTATTTTTCTCAAAACCCTGTTTTTCAAACTGGGCGATCATTTTTCTTAAGAACTATTGGACCGATTTCCTTCATTTTTTTATTTAATATATTATTATTATTATATTATTTATTATATTTAAATTATTATTTATTATATTTATATATATATTATTTATTATTATTTATTATATTTAAAGGAAAGCTAATCTCTTTTGCTGGAGTTTATACCAACAAGAAATATTATTTTCATTAATTAAACATTTTGTAGAGCTCGCAAAAGGTAAAAAATAAGGGCGAAAAGAATGAACTTTTTTGTTCAAATGACCCCATTTTGTCAAAAATTAACCTTTTAAACTAAATAGTGGTGTAAGCTCCAAAGAGTTTAACGCGCTTTCATAATAGGGTGACCCAATCTGTTTGAGATGCTCTTGAGCGGAGAAAAATGGTCGCCCAAGCAATTATTCATTTCTTTTACGCAAAAAGAAAATTAAATAAATAAGTGAAATGTCAATAAATGTAATGCAAAAAAATCAGAAGGTGATATCTCATTCATTTGTATTGTAACCGAAAAAAATCTAAAAAATCACGTAACTTGTACGCCAAAGAGATAGAACCTCCCCTTATATAAAATTTTATTCTGTGCATCAGTGGCGTAGCCGCTCAAAAATTATGAGAAAGACTCAAGTAGTCCTTTTCAAATAAATTGAACAAATAGTATTATCAATAATTAGTATATAAAACAAAATTACAATCTTTCTGTTTAATTATTAATTCTATAATTTGTTTCACAGTTGTATTAATTTTTTTATTATATTTCATAGAGTTTTGCTTTGCTTTTTTTATTTTCCTCGGTTTTAATTTACTTGTAGGGTAGATGTACCAGTTTTGGCCACATTTAGAGAAAATTTGAAATAGAAATTTTACATTTCTTGATCGATTGAAGCATATTAAATCATAATAACATCATTCTTTAGTAAATTTAATTGTCTTTCTGTTAACTATAATGACTTTCTACAGAATATTTTAGATTGTGAGTAATAACTCAAGTAATTTATTCCAATTTGTACCAGTTTTGGCCACCCCTACACCAGTTTTGCCATCTCTATGCACCTGTTTTGGCCACTCCAATATCATGTAGTTTAACAAACATTTTAATTAATAATAAGTAAAAATAAAGCATTTTTATGCAACATCTATTTTACCACACATATATTTGTTTGCTGTATTAAGAGAATTTTGCAAATTTCTTTATGAATTGATAAAAACATCAAATAAAATATACTTATGTTGATTTTAACTGAAAATTTCAATTAAAAAACAAAAAATATATTTAAATTTGATTAATAAAAGGGATAACAGTGCCTATAGGACATAAAGATTAACTATTTAATCAGTTTTATAATTATTCATGGATTGTGGCTTGTTTAGAACACTTGAATCTTCATCAAAGAGTTATATTTCTTGAAAGCATTTTCTGATTTTTGTTTGATTTTCATCAAAAAGTTATGAAATCATCTTTTGATTTATATTAGCCTGTGCCTTATTTAAATACCTTGCTTCTTTGCAAGTTATTTTAGGGTGTGATTTCAGAAGCAAATCATACCATTTCATACCTGGTCGTCCATCTTGAAATGGAGTTTCTATCTTGCCGGCTACAATTTTCTGGGCAGAATCTTAAAAGTTATTCCATTTTTATAGGAAATAGTATTCTGACAATATCTAAAATCCATTTTTCTAATTGATTTTTAACTTCAATTCCTAGTACCTAGATCTACTACTTGAGATTCAACATTATTAGAGAAAAGTGGTGTCCGTCCTGCAAACTTGTGATGTAAGGCAAGAATGGGTTACTCCAAAACTTTGCTAACTTGTAGTGCTGGCATTACATTTTGAATGGCCTTAATTTTACTTTCTATCTTAGAGCAGTGTTTTGCAAAAATTATGGAACTTCTTCATTTTTTTAGGAAAAATACAAGCAATTAAATCATGCTATAATTTTATTAAACTTTTTAATTTATAAGTTGTAAAATCTTTCAAAATGTATGTTTTAGTTTATTTATGATATCTAAACATTACATATCGCCCCCCCCCCTTTTGTTTTATCAATACTAAACACAATACTACATTTTCTTTAGCAATGTCATTCTTTAGTGACTAGCACAATGTCCTTCTTTCTAAAGTGAATTATCTATTGGACAGAGAATAACAAAATCTCTTTTATAAGAACTGCCATTAGCCTTGCTTTTATTATTATTATTATTATTGAAGCCATTACTATATGAAACAAAATTAAATTGATTTTTCGAGATGTTCTTAAATTTATTAAATGACTAAAATTCCCTCCATAATGAATCATGTGGCAAAAAGTGGAACATAATGTTGTACCCTTTTTGGCCACCCCCGTGGCCATAACTGGTACATATAGCAAATTTAATGCACCAGTTTTCGCCACCCCCCATTAAACTGCTAAAATAATTAAATTAAATGTAAAATTGCAGTAGAGAGAAAGCTTACCTCATAAAACCTAATAGCAATTTGTTTCAGAACAAATAGAACCCAATAAGTGCCTAATGTTGAAAGATTCTGAAAACTTGACAGCTAAGCAAAAATCTTAATACATGTAAGCACACACTACAGTTTCACACATTTATTTTTTTTGCAAGTCATATTTTATCAAAAAATAAGCAAATGATATTGTAAATGATAAAGGAGAGTTTGCTTAAAATGTAAGAATGCCTATTATTTGTTAGCATTAATTCACAGGCTAAATATTGGACAAATTAATCCAATGTGGCCAAAACTGGTGCATCTACCCTAAATCTGGTTGCACAGTTGATTGGGGATTTTAAGAAATAACTCTTAAATGCAATGCATGCTTTTCTCAATTAGAAATCAGTTCTGTTTTGCTTATATTTGCGGGATATTGCCCCTGATGAAAAGTTCCACAATATAAGATTCATATTCTTGATATTCATTTTTCAAAGTAATAAATTTTTATTTTTACTAATATTGTTCCTCCACTTTTTGAAACTAAATTTTCCACTTTTGTTTTATGCAATTTACGATATTATAATTTAAACTATTTAGATTTTGCAATATTTTGAGTTATCTTTGTGTGTTCTGTATGCCGATTAATTTTACTATAATATTTTTTTTTTATAATGATTAATGTATTATATTTTTACATACCATCTTCATTTAGAATTTTGGTTGACATCGTTATATGAACTTGTAAGATAAATTTTGACTCAAAGGTATTATATATATATACATTGTTTGCAGTATCAAGGCATTTAGGGCCTGATGAATCTGCCTTGGTTCTACAAATTTCAAGGAATATAATGGAAATTTGTAGAGCCAAGGCAGTATTTAATTTAAGTAATATTATACAATATTCAATTCATCAGGCCGTAAATGCCTTAATACTACAAATGAAGTGTGTGGTTTCATCTTCGTATTAGCCTTTAAAAACCTAAATAATACGAATTTAGGGATACCGCACAAAATAAATCAAGAAATAAATTATTGGAAAGCAATTAAGTTAAAAATAAATTTTGATAAAAATGGATTGATAAAGAAAAAACATATTATCACATTGAGAGTCTTACCAGCAATGATGCAGCGAAAAAAAAAAAAAAAAAAGAGATTATTTGCACATGTTGCCAAAATATTTTTTAAATTATGATGGACCAAGGAGTAATACTTCACAGTATAGCCAGGTACAAACTGCAATATATGGAACCAGTTCCCTCTATAGAACATTTAAAAATCAATTCCACTTTGCTATCCAAGGAATCAATGAAATGCTGTCATCTGTAGTGTTTATTATTAGTAAAATACCGGGTGTCCCAAAAAGGACTGACTGATTTTAAAATTCAATAACTTGCAAACGGTGACAGATATTGAAAAAATTCTTGCAGGAGGGTTATGCATAAGGTCAAAAGTTTTGTTACAGTGATTTTCAATTTTAGTTCGATTTACAAACAATAGATGGCGCTGTAAGCAATAGTCGCTAAATTCAGGCTCGATTTTTGGTACTTCGTGGCCCGGATAATACATTTCCATCTCCTTTTTCTGCATGGAACAAGATAAAGGATCAAAAATCGAGCCTGTATTTAGCGACTATTGCTTACAGCGCCATCTATTGTTTGTAAATCGAACTAAAATTGAAAATCACTGTAATAAAACTTTTGACCTTATGCATAACCCTCCTGCAAGAATTTTTTTAATATCTGTCACCGTTTGCAAGTTATTGAATTTTAAAATCAGTCAGTCCTTTTTGGGACACCCGGTATATTGTTTTGGAATAAAAACTAATATATATATTTAAATAAATATTTATGTCTATTATTGGATGAAACTTTAAAGCATATACTTTCTAGAGATATGTAAGTGATAATTAATAATATTTTAACAAATTAATAAAATTATATAAGAAATGTGTACATGATTTATTAAATAATAATAATATGTAAAATGGTGATATGGATGATTCATTAATTAATGTTTCACATAAATAAATGAACCAGACTATAACGTATCAATATTTGAATCACTGTTACAAAATTACATAATCAATTAATATTTAATAAAATAAATTATAAATAAATAACCAAAATAATGATGCTTAGGTACTTAAAAAGAAATCAATTTAAAATTAATTTCATTTAATGTAGCTTCAAACGTTCTTAAAATTTAATGTACATAATATAGGATGAGAGGGTAGAACAAAGAATAAAATTTATAATTAAAACATGCACTTTATACTGTTATAATATAATATACTATGTATGAGATATTAAGGCTGTTCTCAAACCCAAAAGGGCAACTTTCTGACATAAATTTAAATTTATTTTGGGTCGGAAATGTATGAAACTAGCAGGTGTTGTTTTTCAGAAATTATGTAATCGAGCTGTTTTTTTGCAAACGCAATAGATCTTTCAGAAAATAGTGTCAAAGTTGACATTTTGAACCGAAGTTCCCGAAGAAAGCAGAAAAACCAGTCATCAAAGGGAGAAAAACGTCTTTATCACGTGATCAAAATCGCTTATAACTCAATAGGTTATTTATTAATCAAATAAATAGTCAAGTGTGAGTATTACTCGCGCTCAGAGGGTTCCGTGCAATAAATATATGAATTATCAACTGCATTATAAAAAAAAATCATTGTTAAAAGAATAAGACTTTGTAAAAAAAAACTACACTACGTAGGGTTGGCTATAGCTGAATATACAAGAAAAGTATGAATGGGTATACCATAAAAGTTCAAAGAGATATTAAGCCTAAATAATATCAAATATTACTATTCTCTATAACACTTTTTTAATCTTATCCTAATCTATCTAAGATGAACTTAATTCCGTGCTGACAATAAAAGTAGTGCATATTTAAACTTCATTTGGTATTTTCTAAAACTAAATTCAGTGTAGTAATAATCTTTTCTTTTTACAGTGTTGCTAAAACAAAAACTTTGTTCGAAGTTTTGGCATTGTGCTAAACGCGCTTCGAAAGAACGGCGCAAAGTTGCAACGCCGCTTTGGTCCATGCCGCGTTTTCTCAGATAGGTTTTTAAATAACTTTTAAAGACACGGGAAGCGTATTGAGAGATCCACTTAATGCAAACTAGTCGCAAATCCCATAGTGTTTATGTTTATGTGATTAATTCTAATTAAATGAGTCTGTTTTTAACAATTTGGCATTTATTGCTTTTATACTGCTACTTGGCTTACAAACCGATGATACATAGAGTATGTCATCCCTGTCGTTATGTCTGTCCAAACCGTCCGTGTCTTTAAGGGTTAACATCTATGCTAATTACCGGCGATGTTTTTTTTAAATCATTATAAACAATGCTTTTATACTTCTGCTATGATAGGTACCTCCAGAGCGCCTCAACACCTTGGCTGAATGCTTGCAAATCGAAATTTGTGTGTAACGGAAAAATGCGCTTATCTCAAAAACTGCATGACCTAGGGTAATCGTTATACTTTTCCTGCAAGATTTAAATTAGCGTCTACTTACCTCTAATTTTTTCATAATTTTAGTTCCAGTAGATTTGGAAATAGATGGGGGGGGGGGGGGACACATTTTTGCACTACATTTCCGACGATATCTCTGAAAATATAATAGTTAAAATTAAAGGAAATGTATTTTTAAGTTCCGCGTTACGAAAGCTTTCGCATGATACCCCACAAGATATACAAAGAAAAGATTTTTTTTTTCAAGCAGTTTAATTAGCCCCTCTGGGTAATTCCACGTAAAATGAGCAAAAATTTAAAAAAAAAAAAAGTCGTGGCTCCATAGTAACCGATTTTAATAAAATTTGATACACAGGTTCAATTCATATTAAAATAGAGCACTGCAAAATATCTTCACAAAAAATAAATTATTTTAGCAGTTTTGGCCATTTAAAAAACTTGTGATAAAGAATGACATGCATGCAATTGTCCAAAGTTGCAAGTTTGAAGTTACGTATCTTGAAAACTATTTGACAGAAATGAATTTTTTTTTTTTATAATATTGTAATCTCTGAAAAATTATCTTCCCATTTATTGAGTAATAATAATCTGGTAACACCATGATTAATATTTAATTGGTTGTAAAAATTGAAAATTTTTTAATTTTGAGAAAATTAGAAACGTTATAAAAATCAAAGGAATTCAAAAACATCTGTGAAATTGATGCCTGATGTAGTATTACATATGAAGATCAAATTCCCCAAGTTTGAAAGTTGCCATTTATTTCCTTCATCTTCAAAAAAACTTAGAAACTTTTAAAAAAAATTACAAAATCATAATTTTTCCTCTTATGCATGAGCAAATATATAAATAAAGGAATGGCCCGACATTAACAATATTGCACAGACATAAAGATCAATAAGTCCATGATATGCTCAAAAAAATTCAAGATTGCCTTTTGATTCCTAACATAGCAAAAATGGGTTCAAAAAGGTAATATCTGTTACATTCCATGAGCTTTTTCACTTTGAACTCGAGCTCGTTTCTTAAAATATTGTACAATTTCAAGGTGAAAAAAAATGAGTGCTGCCATCTATTTTTTTATTCTGGATTTATGGTTATTTAGGATAGGGTTTGGTAATTTTTTGTTTAAATGAATCATTTTTTCTACTTTAATTTAAAATATTCTTGAGGTAAAAATAAACTGAAAGCAAGAATACAATTTTCTATATTTAAATTATACACATTTATCCATAATATCAAATATTTTAAAATTCTTAAAAATCTTCCCTTCACTTTCAAAGAAGTGATAGAAATATTGCATTTTACCCTCAACATTTTTTACTATTTATCTTTTTTCTCATTAAGGAGTAAAAAGGCAAGAATGAAAGTTTCGATATTTAAAATATATGCTTTTAGCTATAACACCAAGTTGTTTTAATCTTGTCAGAGGTGTCCTTCATGTTTAAATGAATAATAGAAATATTGAATTTTTCCCTCAAAATTTTTCAAAAATATTTTTTTTCAAATTACGGAATAAAAACACAATTACTAACTTACGCCAATCTGCTACTTATTATTCATTCCTAATTATAAATAAATTTTAATATAGTCTTTCCATTCCTAAGGCTAATAATCAAAATTGAAGTTTTTAGCATGTTGACAAAATTTCGATTTTGCATCCACTTTAAATGTAAATTTTAATACTTAAGGGTGTTGTTCTCAAATCAAAGAGGGCAACTTTCTGACATAAGTTTTAATTTATTTTTGTTCGAAAATGCATGAAACTAGCTGGTGTTGTTGTTCAGAAACTATGTCATCGAGCTGTTTTTCCATTTTTTTGCAAACGCAGTAGATCTTTCAGAAAATAATGTCAAAGTAGGCGTTTTGAACCGAATTTCCGCGAGAAGGGAGAAAGAGCACTCAAGAGCGGGCGAAAAGCGGCTTTGTCAAGTGATCGAATTCGCTTCTAACTCAATAGGTAATTAATGGATCCAAAAATGGAAAAAACAGTTCCATTCCAAATCGCTTCCATGTCCAGGCTTTCCAATTTTATATCTTTCCGTTAAAAAAATGAATTTGTAAATATGTCAAAACGTTTTGCGCTTGTTGAACAGAGCAGTTGAGAACAGCCTTAAATAAACAATCCTGAAATCAATTTTTTTACATTTACTCATAAATAAATATTATCTACTTATATACCGATTTTCATTAAAATCTGTGACATGTCTGCCACAGCTCATATGCTCATTTTGTACGGAATGACCCTCTACAATTTTCCTAAATATATTTGTTACTGTTTAAGAATCTGCAAATATACGAGTCAGTAATCTTTATTACGTCCCCCAATTTGAACTTTCCACGTTCCATAGTTAAGGGGTAAAATTGCTATGACAGGCGGACAGACAGACACAGGAGCATGGACGCAAGAAGTTCATCCAAGCCAAGACTGAAAACTTTTTGAGTCTTAGGAATAACCAAATGGAAATGGGCTAGAAGATTTCTATGTCTTGGATTATGACTAAAAACTGATATCATGCAATAAAAGAAAGTGATTAACAGTTCTTGATAGTAAAATTGCTATTATTTAAGTACATAAAGTAGAATGTACTATCAGTCCAAAATTCTCCAAGACTGAAATCAGTCCTGAGACAAGTCTTGCACACATGCACAGGAGTGATCTTATAACGGTTCCGTTTTTACTTTTTAAGTACGGAACCCTAAAAACGGAAAACTCAGTTCGGTTCTAAATAGCTTCCATAGTCAGGCCTTCCAAGTGTACATCTTTCCGTTAAAAAATGAATTTGTTAATGTGTCAAAACGTTTTAAGTTTGTTAAGCAGAGCAGTTGAGAACAGCCTTAACATGATATTGTCCTCATTGGTTTAAAATTTAAATACAAGTTAAACATTAACAATATTATTAATAATAAAATATTACTAATAATAAATTATAACACCGATAATAAATTATTAAACAATATTATTAATAATAAAAGGATTTAATTTAAATTAATAAATATATAAATACACTATATAATTATTCATACAAGTGAGCCGAATCAACATCCATTATAAAATGTTTTATTGCAACGTAATTATTAATCCCTTCCTTTAAAAAAAATATAATTAACCATTGTGTATTATCCAGACAACGCCGCCCTCCTCCGTACATCTACCCACCCATTCGTCCTATTACAATTTTTTTATTATTATTTTATGTTTTTATATAATTTTTTACGCAATGTGTCAATTGGGTTTTAAGATCATGTATGTACTAACTGTATATTAAAGAATATATGAATTTTTTAGCAAAATCATGATTTAATGCATCATAAATTAGTTTTTTAATATTGTTGCTAATGAGATAAGAAGAACATAAACACTTTATTCTATATAAATGATTAAGGAGCATATTACGATATACTGAATTATGTAGACATGATTTTAAAATCGAATAAAAACTTAAAAAGATATTGATAAAAGTTTTCTTCATTCTATTCAATCCTATCATACGTCATTAATTCAATGATATCCAGTGATAGGTAGTGATTCTAGTTGTCATATTGATGACGTTTTATTCAAGATGTAGTCCTATTATTTCCGTATTACTGAATTTAATATATAGAATCGTAATAAATTTTGTATTCATGCATTTTTTGCATAAGAGTGCAACAGCTAATGCACAAAGATCTGAATATTTGTAAAACTAATAGTATGAACGCATCTCATTTGCCAAGCTTGACGTACTATTTCAGACTTGTTTTATATTATTGTAGCAAACAAATGTTCAGTGTTGAGATCGATTTTTAAAAAATCATACTAGAAAATTATAAAAGTCTTACGAAATCAGGAAATTCAGCTACAGTTTTCAAATAAATTTCATTTAAAAATCCATCATTTATCTATTCGATGACGTAAAAAATGAAATTATGCAATACAGTCGTACTTCCCTTTAATGAAGTTTTCTACTTTACGAAATTTTCTGTTGAACCTTGACTTTGAACACCATTAACATGCAAATTAATCTCCATATTACGACAAATATATTCTATATAACGAAACATGTTATACATTCGTGCGCGTACAAATGGAGAGTTTTTCTGTTCCGATGCATGTATGAATTTATTTTCAGCGAATTGTATAAAATGAAACTTTTTATTTATTTAATCATTTCAATTTAAAAGATGAAATGCTAAAAGATCTTCGTTACAGTACGAAAAGGATTTCAGTTTCACGAGAATGTTACAGATAAATTTTTCGGGTACTTATAAAAATGCGAAATTTTTTGTGAAAAATATATTTTTTGTACGAATCCTGTACAAAGTAACATTAGACTTTTTTACGGTTGAGGCTGCTCATTACTCTGTTTCCGAATACCCCTCGGTAATCTTAAGTCTATGGGCGTTTGATGCATTCTTATATTTAAAATATCTCCTCAGGATATTAATATTTTTTATTTCTGCTCTTCTTAAATGATGTCTCTTTTTTTCTTAGTTGTCAACATCTTTCTAAAATCTATGCTTAATTTGATATTTTATGTGTTAAAAGCGGACGAACTGCGATTAAAATTGTAGAACTTCAAATAAAATTAAGCATAGATTGTAAAAATATTTTGATAACTAAGAAAAAATAGAGACATCTGTATGAAGAGTACACAGAAAAAAGAAATTAAAAATATTAATTTCCCGAGGAGATATTTTAAATAAAAGAATGCACCAAATGCCCATAAACTTAAAATTACCGAAGGGAATTCGGAACCTGAGTAACGAGCAGCCTTAAGGAATTGAAATACTGAAAAAATAAATAAATAAATAAATAAATAAAATAAATAAATAAAACGAAAAGTTACGCTACGCTTCAACTTTTGTTTACCTATCTTTATTATGAGTTTTTTTATACATTATTCTAATTAAATTTTTTCCATCTGTCTACATTGCATAAAGAAAGGTTACTGCTCGAATTAAATTACATTTTTTCAATATTTTCATTTTATGTGTATTTTTCATTTTATGCAAATTTCATTAATCTGAGTTGATTTCTGTTTAACGAATTTTCTTCATAACGAAGTGTTTAAGTGTAAGGATGAGATTTCGTCAAGGCTGTTCTTAACTGCTCTGCTCAAAAAGCGCAAAACGTTTTGACACATTTACAAATTCATTTTTTAACGGAAAGGTATAAAATTGGAATGCCTGCCCATGGAAGAGATTTGGAATTGAACTGTTTTTTCCATTTTTTGATCCACCAATTACCTATTGAGTTATAAGCCCTTTTGATCATGTGACAAACATGTTTTCCGCCCGCTCTTGAGTGCTCTTTCTTCCTTCGCGCGGAAATTCGGTTCAAAACGCCCACTTTGACACTATTTTCTGAAAGATCTATTGCGTTTGCAAAAAAATGGAAAAAACAGCTCGATGACATAGTTTCTGAACAACAACACCAGCTAGTTTCATGCATTCGAACAAAAATAAATTAAAACTTATGTCAGAAAGTTACCCTTTTCGATCTGAGAACAGCCTTAAATGGAAGTTTTACTGTATTTAGAAGCGAATGTATGGCAATAAAACCGAAAACAATAGCGCAAGTCTTTGCCAGATAACCTTGATAACATCGACGGGCCGTATTACTTTTTAGGATACAAATCTACTAATATGGACGTGACAACGGAAAAGTCTATATTACAGAAACAGAACTTTGTTGCTAAAAAAGAGTAATTACTTACATGCTCACAGAAGACAGCGGTCCAAATTTTATTTGTAGTTTTCACATTATGAAAATTCCGCTGCAGGTGTGAAATAAGTTTACGACATATACTAGAGATAATATTTTAGATAAGGAAAATCTCGATTAAATAAGAGATTTCCCCGTTGCTTCTGACAGGTAAATAAAATTTGGATAAAGCACCAAACAAATACAGTTATCTCTAGTCCATAAGAAACAAAATGCACGACGCCTGTATCCGGCCCTGCATAGTCAGGACATTTTTTTAAACGGGCCGGGCCGATTAACAAAATAATTAGAGAGCAACTAAAAATTCGCTCACTATATTGACGATATCCTTCTGAATTTTCACGATATTTCGCGGGCCATTTTTTTTTTTTTTTTTTTTTTTTTTTTTTTTTTTTAGTTGCTCCATAGAGTTGACTATCAAATCTTGAAAAAAAATATTTTTTTTTTCCGTGCGCGCATGCGCAGATAAAAAATATTTCATTCAACTGCTCACATTTCATCAAATATTTACATTCCAATTACACTATATTATTTCTACTACATTTTGTCAAATTTTCTGAAACCGTTAAATTTGGTAAAAAAAAAACCCTGCATGATATAAACAAAAAACATGCCAAAAATTTTTGAACTTTAAAAAAAATCAATATATCTCCATGAATATACGTTCTATTCTTCCACAAATGAATACATATATTGTACAATATCCATATATTCGTAAGCTATAGCGATAGATCATTTCGTGCATTGCATTTTACAGGATGATCCCAAACATTATTCTTTTTCTTTGTTTTTTGTCCCCCCCCCCCCCCGATTGTCCTTCTGATCAAACCACTGTTGATAAATATGAAGTCGAACATATTCTTCATAATCTTGAAGTTCCAGAAAAATCCGACACTAAAATTGAAAATGTCCGATCATTAATGGCCATATAATGTATTTTCAAAAGTAAAAAAAAAAAAAAAAGGTGAAAGTTGTGGATAAAAAAAGAGGTGATAGTTTTCAAGCTTACATTATGGTACTTATTTAACTTTTACCATTAACTAAGTTGTCACATGTAAGTCAAACGCTTACATATATGATGACAGAAATTCTGTTGTCCTATACGAAATACATCATGTTTCTGAAAATTCCAATTTTTACTTTCTTCTATCTTCAATAGAAGAAAGTATTGTAATCGAAATTTTTTTCGACGGATTTACACGTTTTAGGGGTCAGAGATCACAAAAATTATGTTTATACAATATGTCTGTCTGTCCGTGTGTCGCCATTGTACCATCAAAAATGGTATGAAGTTATGCATAGAATTGAACCAAATTTTTTTTTAAGTTTTTGGCTATGGCAAGCAGGTTCTCCATTAATTTGGAAAAAATCCGCCGGTAGGGGGCGCTGTAATAGTGATTTTTGTGCATTTTGAATACTGTACCATGTAAAAGTGTATGAAGTTATGCATAGAATTCAACCAAATTTTTTGTGTATGTTTGTGGCCACGGCAAGAAGGTCTTCCCTGAATTTGAAAAAATTCCGCCGGTAGGGAGCGCTGTAATAACGATTTTTGTGCATTTTGAATACTGTACCATCGAAAAGTGTATGAAGTTATGCTTAATTCTAATAAAAATACTAATAAAACTAATTATAATGAAATATTAACATGAGATAGAAGAAAGTTTTGGGATTGGCACATCCAACTAGTTAAAAATTATGTATGATGGTCTTGGCGGCCATCTTTCGATATTTTACACATTTTTTTAAGCATCCAAGTCCGTAGTTAAACTTCAAAGTTCGAAATGATTATTAAAGAAAACATTTTACGCTTTACCTTTATGGACATGGGTTCTTAGAAATTTGTATCAATATAATGGTGACTTACCTTATGGATTTATATTATGATTCTTTTCTTGGATGGATTATTCGTATAAAAGCAATGAAAATCAATTTCTTAGCTCAAAATATCAATCTTGCTCAATTTAGCTGTCCGTAGTATATAGATAAGTCCGTAGTTAAAATATGAATTTTGAAATTGTTACTAAAGCAAAACAAACATTTTACGCTTTTCCTTTACGCGGACTTGTGCAAAATACGGAAAGATGACCGCCACAACTGATGCATATTTTTTTTAAAATCGAATTTTCAAAACACATTATATTGCATTTAGTACAGGAGAAAAATATTTCTATCTACATATACGATAGTGTATCAATAAGTTTTTGTCCTCACATAGAAATAATTGAGTGAAATGTATGAAATTGCTACATTTTATGAGTCCTTTTTCATATAGTCACCGTGCACAGCAACACATTTCTGCAAACGGTATTTCAAAGAGAGGGCGGGGGAGATGTATTCCAGACGGCGCGATAGTAGATCCAAACGGGAGCACTTTTCTAACTTATGCCGACCCCACATGTGACATATTATTGGAAAGGCCTGGGCAAATTTGGGGGGGGGGGGATAGCATAAATAAGTGGTCACAGGCCTTTCCAACAATATGTCTCTTGTGAGTGTCGGTATAAATTAAAAAAATGCCCCCCTTTGAGTCTACTAGCGCACCTCCTGGACTACATCCTCCCCCCTCTCTTTGAAATACCGTTTGCAGAAATGTGTTACTGAGTCCTTTAAATAATCTACTGATTGAAATTAAGACGAGTTCGCATAGAACCTTTGTAAGGGGAGAGCAAACACAATATCTATACACTTTCTTTACATATCGTTCATTTCTTAAAGTAATTAGTCATTTAAAAGCAGACAAAATCAATTTCTTTTCTCAAAATATCAGTATTTTTCACTTTTTATGATGGATAGAAATTTAGCAAAAAAATGATGGAGACGAAATAAAATAAAGATATATAGTTGGTCTGTTATCGGTTGAGCATTAATATATATTTTTTTCTTTTGGCAGAATTTTTTTGCCATTGGAAATACCCGAAATCCAAGAATCGAGCACAGTAAACATCCAGAGAATCGAAGATCAGTTTAATGATTCGTGGATGTACCAATTTATCCATAATGGGTTAGTCTAAAACACGAGGGAAGAGAAATGTATTTAATTTTTAAAAAAATCTAAAAATTGAAAGAAATAAACTATCCATAAAACTACTTTCATCCAGATCAGGTTTTAGAGAAGAAAGAAGAAAAATGTAATTTTACTCGACGATGTTTATCCATACCTGTTTGCATAAATGTGAGAATGTTTTTTATATAAAAATACCCCTAAATAGATTGTCTTTATAATAGACTATTATTAAAGCCGTATATACACCGAAGAGCCATTACATTATGACCACCCTCCATCTATAATAGTACGCGAGCCAGCAACAGATTTTGATGACCAAGTTCCTCTCGGCCGATAATTTGTAAAATGATTCAGAGAGATATATCATGAAACTCTGTGAACGTCAGCTGCGGTTCCGTGGGTGGGTTGAGCAACAGTAGCCTCCCAAACACGTAAAAAAAAAGAAAAAATTTAGTCATTTCCTCCCGGTCGAAAATTTGTCAAATTGTAGCTAACCCAATATCATGAAGAAAAAAAAAAGTCAGCTGATTATAAAGGGGTGGTTAATACGTCAGCTGGTCACACGAACATGAAAAAAAATATACAGGGTGCAAAGAAAAGTCCCTTTAACATGAAAATACTTGCGAACTGAGACAACTACAGCTATGGAAGTGAGGTAACGGTATAGTAAAGTGACTACGCCTGATTTAATGCAAACGACGGCAACGCCCCCTAGTGACGAAATTTGGAAGATAACCATTGCAAATCGAAAACGAAAAGAGATAGAGCAAAATTTCCAGTTAGAAAGTTTTAGAGCATCAATTAATTAGTATGAAACGACATTTGGTTTACATGGACAAGGTAAATCTTCGCTCGTATACCCAAAAATGTCCGAAATCGATGCACTCTATTTTGTGTAAACGTTTGAATGGAATAGCCAGAAGTATGAAGAAATACGCACAATTTACGGTATAAATATGTGCTTATCTCAATACATTTTGATAACATCACACAAAAACAAAAAAGACAAACTGTCTCACAGTGATAAAAAGTTAATATTCAGTATGTTCGAAAAGTTCGCCATTGCTCATGATACACGTTTGTATTCGTGAGAGTAATTCTACATGCCACATTTCTCAGCATGGAACGATTGCTAGCCTCTTCAATACGACGACATAGATTTAAGCCTTTCAAGGGCGGTGGCTAGACGGTCTAGCCACCTAATTTTAATTCCAAAACTGACAAGTGGCAGCAAGAATATTTTAATAAAATTTTGCTTTTGTAATAAAAGTGAAAATTAGCGGGTTTTTATTTTCTAAGAAATTCGTTTGAATATTCTGGTGTCAGTAAATTACTTCATCAGTTTACGAACAGAATTCTTCTGCCCCTGAAAGGGTTAATCTAAAATTTTAAATGTATTGGAAATTAAATTTTTACAGCACAGTACAACGTCACAATCTGAAATTGTGCACTGCTACATTTACTGAATGTGAATATGTAAAGTAGAATCGTCGCTCATCGATTTCGGACATTTTTGGGTATACAGGCGACGATTTACCTTATCCGTGTGAACCAAATGTCGTTTCGTACTAATTAATTGATGCTCTAAAACTTTCTAACTGGAAATTTTGCTCTATTTCTTTTAGTTTACGATTTTCAATAGCTATCTTCCAAATTTCGCCACTAAGGGGTGCTGTCGTCGTTTGCATTAAATCGGGCGTAGTCACTTTATTATACCGTTACCTCACTTCCATAGCTGTAGCTCTCTCCGTTCGCAAGTATTTTCAGGTTAAAGGGACTTTCTTTTGCACCCTGTACATTTTTTTCATGTTCGTGTGACCAGCTGACGTATTAACCACCACTTTATAATCAGCTGAATTTTTTTTTTCTTCAAGATATTGGGTTAGCTATAATTTGACAAATTTTCAATCGGGAGGAAATGACTAAATTTTTTCTTGTTTTACGTGTTTGGGAGGCTACTGCTGCTCAACCCATCCACGGAACCGCAGCTGACGTTCACAGAGTTTCATGATATATCTCTCTGGGTTCCGGCCCAAGGGGCCCGGTTCAAATCAAACAATAAGAAAACCATTAATCATTCTCCCCCACCTCGCATCGGGAGAAAAACTAATCCTTTCTTTGAAATAGTGGATTTGCCTCGGGATGATCCATATAAGCATCCATTTTGTTGCCTGGATGGAGTGGAATTGGTTTTTTTAATTTATGTATCAGGTACACTTATGGGCACGCACATGTTCAAGAAATATGCGCCAATTCAGCTAATGTGTTAGTACTACGTATGCTTTTCTAATAAAAGGGACTCATTCTGTAATCTTTCTGAGAGAATTTTTTTTTCTTTTCTGATACTTTTTCTTTGTAAATAACTATATGCGTTAACTAAGTGCTATCTATTTTCATATGGTGACAAATTTCATAAATAAATGGTACACTATCAAGTAAATCTGAAGATATTAAAGTGCAGTCGAACAAAAGAAAGAAAGAAGGAAAGAGATACATTTTAATCACCCCATTGTACAATAAAAAAAAAAAAAGGAATAGGCAGTTTTCTAGTTCCGATTCTTTAAACAACATCGACTTCATTGGTGGCAGATCTTTAATCATACAATAGTCAATTATTTGTTACTATATAAGCTTTTAAAAGCACAAAGGCTGTTTGCTCTTTTCCAAAATGCATTTCAGTTGAAAGTGGAATAATCTGGAAGCACTTTTAAGCAAATGTCAACTTCATGTCATTCATCGTATTGTTCCGACAAACTCTCAATGTGGCAAATATTGCTGTCGTTAGTTTATTGACACGCGATTAATAAATAGCGACTTAGAAGCTTACAAAGGGTTTCAAATGCTTTTCTTGGAGAATATAGCAAAAACAAAATTTCACTTCCGGCTGTAAATTCTTAAATCTATAACCTAAATACCCCAAGAAAAAAAAAAGGCTAATTAAAAAAGCAATACATTTCTTTAAAATGTACTTCAAAACAGTAATGTGGCATGAATTGCCAAATATAATAAAGAAGGGTGAAACGAAGTTAATTTTCTCTCTATATACATGAAATATTTTTTAGATAAAAAAAAATTGATTCAGTTGATTTTTGATTCAGTTATCTGTACATAAATTTACACACGTACAAATCTGTATAAATCATGTATTCTTCTACATTAACAACATTCATTTGTCACGTATTTTTTAGTCACCGTAAGTACGTCTTTAAAAAACTAAAAATATGCGATTTTTTTTTTCAATGCAGATGCAATCTTCTGTTAAGCATGCGATAATAAAACATATATATTGATTAAGCACGTTTTAGTCGAATATAGTTTAATTGAATATTCTGTATCATATAAATATATCAAACTGTAATGCTAAAATAATCTGTATCATATAAATATAACATAAACTATAACGCTAAAGTTTTATTATTTTCATAATAATGCAGTACTTAGCATTATATGCTAAATAATTAGTATGAAAATAATTAAGAGCACAAGCGAAAACTGATAAAAGTGAAAACGAAGCATTTTTTTCAAACTCAGTTTAGAACTTAAAATTTTGAAACGAAAAAACTCATAGATTAAATCAACAATTCAGTGTGTAAACCAAACATTTCAACTAGAGATCGACCGAAAATTCGGTTTCGTTCTCGTTTTTGGCTCAAAATTGGAGTTTCGTTTTCGGCGAAAATGTTGCCAAAAATTCGGCCTCACCGAAACTCGTCCGAAATTATTTTTATTCCAAAAAGTCTCGTTTCTTCCTTTGGAAATTTTCAATATAACTCATTGATTTGAGCTGTATCGGCTCAAATGAGACACTCTTTATTTATTGCTGTGTATTTCACTGTTTATAATTATCAGTCATGACTGACTCAACATGTGAAATAAATTATAAAGCAAGTAATACATGCATGACTAAACTTTGAAGACGCTTTTCACAAACTCATTAAAAGCTGCAGACTTAACAGTAATAGATTTGAAACCGCAGAAGTGTTTCGAATACCCGTTGAATATAGTATAACGGAATAATATTACTATATTACAGTATAACAGATTATCATTTACAAAAATCTTTGTAAAAGGTAAATCGAGGTATGTATACCTAAAAACATTTTTTAATTAGATGAAATTCATATAATTAGAGACTGATTTAATTATATTTTATTTAATATGAAAATAAAAAGTTTTAGCCAGAGGCACAGAGAGCCAACTATGGCCACACGTATAATAATTACACGTATAATACACTTAAAAGTTAACACTTTCAAAACACTAAATAAAATTCTAAAAGTCTAAAACTTACAAGTTTCAGCTACCCTGTGGCCATCATCAGGGTCTTACTTCAGTTAAAAAGAGAAAAATACTTATTAGTTTGTAGAATTCAAAAGTTTACTTTTGAAACTTGTAGGTTTTAGACTTTTAGAATTGTATTTAATGTTTTGAAAGTGTTAACTTTTAAGTGTATTATACGTCTTTTAATAAATCTTTTTAATTATATTTGTGCGTTAATTTCAAAACATAATAATCCTTCAATTTATTTAATTACACATATAATTAATCAATAATTATGTATGCATTAATTACTTTTAAAAAAATAGGACATTTTCGTTTTCGGCCGAAAATAGTAAGATTACCAAAGTTCGGTTTCAGTTTTTGTTTCGGTCTTAAAAACTTGTTTCGGTCAATCCTTAATTTCAACTAATATGTATAAAATTCAAATTGGATACTTGCTGAGACAGTCATAAATACGTTTTTATTATTAACAACACAAAACTGGCAAGCGCGTTTTTATAAAAAGAAAAAAATTACGAAATCTAATAGCGTTTTTCTTTTTCTTATAAAGGCAAACAAAGTGACAGAAAAGGGTGTGACAGTTGGCGATTTCAACGGAAGTTACCAAAAAAGTTGTTATAAGAGAGTAAACACCTGTAACTCGATTAAGTATATTTTTTGAAAAATGAAAAATAAAATTCGATTCCAAATCACTTGCATTCCTGCCCAGTTTCACGTTTTTACGTTAAAAGAAAGTCTGTGAATGTGCCGGAAAACCATTAGTTTAAAAACACCTTGATTCTTAAAAGTAAAAGCAAAATGTAGATATTGCTTGCCTGCGCATTTTAAAACGTCCTTTATAAACCGACTAGAGGTCTGCCCGGGCTTGGCCCGAGGCCCGTACCCTGCCCGGCGGAATGAAGGCGAATTTTCAAACGGGCCGGGCCGGCAGAATTAGGACAATTTTTTCAACGGGCCGGGCCAAGCCGGCAAAAAAATTGAACGGGCCTGCAGGGTCGGGCCGGGCCAGGCCGGCAAAAAAATTGAACGGGCCTTCAGGGTCGGACCGGGTCGATAAAAAATATTAATCGGGCCTATCGGCCCGATATAAGAATTCAAGTGAAGCAGATAAAATACGAGCCATTTTCAATGAATATGATTTTCTCGAGAAGTATAAGTGTGCATCACGAGCCGATGCGAGTTTAACAACATCAATACAGAAATATAACATGTCCATCGTTGAGATCGGCATCGTACAGATACTAGATGTCTGACTCCGGGTTTAATTTTTCTCAGCAGACTCGTGCCGGGACGAAACTGGTCTTAATCGATCTCAGGATGTGTAGGATAGGCATTATGTTTTGTAAGATTATTAATAGTGATAATGAACTTCTGTTAAGGGTGTTCTTAAATCCAAAAGGACAACTTTCTGACATAAGTTTTAATTTATTTTTGCTCGAAAATGCATGAAACAAGCTGGTGTTGTTGTTCAAAAACTAAGTAATTGAGCTGTTTTTTTTTCATTTTTTTGCAAACGCAATAGATCTTTCAGAAAAGAGTGTCAAAGTGGGCGTTTTAAACCGAATTTCCGCGCGAAGGGAGAAAGAGCACTCAAGAGCGGGCGAAAAACGTGTTTGTCACGTGATCGAATTCGCTTATAACTCAATAGGTAATTGATTGATCAAAAAATGGAAAAAACAGTTCAATTCCAAATCGCTTTCATGGCCAGGCTTTCCAATTTTATATCTTTCCGTTTAAAAATGAAATTGTAAATATGTCAAAACGTTTTGCGCTTGTTGAGGAGAGCAGTTAAGAATAGCCTTAACAGTATCTTTGGAAATATACCTTAAGGTGGTTCTCATAGTCACTGCTCAACAATGCGAAACTTTTAGACACATTTTCTGACTCATTTTTAACTATAAAGGCATAAAATTGACAAGCCCGATTATTGAAGGCATTTGGAAACGAATAGCTTTCTCCATACTTGATAAATTATAGAGATAAAGGAGATTCTTGTCACGTAACTGTCACGTTTTTCTCTTTTCCTGTGCTATCGCTTGCGGAAATTCGATTCAAAACGCTAACTTTGGCAGTATTTTCAGAAAGATATATTGCTTTTATTTATTAAAAAAAACGACATTTACATAGTTTCTGAATAAGAATACCTGACAATCTTACGCGTTTCCAAAAAGAAATGAATTCATAAATGTGTCGAAATGTAGCTCCTTCGGATTTGAGAAAAGCCTTAAAATGAGAGAAATATTTACACAAATCTACTTTTTATTATACAGCTTCAAAAATTATCATGTTTTTAATCCTTTATTCTGAACTACATTAATCTTTTAATGAATCCTTATTTGAATTTTGAAATGTCAGTAGAGACGATGACTAAAACGCTGTAAGTAATCGTTAATGTTTACTGTTATGTGTTTTTTGTTTTGCGAACACATAGTAATCTAAAATGTACTGTAAAATGTTCCTATAAATATGTATGTAGTATTCATTAAAAGAATCTTAATTGTATGTCGAGAAAAACGGACTTTTTTGTAGAAACTGAGTCGGGCCAAACTTCCAATTTTTATACCGGGCCGGGAAAAGATAGCTTTCGTTCGGGCCGGGCCTGGAAATTCCGACCCGTGCAGACCTCTAAAAACCGACTGGAGTAAAATGTAAAAATATATATATATCTTTTTCAATTGTTGTTATTTGAACATGTGTGCGTATCTATCGGTTCGGTCCCTTCCTAATAAATAACTAAATAATTGTCAAATGTTAACTGTAATTCCTTCCAGCCAATTCTAATAAGCTCCTTGAAAAGCTAAGAAGGAATTAATTCTTAAAAATCAATGATGGTTTTAGAAAAATAAAAGTTCCCTTAGATTTAAAATATATATATATATATATATTTCGAATAAAAGAAAATTTTCTTTATTTATTTTAATTCACCGACAAAAATACAAAATTTAAAGTTTTATTAATTGAACAAGTTTTAAAAAAGTTTTTCTCTTAAATAATAATTCAAAGTTTTTTTTTTTTTTTTTTTTTTTTTTTTATGTACCAGAGGCTGTGCCCGTTACGAGCTAAGTCCTCAAAACCCTGTCCAAATCTCGCCGGATTGTTAAACATGGTAATTTGAGTTGTTTCAAAAATTAAAATCTGATTATAGTAGATTGAAGGATATTCCACAAATGAAAATGTAGTCATATTTAAAGGAATATTGTAACACATGAAATTGGCAGGTGTTTTCATGCAGATACTATGCGATCGAGTGTTTTCCATTTTTTAATAAAAGCAAAAGATCATTCATAAAATACTGTCAAAGGAAAACCTGTCGTCACGTGGAAAAAATCGCTTATAAATACATAAGTGACACATTGATCAACGATTAGTAAACACTATTCGATGCCAAATCGCTTCAGTAGTCATGCCTGCAAACGTCATGCTTTTGCATTTAAAAATGTGTCCATAAATATTTAAAAACTCCATGTTGTCGGAGGGACATATTTCTTTGATAAAGTCCTTAAAAGGTGACATAATCTTAGATTTCAGATTAGTTCGGATGATGAAACTGACACCATTTTCAAAAGAAAAGATCATTTTCATATATGGAACAAGTCATGATATGACTGTGTGATTGCGTCAGTATAATGTCATATTCAATAAACTTCAGCTTGCATTTAAAGTTCCCAAAATTTATTAGTTTATTTCTAAATTTCTTTTCTTCTATCCCTTGAAATCAAAATTAAGCAATAAAACTAAAATCTGAAACATTTAAAAATAATTGATGGATATGATGCACTAATCTTAAACGCACAGACAATTCTGTTGGTGAAAATGACATAAATTCCAAAAAGAAAAAATGCCTTTTCATCCAAAAAAAAAAAAAAAAAATGTACATCAGCACAGATTGTTTAGAACAGTATTTTAATTAAAATTGTATTATATAATTTTCATATTCCATTATAACGAAGTCTTTTTAAAGAAATGTGCTTGATAAAACCTCTCAAAAAGAAAAAAAAAAAAGCAATTTAACAAATTACAACGACCGTTTGGAAAATGATTTTTTCGAAGACTAAAATTTAAGACATAAAAAATCGCACGGAGTTGATCATACATTACGTACGCCATGAATTAAACATTCACATTCCTGGACCCATCATGAACAAATTTTAAAAGAAATTTCAGTTTTACAATTTTCAGTACTGTAAATGTTTAAACTTCTACGGAGCTGGTCATACATTACGTACGCCATGAATTAAACATTAATAGTGTTATTACACATAAAAATTGCAAGCGACAAAAATCGCTTGCGACTCGTCAGATTTCGTGAAACTTATGTATTATCCACCTGAAACTTACGTATTATCCAAGCATTTCATTGGATGTTCGGGAAAAGGCTTTTCCATCGTCCGATTTCCAAGAAATCTGACGACCCATTTTAAATGAAATTTCATTCTTAAACTTCTAAACATCCCACAATATTACTTTTTACACCGTCGTATAGAGAAAAAAATGTACTTTTAAATGTAATTTGTTTGGAAGCTGTATCTCAATTTGTTTCTGAGTTATTATTAAATTTTTTTTTCTAGTTTTTATTACTTTTTTGTCATAGTAGCAACAGAAGTATCCATCTCTGTTGAAAGTAAAGGCAAATTACAGATTACTGTATAGACCAATCAGAAAACGAATAAAATGCAGATTCAACCAATAAAAAACTCCAGATGTGCTTTTGATTTCCTACCCTGACGAGGACAATAACCATTTTTCAAAATAGTTTAAAAAAAAAAAACTTCACGGATCGTAATTTTTGCAAAAACTTTGTGGCAGAGTTTAAATGAAACGGAACAAAAAGCTAAAATATCGTTTTTTTTTTTTTTTTAAGAAACACTACAGCAAGGAGTGATAGCTAATGTTAAACCTATGGGAGCTTCTTTTCGTAATTTCTGTAAAAACATTGTGGCAGAGTTTTAATGAAACGAAAAAAAAAGGCTAAAATATATGTTTAAAAAAGAGCGAAACATTACAGACACAGTTTTTTTTTACTTCAAGAACTTTTTTAAATTATTGTATTCCATTATAATGTAGTATTTTTAAAGAAATGTAGTATTTGATAAAAGTAGTATTTGATAAAAGTTCTCAACAAAAAAGAGAAAAAAAAATACTTCACCAGGCTACAAAATGGATGCCCTGATATATCCCTGCAGATTAATCGAATGCGTTAATCCAAAGAGGAAAGCTCCCCGTTCCTTCACTTGACAGCCCGACACCACCCATCTTGACCTTTGAGGGGAGAGAGCGAGCAGCGTGGGTTTCCACGATCTCTCTGAATCATTTTACAAATTATCGGCCGAGAGGAAATAACTGACGAAATGTGCACCTGGCTCGGGGACTATAACAATGAGCTTGCCTAGAAGCAAAACAACGGCGCGTCAGAGGAGAGCGGAGATTGTTACGCATTATTCGTCGTGACCGAAGAGCTGCAACAATTAGTACGTCGTCGCCAGTAATGCCTGCAACTGACCCATGAACCATCGGAATTGGATCATAGAAGAATGGAAGAAAGTTGCATGGTCCGACGAATCCCGTTTTCTGGTCCATCACGTCGCCGGGAGCGTGCGAATACGCCGATTTCTAACGGAAACCCTGGCTCCCGGAGGCACAGTTGATTGGAGACAAGCCTGTGGCGCTATATTATCGTTATCGTGTGGTAGATGTTTTTTTTTTTTGGAGCACATTTGGACTTATGATCCCCGTAGAACAATCTCTGGCGTCTGTGCACTACCTGAATATCGTTGCAGAGTAGGCGCACTCATTCATGACAACAGTGTTTCCGGCGGGATATTGCATTTACCAATAGGATAATGCACCATGTCATACGGGTCAAATCATCAGGGATTGGTTCGAGGAGCATTCTAGTGAGTTTCAAGTCGTGTCCTGGCCTCCTAATTCACCTGATATGAATCCAATAGAACATTTATGGTTCGACATGGAAATCCCAATTCGTGCTGCCACGTTACCACCTATCAATGTGCGAGAATTACAGGACCAGTTGGTTAGCGCTTGGTACCAGATACCTCAAACTACATATAAGAAATTAATAAAAAAATTTCAAGACAATTTTTTTATGCGTGTATGTGTGTTTTATTATATATTGTAGTGTGAGTATTTTATTATATACCTATAAGAACTTTGTCGAGTTGATATCACGTCTGGTGCTGGCGTTTTTGAGTGTGAAAGGTGGTCCTACACCATATTATACAGATGGTCATAATATAATGGCTCTTCGGTGTATAATTTAATTTTTTTTTCGGCAGAAAATTGTCTGATACTTGGGGGTCTCATGATTCCTCCGATTTTTTTAATGATATTTTTGATAACACAGGATTTCATGAAATATTATTGCAGACTGAATTTTATAATTTTGTTTGAATTAGAAATAACTTTTTTTTTTTTTTCTTTTTGTAAAGAAATAGGTGAGCATCTTTACAATTTCAAGACTATTTGTTGATTTTTCTTCCGGAATTTATTTTATAAGTACAGTAAACATTTAGATTTACATACTGTGTTCTCATTATACTGATATTTGTTACGATGAAATTTCAATATGCCCACTTTAATATTTTTAGACAAATTTTCATACTATTTCAAATTTTAGTATGTTCCTGCGCACTAGTTATTTCAATATGAGTTTATTGGGAAAAATGTATCTGTTTAAAATGACTTTAATTAGAAGAAGTTAGCATGATATACTGAATTAAAAGTTGATTTTCATTTTATTTAATTGGACTCTGTCCCGTACGAGCTATGTCAACCAACCCGCATCCAGATCCCACAGTCTCTAAAAACACGCTAATTTAGTCTTTAAGGGAAAAAAAAAAAAAAAAAAAAAAAACAATTTATCAAATTACAACGACCATTTGGAAAACGATTTTTTTCACGGTACTTAGAATACACGGTAGGGTCCATGAGCGAGATGCGCAGTAGATCGTCCAGTTCGTGACGTCACTGGCACCCATCGTTCAAGCTCTCCCTGTGTTTTTCCATTTATTCGCATTGCTCTCTTTCTCTTTTCCTGACAATAAATGTTATTATTACTATTTTTTTTCATATAATCATTTTGTGTCTTATTTTTATTGTTAGTTTTTTTAAAGGATTTGACATTAAAATAATTAGCAACGCATTAATTCTTCTAGATATTCCAAAGGAATTTCATTTCGTCTTTTTAAACAAATACTATAGCATGAAAACCATTTGTTGCACGCATGCAAGAGATCAGATAATTTTTGCATTTATTATTCAAGAGAATTTTCAATTTACTTTAAAGAAACAGATTTGTAAAAGAATTTAAAAGCAAAACAGCTTAATTTTAAACCAAACCAAATTGTAAAATATAAATCAGTTTCCACATAAAAATTTTCAGCTCTACTACTACTTTAGTATTACTTTTCACTAATGATATTGCTGAAAAATTAAAGAGAGAAGAATGAGTTGTCGAGATACATGAAAGGAAATAAACTTTTTCTTAAATAAAAATGAATGTGATCAGCAAGATAAATCCAATCCTGGTTTATTTCTTCTCTCTTAATAAGAACAATACAGTCACTCATATATCACTGATAAATCATTCAGATATTAGATGAATTTAAATAAGAAAATTAAACTAAATTAAATAAAAAATATATGTATATCAGATGGTTAGGGGGGGGGGGGGATTGTGCAATGTAGTACGTAAAAAATCAGAAAATTCTCGTTGTAAAGAAATTATGAAACAATATAAATTCCAGTTTTCTCAAAATTCTATTTTAAAAATAAAGTTGCATATTCAGAAGAGGTGTATGTAAGAGGTGAATTTAAATATTCTTCGCTTAGTGAAATCGCTGTGTTACAATTCCTGAAATTTATAGAAATTAGCTTTAGTTTTGAGTACTGATATAGTTAAATGTACTCAAAACTAAAGAAAAATAAAATAAACACTGTAGTTTTTTTTTTTTTTTCGATGAAATGTAAGGGTTTGTAAGCAATAATTTTAAATCAAAAACTTATATCAGATTAATAAACAGGCATGGATCTAAAATTTTCAAAAATGCATATTGTGAGAAAAAAATATGTTGGTATAGCAATAGAATAAAAACTCAATTTTTATTTGAAAATATATTCCATAATTTTTATTTATTTTAAGGTATTGAGATAATCCATATAAAATAATATTCCACTCACAATTTGTAATTTAAATTTTTACTGATAATACTTTAGTCCGTACTAAAAATTTAAGGATGTATATAGATATATTAATCATAAAAAAAATATTTGATTGTTTAAAAATTTTTAACCGTAATATCGTAATATAACACCTATTTTTTTTTTTTTTTTTTTTTTTTTTCAAATTTTGAATATTATACAACCTAGTTTTTGTTTGGCTTTGAGAGTTAAACAGTTGATATTTACTGAACCGGAAGCCCAATACCTAGATTATAACTTAGACTTGACATCGTGTTAGTTAGTCGCAGAATCTTGTGTGCGATGATTATTCTGTTCCTAAAGTTAAAAGTTGTACGGACCTATATTTATTAATATTTTGATACCGATTTTAACTTATTTTCTAATTATTTGTAAATAAAGTAAATTGTTGATTTAAAAAAAAAAAAAGTTGTTCTTTCAGAAATTGCGCTACCCTTTCTCACATAAGAGTGGACGTAACATTATGTTCTCTAGAAGACTATCTAGAAAGCCTGTTCTTAAGATATTTTCAATAATTTTATAATTTAAATTTCTGTATTAGTGTATACAAAAAATTTAAAGAGTTTCTTTTTTTAATTATCTATAAAACGTTATTTAAGCTATTACGGCTATTTAAGAAGATTTTTGTTTACTTTGTTTACTCGTTTTGTTATTACACATTTTTTTTTAAATATTTATAAATTCGAAAAAATCCCAAGTATCAATTCAAAAAAGCTTTTCTTACATTTATCTAAAGTTGCCCTGAAAATGCTATCAATATTTTTCAATGCCTGCGTTTTAAAGTACATAGTACTATAGAGTTTTTCAGAGTTATACTCGTAACTTTTAAAAACATTATTAGATCCGTTTTATGTTTTTAGAACATTAAATAGGGATTTAAAAAATGTATAAAATTATAAATTTTAATAGCATATAACTTTATGAGTGTATAATATATATATTTGAAAATATACAACATAATTATAAGTGCATTTTTTCCAAAGTTTTATGAATTGAAGCAAACATTTTCCGCGTTTTCTCAAAGTATTTTGGATTAAAGCGAAATTGCAAAAATGTTATGAAAAGACGGTGTCTAAAATATTGAAATACAACAGAGCAGGTAAGAAAACTGCTTTTTTTACATATGTGTTTAAATAAAATGATGATAATTGCGGCGAAAGTTAATACTTCCAAATATCCAAATGAAAACAGAAGATTTAGGCTTTAGAAAACTCTAAAAAATAAAGGCATGTACGTATATAAACTTTGAATTTGAAAAATGTTTAATTAGTAGATGTTCCAAGTGTCACGCACCTCAGTAATATCATACACTGGATAATAAACAAATGTTGAATATCTTTTTATGAAACGGAAAGCTTTATACAATGCGAAACGTGCGTTACCCAAGGCTGGACTTGGGTGCCAGTGACGTCAGAGGGAGAAACGAAACCTGCGCGTGAACCCTACCGAGTGTTCTACTTACCGTGATTTTTTTGAAGACTAAAATTTAAGACATAAAAAATCGCACAGAGTTGATCATACATTACGTACGCCATGAATTAAACATTAATAGTGTTATTACACGTAAAAATTGCAAGCCAAAAATATCGCCTGCAACCCGTCAGATTTCATGAAACTTAAGTATTATCCACCTGAAACTTACGTAAATATCCAAGCATTTCATTGGCTGTTCGGGAAAAGGCTTTTCCATCGTCAGATTTCCAAGAAATCTGACGGCCAATTTTAAATGAAATTTCATTCTTAAACTTCTAAACATCCGACAATATTACTTTTTACACCGTCGGATAGAGAAAAAAATGTACTTTTAAATGCAATTTGTTTGAAAGCTGTATCTCAATTTGTTTCTGAGTTATTAATTTTTTTTGTAGTTTTTATTACTTTTTTGTCATAGTGGCAACAGAGTATCCATCGTTGTTGAAATTAAAGGGAAATACAGATTACTGTATAGACCAATCAGAAAACGAATAAATTGCGGATTAAACCAATGAAAACATTCAGATATGATTTTCATTTCCCATCCTGACGAGAACAATAACCATTTTTCCAAATGATTAAAAAAAAAAAAAAAAAAAATATACCCGATTACAGAAGGCTGAATGACATTATTACGACCAGTGGCGATCTCCTGTAATCTGGTTTCCGCGCATTTACCTTGGCTTTAATCATCGTTAAAAGTACATGCCGTAAAAAATTCTTGCAGCACTGTAGTCAGAACCAGGTGTGATTCTGAGTAAAAAAAAAAAAAAATTCTGAAATCCACAGCAAGTTTTCTGAAAGGTTAAAACAGAGGGGGAGGGTAGGGATTCACTTCCGGCACTATGTGGGGTTTTTTCGCGCCCCTTTGACGAAATTTGCCTTTTTTGCGATCTTTTGATGGAATCTGTCGTTTTTCGCGATTTTTTGACAAAATTTGCCGTTTTCCTGCGATCTTTTGACGAAATTTTCCGTTTTACTGCGATCTGTTGATGAAATTTGCATTTTTTCGCGATCTATTGGCGAAATTTGGCGTTTATTGCGATCTTTTGACGAAATTTGCCGTTTTTTGCGAGATCCTTTGACGAAATTTGGCCGTTTTTCAGCGATCCTATGACGAAATTTACCATTTTTCTCGCGATCCTTTGACGAAATTGGCGATTTTCCTTTGAACGAGTGACGAATTTTTTTTTTTTTTTTTGGCGACCATTTGTCGAAATTCGCGATATATTTTATGTCCGAATTTATGACTGATTTTTTTTTTAATTTTCGAAAATGACTGCCCTAATTTTTCGGAAAATTCGGAACAGAATCACCCATGGTCAGAACTACCCCCATTCCATTATGTGACGAAATTTCTGCGTTTGAATATGTGTCTAACTATAATCAATTACATGCAATTAACTTGTAATTTCATTGCCGATAATTGAGATTACAAATTTGCCCAACTCTGCCTTGGACTAGGCGATTATTTTGTCCAAAGGCCGCATTCACCGCTACCGCGACGGCTGTTTTCGAGATTGATTAAATAAGATCCAAAATTAACAAAATCAGCTTGTATAAGATGGCTAAGCGGTTAAGAAAAAATTGTCGCGGCCTCCCGGACTTTTATTATGATGTAATGGAGAATATTCTACCTTTGGGTTCGAAGCTGGACAAATTTACCTGCAAGAGTAAATAAAATTCAGAAACGCCCCAAGAACTGTGATTAGAAAATTTATGCTTACATTTTATAATTTATATCGAATTTTAGATCTTTTCAGGATCGGGTATAGGTTATACAAGAATTCATTTTTCTATTTTAATGCAACTTCATGCACATTTTTCAAGTTACTTATTGTTTGATGAAAATTGTTTATTTTAGTTAATAAGTATATATGAATTTTCTAATCTGTATTTATCGAATAGTAATTCGTACAAAATAAATCTGAGGTACTTTACGAATGAATTGACAAGTATTTATGCTGCATTAACCAAACGTCAGCATTTTCTATCTTAAAGCTGTTCTCAAATCCAAAATTGCAACTTTATGACATAAGTTTTAATTTATTATAAGGAAAGAGCATGTTTACAAACAAACACTTCCGTCAATCAATCTACCAACTACATTTTTGCCATAAACATCATTGCAGGAATAGTCTTGGCGACGTACGCCAATCATATCAAAGACGAGTTAAACGTAGACCAATCAAATTTCCCTAGCTCATGCGTACAGGTAGGAGTCATAAAGAACGGACAGGTTTTCTTGCTGAACCAACAGTAATTCAACCAACAGTGACGTCAGCTGCCCTTTCCTTATTGTTCAGAAATGCATGAAACTAGCAGGTTTTGTTGTTCAAAAACTATGTAATCGAACTGCGTTTTCCGTTTTTTTTTTTTTTACAAACGCAATAGATCTTTCAGATAATCAGGCTCGGACTGGCCCGCCGGCCCATCGGCCCGAGGGCCGGTGTTCCCTCGTCCGGGAAAAACTTCGCGCCCTTAAGTGCCTAAGCCGCTCCAATATTTTGCCCTTGTTGTACACATAGTACATTCTAACTAGTATATTAACTTTACAGAATTCATTTAGGGATAATCATCAATTAACAGACAGAGAACAGAAGAGTTATTTTTAATAGCGCAAAGAAATTAAAGATACACCGAAAGCAATATCAAGATCGGAAACCAAAGTGGGAATCTAACTGAATTTTCAATCAAAGCAAGAGTGTTGTGAAAAGATAAAATTATTTTTTGATTTTAGACTAAGAAAACGACTATTTTGATGTACCTTTCTCCAGAAACTTTTAATAGTGCAATATCAATTCAGCATTTTGTGGATACATAAAGTAATTTTTTAAAGATACAAAATGCCTCTTCCTACAAAATACTTGACTTGATTTATATCAAATGATACAAGTTTTAAAAATATTATTTTAGAAGCAGGTGTTATTTTTACATTACTTAATGTGATGCCGATTTGAATGTTGAAATATCCTTATATTTCAACATCAATTAGTAAATACAAAATAAGTGCTGTCAGATTGTAATGGAAATTGAATTTATCTCATTTTTAACTGACTGATAACTAATTCATATTACATTAAAGAAATATACTTTTAAAAAAAGTTGAAGCGCTTAGGAGCACCGCAGCAACTCTCTTTAGCGCCTGGTGCGAAACACCTTCTCAATTTTTCAACCGATTTTCAGTGTCTCAATAGTGATAAGTAAAAGAAAAATGCTTACCTCTCATTAATTCCACTAAAAATAATCGTAAAATAATTTATAGGTACAAATCGACTGGAAATAATGCTATTAATTATTGTTACGTATAAAATATGTTTCCAAAGTCGTCTACATATTAAAAATTGCTCTAACTCAATTTTCAAACAATAACATCCATTTTAGACACCTTATTTGAGTTTTTTGGATCGAGACAGACCGAAAAAGGCATTGTATATATACATTATCTTAAAACTTAATAGAGTTAGAAAAGTTTAAATTTGAGGATGCTAAAGTTAAACCCATTTGAGAAAAATTAACTTATATCTTCATAAAAGTCCTCTGATTGACTTTTTATTAATTCATGAAAGAGGTGTACTGAATAGACAGACTACAACATATTACCAGGGATGAGAGCGTTTCGACCCAAGTGACCGATTACTACCATTAAATTTTAATAGTAGTCTTTGCTTTAATAAATTTCAGAAATTCTGTCATTAAATAATGCTAGAAATACTACTAAAATTTAGTGGTAGTATAATCGGTCATTTGGGTCGGAGCGCTCTCATCCCTGCATATTAAAGACTTCTTTTTTCTATTCAAAAACATTATTTAAATTATCAAAACTATCAATAAAATCATGTTACAAATTATGAATTATAAGAAGCACTAATTTTTGCATACAGCAAACCACAATCTTTAAAAACATCGATATGTAAGTTTATAGCTCATTTGAATAAATAGTTTTCGATGATAGGGAAATTTTGCCTTTCCGTAATTTAAAGGGACCGTCGTTTTTTATCAATCAAAAGAACTACATAAAAAACTCTGTAGAAACTTACCAAACACACTAGTAGAATTTTCTTTAATGCAAAATAAGTTTATTATAAATTTAAATTTCTGTATAATTTCATTGTGTTTGCCACACTTCTTGTAAGACATTAATTTCTTTTTCCGAAATTTATGATAAACCTCTAGCACTTTTTGCTTATATAAACTAACATCTTTTTCCTCGCTGTCAAATAGGGTGTCAAAAGTATATGTTATCGTTTAAAAAATCAACTTTCGTGCATTTTATAATATGTAGACAGTCACCAAAACCAAATTTATCAATAACATTAAATAGGAGATATTTTTCCAATCAATTGGTACCTATGTATTTTTTATGCGGTCATTTGCAAGAGAATTGGTAAGGGGTCATAACTTTTTTCCGCGAATCTTAAACGGCATCTATTGACAAAACAATAAAGTAAGAAACCCCTAACCTTGATATCAGCATCAGTCACCTGTGTTCTACCGCATACTACTCTAGATAATCTGTGTTCAACTTGCTGTAACTTTTAGGTATTACATGATTCGTTTTAGAAAAGCCGTATAGATAGTATTGTTAAATTCGTTTTTAGTCATAGCATTGTGTAAATTTGATGGAACTTTAAGCATACGCATGTAATAAAGCGAAGTCTTATATCTAGAATCAGAGATGTAATATTAAACATTTTCATACTTAGAGCCTTGTCAAGTCAGATACAACACAAGCAACTAAAATTGACGCGAATTCGTTAAATTTTTGCGCCCTGTGAAAATCCAAGGTCTGCGCCCTTTTGCCTAACCCAGTCCGACCCTGCAGATAATAGAGTCAAAGTGGGCGTTTTGAACAGAATTTCCGCGCGAAAAAACCACTCAAGGAAGGGTAAAAAACGTCTTTGTCACGTGATCAAAGTCGCTTATAGCTCAATAGGTAATTTATTTATCAACAAACGGAAAACACAGTTCGATTCCAAATCGCTTCCATATAGTCAGGCCTCCCAATTTCACAACTTTCCGTTAAAAAGGGAATTTGTAAATGTGTCAAAACGTTTTGCGCTTGTTGAGCAGAGCAGTTGAGCCTTAAGAGATGGAATTTGTAAACAAAACAACTAGCCGCTACTTATGAGCCACGTGATTTCCACTCTGACGTCACAATAATATTGTCCATAAGAAATTCGTTTTAAATGTATCACTTTGACATAATTTTCACCAGTCAATGCTTTTCAAGCGTACTAATTATTTTAAAGTTTTCTTTCTTTTGTAATGTTCACGTGTAAATAAATTTTTCAATTGAAAAGTGTTTACAAATTTTATTTTTAATCTGGCAACAGTAGTTTCAAACTATGAAGGAAATCTCCCCTCAGATAGTGAGATTTCGAATAAAAAATTGGAAAAGAAACTTAAAAAATTACACAAATTTAAAAAAAGATATTAGATATTGCACACCGCAATCTAGTCAAGTATGTTCCTGCAAAAGATGGTTAAATTACTATGCATAGTTTTTAATCCTGTGAAACTGTTTTAACTGAGCTATTCTTACCAATTTCATCCTTAAATAACACTTAAAATAATTCTATATTTAAAAACTTCAGTGTGTATATCATACGTGTTTTTAACACTACCCGTTATATATACATATATATATATAATGATATATATATATATATATATATATATATATATATAAACCGGTCACAATAAATTCAATTACGGCAGCACCATCCGCATTAGTTACTTTTATTTAGAATGGAGAGATACTAGCAAAACCCGAGGTTTTGCATGGGTGGTTGTTGAAATATGCAAAGGAATGCCCTGAGGTCTTGAAAGAATGAAGAGATAATGATTTTCAAATATCACCCCTTTGTAAGATTTGAAACTGAGCCATGGAAAGAAAGATGTATAGAATTTTTTTTCTTCCTGTAAATCTGCATGATGGGTCACATTAACCAGTCTTTTCATGTCTCTTATTAAACTGTTTAAATGAAAAGGAGATGTGAAATCAATAGCTCGAAAATGGCAGTGATCATGTTAGCCATTTTGGGGGGTGAAAAGGAAGTGACAATTTCATTACTGTTCATGTCCTTTGAAATGTTCTTTAGAGTCTTTGATTTCAGAACTGTAATTGTGTGTAAAGAAAAAAAAAACGTCTAAAAGAAAATGACACTCACAAAGGTGAGACTGAATATTCTATGTAAACTTTACGAGATTAAATTAATTTTGGCATTGAGATAATTAGAGCAATTACTAGTAGTAATTAGTTCATTGTGTGTGTTTTTAAGAGTTTTATTATGTTCATGAGTTCTACGAGCAACGGTTCATACGAGAACTTTTATAATTCCCTTCTTTCTCCAGGGTTCGTACGGGTACCGTTATTTTCAAGGCCAAATATCAGTATTTTTTTATAGAAAAATAAATTACGCCTATAAATAAATTAATAATTTAAACTTGCGAAATTACGCCTTATTTGAGGAGGTATTTTCTATAAGAAAATATTGGTACCGAAAAATTTCTTCCACTGGAAATTCAAGGACCCGTACGAACCCTGTTCTGATATTAACAGAGTTGACTGCAAATTTTAATTTAGAATTTTTTAGAATGTTTTCCGCTCATTTCACCCATTTAAATTTGCATTTTTTTTTCTTTTTTAGAAACAGTTCTTAGTGAGCAGCTACATCCTATAAAAGCAACCATCATGTCAAATTTCAGGAGACAAATCCGAACAGTATCAAACAAACCGATTTTTTTTTTTTTTTTGCTCCTGCTTCCTTTTAAATTTTGAATTTATTAGAAGGTGGTTCTCTGAAAGCATTTAACTGAGAGAACGTAAATTAATCTATTATAGATTAACTAGGGGATCGTACGCGGGCGAAAGAATATAGGAGAAAACATTTTTTTTAATTGAAAACTAATAATTTTTTTATATGCAATAAATTTTTTAGACTGCCCACTGACATTAAAAAAGCATTTTTCATATCGAAAATACGAATTTAAAATCAAATGAATTTTTGAAATTTATCAAAAGCTATATTTTCTTATTAGCCGCATGCTAAGAGCTACTTGACCAAGATTTTGCTACTTATGGCATCCTTTTATATTCTGATAATTTCAGAGCTTATACATGTCTATTTAATTTGTGTTTTATTTATATTATTTTATTTATTTATTCATAGGGAAGTTTTCTTTTTTAATGGACATTAGCCGTAAGAAAATGATGAACTCTTTATTTTGTTTTAAGGCAAATAGATTAATCTTTCGTAATCGAGCTCCGCGCGATATAGATAAATTAAAAAATATTTCATGCTTTAAAATTGTTTTTTAAACCATAGACAATCAGTAAACTGAGATGAACTATTGCAAACAAATTCCATTTGAAAAAAAAAATTATTTGGTGATCTAAAAATTTAAATTGTACGATTACAAATATGTTAGATTTGTGTTTTTACAATATTATTCTTTTATTTGTTTATAAAAGAAGTATTAATTTCGTTAATTTGTCTTTCACAAATATATTAGATTGGCAGCTTTTTTAATATTATTCTTTTATTTGCTTATAAAGGAAGTATTAATTTCGTTATGCAAACATAGTCAGAAACAAATGCTAAAAAATGTTTGTTGCTTTTTGTGCAAAATGTTTATTATTATTATGTATTGAAACCGGCACGTGATAAGATAAACTTAAAAAAAAAATCATGCTTAAAAATTATTTTAGAAAATATAATTAAAATACAGTTTTTAAACAAATTGCATTTGAAAGTAAATTTTTTCCCTTTGCCACGAAAATTGGAAAAGTACGACTGTCAGAAGATTAAAAAATTGCAGTAACAAAAATTTCAAGACCGAAATTTGATCGTGAAGTGTTGCCATTCGCAAAATGACGTCAGCGTTACGCACAGATATTATTTTAAACCACGAGTTATTTGTTGCTTGTCTAACTCGGCGAAGCAAATCCATCCGGGCGAGAATCGTCAATTTCTGTAATATAAATCGCTATTATTTGCATGTCACCTCTCTTCTATAAAGACACTCTAAATTTTTGTAAAAATTGCGTTTTATCAGTGTGTGATTTCGATTACATTATTTTCAAAAGTGAAGAATTTTCACCTGTGAAGAATTTCAAAGCAGCTGGGCTGTGAAAATGACGCACTTCTATAAAACATAATTCAGGTTTAAGAATTAAAATACACGCTCTTTTATAAAATGACGTCATTTGCATACGCTAAAGCAATCCTTTTTTACAATCCAATCTTAAACTTCGTCTATAGAAAAGTATGGATATGACGTCATTATTACGGAATAACAGACTGCTAAAAACTGGACATAGGATTCTGGACATAGCCCATATTTTAATTTTCATGTTTTATGAGAAAATGGCAACAAAAAGATACAGTATCTCCTGTTTTCGACTATTTTCCGTTTGCTTTCAATGACTTTCAATAGAAATGGGGTACTTTTGTTGCCACGATAAGAAAAATGGTATTAAAAACTACCAAAAAATTAATATCTCAAAAATAAATTGAGATACAGCTTTCAAACAAATTGCATTTAAAAGAGCATTTTTTTTCCTTATACGACGGTGTAAAAATTAAAAATGTGCGATGTTTAGAAGTTCAAAAATTTGCAGTAGAGAAAATTGCAAAACCAAAATTTTATTTTAAATTTCAAAGTGTTGCCATTCGCAAAATGACGTATGCGTTACGCACAGATGTGTTTGTCCTTTATAATATAGATAGATTTTATAAGATAACCGTGTCTCCTAGTAGGGGTACTGTTTTTGTGAAAAGCTTTTGAATTTGTGAAAAATCTAGTCATAATTTTGTGAATTTGGAATGATCATTATATTAAGGTTCTTGTTTACACATTTTTAAGAAGATACAGTCGAACCTGGTTATCCCGACACTCTAATGACCAGAAAAAAGTGTCGTCATAAGCGGAGTTTCGCGGTAACCGGAATTGGAGAAATATATGTTTATAAAAAGCTGCACTTTTAATTAATTTAAGAATATTTTACATTCATAACTGTTCTTGCAGTTTTAAGAAATAAATCTTTAAACTTAATCTTAAAAATTTAAAAGAATAAAAATGAGATTTATGATGACTTGTTTTAGTCCAGTAGAAATAGCATTTTGCCTTGCAAAAATTCGGGAAATTCTGATTTTCGGGTATTGTGTGTAGGTTGACCCTCTTATGAAAAAACCAAGTTTTCGACCTTCTAGACCTTGTGCGTTTTTTACTATATCGAAAAAACCAAAATTTTTCGGCACGTTTTTCGATTTTTCATGATTAACTCGATTCCAGTGCATTTCACAGAAAAAATTTTAGTTACAATTTTGTAGAAGACAAAATTCTCTACAAGATTCACTATTCATGTTTGGGAATTGATCAAATAGGAGGCGAGATACGGAGCCGGGAAAATGTGGTACAATTTGCAAAAAGTGGAAAAAAAAAACAAATGACGTTAGTTTTTCCTTCCTAACCCATTTTTATTTTTTATTTTTCCATTTTAGAGATAAAAGTGTCATAATAAACTTTGTAAAGTATGACATATCCTACAAGTTTAATTCATTAGAACATTAATTGCCTCTAACAGACTTAAAATCAGAACAACACGATTTGTGGTTAAAACAGAAAAATACCGCCCGACAAGTGGCAAGTCACTAATTTAAAAACGATCTTTAATTTTTGATACTGAATAAACGAAGCAATTAATTTATTAAAGTATGTACAATAAAAAGTAATTGGAGAATAGTTGGGAGGGGGGGGGGGCGTGAAGTTAATCAAAAAACGTATTCGGTAGATATAGGCGCCGCCTAGAGTGGGCTAAGAATCGGAAGTCGAAAGTAAAATTAAGTGCTAAGAATAATATAAAAAAATACTGCAAAGATAAATAAAACATAATTTAGAAATTTTAAAAGGGAAAAGGATTATACAGGGCCGAAACTAGAGGGGAGGGGGGTATATGCTTCATGCGCCATAATGGAAGGCAAAGAGGGCGCAAAATGAAGATTTGGTTGGTCGTATTTTTATTAATTTGTCACGCAAGTTTTTGTTAGTTAGTCAAAGTTTACATTAATGGTAAATCTATCTCACATTCAGAATATTATTCCCAACATAAAGAGGGCCAACAATTATGTTTATACATATTAAGACGGAAACCTGTATAAAGCGGAATTATTTTCGGGAGTTTTTGAATTAAACTTTATAATATCTATTGCTTTATTTTAAAATTTAAACTTATAAAATTCTATATGTAAATTCAGTTTGCGCAGGAGGGGGAGAGTTTGTGTGTGTGTGTGGGAGGGGAGGGGGGGGGGAATTCATGTTTGCCCTAGAATGAAAAAAAAAGCTAGTTTCGGCCTAGAAGTATCGGATAAGAATAACTGTTAAAAATGAGTTCGGAAAGCTCAAAATGCATGATTCTATACATTAAAAGTAATAGCGGAAGAAATATTGACAATTAATCAAGCATATTAATACTAGTATTAAAAAATGCTCTGACGAGCACCAAAAAAGGCTAATATGTTTCTAAGTATGAAAAAATATTTGACAAGTGCTTCTAATTGAGCATGAAAAGGGACAAGGGGTCCCTTCTTGGCTGCAGCTCACTGTCAATGCCAACTTTGAAAAAATCATATTTGCGCTTTTTCCATATAAAGTAAATTCGCGGTACTTTAGTAAAACTTTCCGTCGTGCTTTACATGTTAACTGCACTGTTCTACTGTTGTACTGCGCATGCGTCTGCAATGCAACTTTGTACAGTGCACTGTGTACCATTATATCTCTATAAATTATACTACACTGTACATTCCTATTATGCTTTTGATTTTTGAACCTCAGCCAGGGCCTGTTTACGGAATAGGTCCGTGAAGCCCGTGCTTACTCACTGAAATACAAAAGGGCCCCAATTTTACTTTTCAAAACTAATTTTTAGAGAAAAGAAACTCAATCACTGTAAAAAATACATTTTTTTTCTTATGAAACTTTTTTTTTCTTACTATATGGCAATTTGTAAATCACAAAAAATATTTTTAAGTTCCCATATCCTCAACTATAGTTCCATATTTGTCATTTACAAAATAAATTAGTTATTTGCAATTAAACATATAATAAAATACTTTTATATAGGTAGTTTTAGTTTAATATTAAAACTGTTATTTACTCTAAACTTTGATGGTAAAATTTGAAATTATTGAACCATACCAGAAAGAGATTTAGTAAATAAAAAAAGTAATTTGTAGAGTAATAGGGGGCCCCCTGTGTGACGTCGGGCTTCCCCTATTCCTAAGTGTTAAGCGGGCCCTGACCTCAGCGCACACTCACACTGTGCTTTTGTACTTCCGTATTAAAGGTGTATGCGTTAAATGTTCGTTTATAATTTACATGTATTGCTGTACTGCATAGTACATTGTACAGCCACAGCCACTTTCATATAATTTCAAAAATCAATGAATGCATTATACTGTTATGCATGCACATTTGGAATTATTCCTGTACAGAGTGCTGCACTGCACTACAAATCAGTTTTCTGTACAGTTCTACACTGCGGGCGTGCTTGGTGGCCCTGCCTGAGTGTGATACGCTGCAGGAACTAGGGGTACTATGTTGGTACTATGTCCAGGGCCTGTTTACGGAATAGGCCCGTGAAGCCCGTGCTTACCCACTGAAATACGAAAGGGCCCCCAATTTTACTTTTCAAAACTAATTTTTAGAAAAAAAGAAACTCAATCACTGTACAAAATACATTTTTTTTTCCTTATGAAACTTTTTTTTTTCTTACTATATGGCAATTTGTAAATGACAAATATTTTGAAGTTCACATATTCCCAACTATAGTTCCATATTTGTCATTTACAAAATAAATTGGTTATTTACAATTAAACATATAATAAAATACTTTTATATAGGTAGTTTTAGTTTAATATTAAAAATGTTATTTACTCTAAACTTTGATGGTAAAATTTCAAATTATTTAAGCATACGAAAATGAGATTTAGTAAATAAAAAAGCAATTTGTAGAGTAATAGGGGGGGGGGGGGGGCTTGTGTGACGTCGGGCTTCCCCTATTCCTAAGTGTTAAGCGGGCCCTGACGATGTCGCCTTACATTCATGTTTAATCAGACTGCTTCTTTACTGGCTGTGTCTTTTACACTACACATTTTTATCGCAACTGTGGCTGATTTTTTTTATATGAAAAAAGCGCAAATATGATTTTTTCAAAGTTGGCATTGACAGTGAGCTGCAGCCAAGAAGGGACCCCTTGTCCCTTTTCATGCTCAATTAGAAGCACTTGTCAAATATTTTTTCATACTTAAAAACATATTAGCCTTTTTTGGTGCTCGTCAGAGCATTTTTTAATACTAGTCATTTAAATTTTTTGAAAATTATATATTGAATATAAATAAACCTGAGTTGCTTTTAAATATTCCCAATACTTTTTTCTTATTTCGCTTAATAAGGCACTATTTAACCAAGTAATGCACACTGTTTTAAGTGGTTCAAGGCTTTTTAATCAAATTCACGTTATTTTTATTCATAATTTAATTTACTTGGGTTCCCTTAAATATAATTAATACAATTCCTTAAACTGATATTAGTTTTTGTTGCATTAAAATATCTCAATTTGTTGATTCTCTCTAAACAAGTAAACCCTATTGGTTTGCAATGGAATTCTATAGGAATTTGGCGATATATCGCCAATTTGGTGACATACTTGGCGGTATTTGGTGACAGAACAGGGTCCCGCCTATGGTAACCCCCCTTATAGGTATGGCGACGCATAAAATGCTGTTCTATAACCAATGTGATGCGTTTCATTCGAGCGTTGCCATTAAACAATTAACAAATAATCGCGATTTCTGTGACACATACGATAGCGTAATATATATATAGATTATCGTGGAAATCGAAGGTTCAGGCCACATCGCATTGTTTAGCTAGACCGGTTATACTAACATGGTTCTCATGTTTTGCTACAATTTCTTTTATTGAACAGTAATTCGCTTAAGCTTCTTACTACTGCTATCACTAAACACTTTTTCATTCTTAGAAGCCATAATGAGAGCTAAAATTAGCGCAAACCTGAGTAAAAGTAAAAGTTAATATTTCTGCAGTAATACAGGTACACAAAGCACTCTGATATGCACACCTTACTCCAAACTTGACTAATAACAAGAGTTATGTGAGGGTTGCCAACTGAATTATTCGGCAGCCTTGGTCGTGAACCGAGATATTGCACGCCAACTGAGTCAAATTTTGATCACCGAAGTTGAACATAAACCGAACTGGTCATAAACAGAGGCGGTCGTGAACCGAGGTTCCACTTATATTTTGACCTATAAGTTTACAAATATGGCATTATTTATATATTCTATGGCGATGATCATTAAGCATATTGGCGATTTTGGCAATGAAACTCACCGATTTCAAAGTAACGTTCCGAAGTGTACTTGAACCGCCACAGATGTCATATACGATCACATTGACGCGATTTTTTTTTCTAACGCCAATGTCATATACGCACCGGGGTACTTAACTGTAGTCAAAGTTTTGTCATTTTGCTTGATATGCTAACCCGGATGTTGTTGTTTATTTATTAATAAATTGTTTATTTACTTTTATTTTCTTTTTTTTTAATTATATAAATTGTTTTGTTCTATTGTTATTAATTAAACTTTTTTAAATTTTTTGTTAATCCCCTTTTAAAAATATATATGTAACGTATTCTAAAACGAGGTTTTCGCCAAATTGGCGTCAGAAATATATATCGCGCCAACGTGGTGCGTATATGACATCTGTACCATACTTGGTACAACTTGATTATCCTGTCGACAAAACAATTATCGCCAAACTATAAGATTAAATGACAATAATGGATGATAGTGAATGTTACAGTCACTTGACATTAAACACGATACACGTGTTTGTTACGTCATCAAGTGATTTTTAATTCAAGTTTTGGCACAAATGTTATAAATGCCCCATATTGGCGCGATTTTTTTTACGCCAATGTCATATATGCACCGGGTACTTAACTGGCGCCAAAGTGTCGTTATTTTGCTTGATATGGTAACCCGGATATAGATGATATATTAACGAGGTTTTCACTAAATTGGCGTCGGAAAAAATCGCGACAATATGGAACGTATATGACATCTGTGCACAAGTTTTTATTAGTATTTTCATTAATATTTTACTAATTTATTTATTCTTTCGTTATTTACAAAAAAAAAAAAAAAAAAAAAAAAAATTATGTCAGTTTGTGTCATTTGGCGAATAGTTTGGCGAAATTGGTCGGCGGAATAATCAACTAGTACCGTATATTTTTGCTGTACATTTTCAACAATATCTCAAGCAAACGTACCTAAAGTTAAACGAAACCCTAGTTATTAAAGACACAGATGTCATATACACAACGGTTTTGGCGAGGTTTTTTTTCTCAAGCTAATTTGACGAAAACCTCGTTTTCGAATAGCAGTTACATATATACTTTTAAATTACTTTCTATTATTTTAAAAAATAAAATAAAAGTAAATAAAAAAATAATTAATTAATTAACAAGAATAGCTCAGTTACTGTATCAGGCAAAATAACGCCATTACCGCGCCACTTATATGCCTTGGTGGGTATATGACATCTCTTCCTTATTTAAAATAGATGGAATGCTATTTTTTTTAAGGTATGCTTAGTATGTGAAGTATTTATATTACTGCATACCTATCGCTTGTGTAAGTCAGGATGTTATGATGATAATAATAATTAAAAAAAAAAAAAAAACCTTACATTTAGCTCCTGAACATAACTTTTTTTTTTTTTTTTCTCCTATCAACTTGTTTGTGCTCCATTGTGTCTATTACTCCAGTTCAAAGTATTAATCAAGAAAGTTTTCAAAAATACAAAAATCTGTCGGTTGAATTTCAATTTTTATTGACTTTAAAAAACAAAAGTACACGTGTTATCCTTTTTTTAAAATTATTGTACTGCTTTTTAGGGAGTGGCAACACAAAAGAAATTATTGAATTAGAAAATTAAAAAATGAAAAGGAGAGATTGCTATAATTTTATGGAGACATTATAAAAGACGAATTCAGTTTCTCAGCGACCGTCAAACATACAAAGATGAAAAAAAAACCTATTTTAAGTTTGAACAAGAGGATCAAAATAAAACAAAAACGAAGTTAATCAGTCCATTGGAACGTTAGCTACACTTTGTTGAATTTTGTGTCTTCATTTTTTCATTTAAGATTAAATAAAAAACTACTGAAAGCTACAGTAATTTTTTTAATGCGATCAGTTTATTCGTCTCGTCGAGTTCTATCTTTCAAAAGAAAAATCATTGTCGTATGTCAACTGGTTCGCATGAAATTTAAGAAAGTCGTTTGCATTTTCAATTTCTTAATCATATTATAGCATATTATTATATATATAATAATATGCTATAATATGATTAAGAAATTGAAAATGCAAACGACTTTCTTAAATTTCATTCGAACCAGTTGACATACGACAATGATTTTTCTTTTGAAAGATAGAACTCGACGAGACGAATAAACTGATAGCATTAAAAAAATTACTGTAGCTTTCAGTAGTTTTTTATTCAACCTTAAACGAAAAAATGAAGACACAAAATTCAACAAAGTGTAGCTAACGTTCCAGTGGGTGGATTAACTTCATTTTTGTTTTATTTTGATCCTCTTGTTCTAACTTAAAATAGATTTTTTTTTAATCTTTGTATGTTTGACGGTCGCTGAGAAAATCGAATTTGTCTTTTATAATGTCTCCATAAAATTATAGCAATCTCTCCTTTTCATTTTTTTATTTTCTAATTCAATAATTTCTTTCGTGTTGCCACTCCCTAAAAAGCAATACAATAATTAAAAAAAAATGATAACACGTGTACTTTTGTTGTTATAAGTCAATAAAAATTGAAATTCAACTGATAGATTTTTTTAAATTTTGAAACCGACGTCAACCTAAGCAGATAATGCATAATTTTCATAAATATATATATATGAACTTTCTTGATTAATATTTTGAATTGGGGTAATAGACACAATGGAACACAAACGAGTTGATAGGGAAAAAAAAACAGGGTAAATCCCAAGCTTCTGTTCAGGAGCTAAATGTAAGTTTTTTTTATTATTATCATCATAGCATCCTAACTTACACAAGCGAATGGTATGCAGTAATATAAATACTTAGCATACTAAGCGTACCTTAAAAAATAGCATTCCATCTATTTTAAATAAGGAAGAGATGTCATATATAAGCAGCAGAGTACATAACTGGCGCGATAATGGCGTTTTTTTGCCTGATACGGTAACTGAGCTATTGTTGTTTATTTATTAATTTTTTATTTACTTTTATTTTATTTTTTAAAATTATATAAATTGTTTTGTTCTATAGTTATTAATTAAACTTTTCATTATTTATTGTTATTTCCTTTTTTAAATAATGGAAAGTAATTTAAAAATATATGTGTAACTGCTATTCGAAAAAATATGTAGTTGCTATTCGGTTTTCGTCAAATTGGCGTCAGAAAAAGTCGCGCCAAACCCGTTGTGTATATGACATCTGTGCCTTAAATAATTAGGGTTTCGTTTAACTTTAGGTACTTTTGCTTGAGATATTGTCGAAAATGTACAGCAAAAATATACGGTACTACTTGATTATCCCGTCGACCAATTTCGCCAAACTATTCGCCAAATGATACAAACTGACATAATTTTTATTTTAAATAATGGAAGAATAAATAAATTAGTAAAACATTAATAAAAATACTAATAAAAACTTGGGCACAGATGTCATATACGCTCCGTAATGGCGCGATTTTTTCTGACGCCAATTTGGCGAAAATCTCGTTAATATATCCCCTATATCCGGGTTGCCATATCAAGCAAAATAACGACACTTTGTCTCCAATTAAGTACCCGGTGCGTATATGACATTGGCGACAAAAAAATTGCGCCAATATATGACATATATGACATCTGTCCAAAACTTGAATTAAAAATCACTTGATGATGTAACAAACACGTGTATCGTTTTTAATGTCAAGTGAATGTAATATTTACTATCATCCATTATTGTCATTTAATCTTATAGTTTGGCAGTAATTTTTTGATCGACAGGATAATCAAGTTGTACCAAGTATGGTACAGATGTCATATACGCACCACGTTGGCGCGATATTTTTTCTGGCGCCAATTTGGCGAAAACCTCGTTTTCGAATACCAGTTACATATGTATTTTTAAAAAGGGTTTAACAATAAATTACAAAAAGTTTAATTAATAACAATAGAACAAAACAATTTATATAATTTTAAAAAAGAAAATAAAAGTAAATAAACAATTTATTAATAAATCAACAAGAACATCCGGGTTACCATATCAAGCAAAATAACAAAAATTTGGCACCAGTTAAGTACCCCGGTTCGTATATGATATTGGTGTCAGAAAAAAATCGGGTCAACGTGATGCGTATATGACATCTGTGGCGTTTCAAGTACACTTCTGAACGTTACTTTGAAATTGGTGAGTTTCATCTCCAAGATGCTTAATGATCATTGCCATTGAATATATAAATAATGCCATATTTGCAAACTTATAGGTCAAATATAAGTGGAACCTCGGTTCACGACCGCCTCTGTTTATGACCAGTTCAGTTTATGTCCAACTTCAGTGATCAAAATTTGACTCGGTTGGCGTGCAATATCTCGGTTCACGACCAAGACTGCCGAATAGTTCAGTTGGCAACCCTTACATAACTCGTGAGTCAAGTTTGGAGTAAGGTGTGCATATCAGAGTGCTTTGTGTACCTTTATTACTGTAAAAGAATTAACTTTTTGTTTTACTTTTAGTCAGGTTTGCGTTAATTTTAGCTCTCATTATGGCTTCTAAGAATGAAAAAGTGCTTAGTGATAGCAGTAGTAAGAAGCTTAAGCTAATTACTGTTCAATAAAAGGAATTGTAGCAAAACATGAGAACGATATTAGTATAACCGGCCTAGCTAAACAATACGATGTGGCCTAAACCTTCGATTTCCTCGATAATCTATATATATATATATATATATATATATATATTACGCTATCGTATGTGTCACAGAAATTGCGATTAGTTGTTAATTGTTTAATGGTAACGCTCGAATGAAACGCATCTCATTGGTTATAGAACAGCATTTAATGCATCTCCATACCTATAAGGGGGGGTTACCATAGGCAGGACCCTGTTCTGTCGCCAAATACCGCCAAGTTTGTCATCAACTTGTAAATATATCGCAAATTCCTGTAGACTTCCATTGTAAACAATAGGGTTTATTTGTTTAGAGAGAATCAACAAATTGAGATATTTTAATGCAACAAAAACTAATATCAGTTTAAGGAATTATATTAATTATATTTAAGGGAGCCCAAGTAAATTAAATTATGAATAAAAATAACGTGAATTTGATTTAAAAACCTTGAACCTCTTAAAACAGTGTGCATTACTTGGTTAAATAGTGCATTATTGCGCGAAATAAGAAAAAAGCATTGGGAATATTTAAAAGCAACTCAGGTTTATTTATATTCAATATATAATTATCAAAAAATTTAAATGACTAGTATTAAAAAATGCTCTGACGAGCACCAAAAAGGGTCCCTTCTTGGCTGCAGCTCACTGTCAATGCCAACTTTGAAAATACATATTTGCGCTTTTTTCGTATTAAAAAATCAGCCACAGTTATGATAAAAATGTGTAGTATAACGACACAACCTGATTAAACATGAATGTAAGGCGACATAGCACCAAAAACCTTAGTTCCTGCAGCGTATCACACTCATGCAGGGCCACCAAGCACGCCCGCAGTGTAGAACTGTACAAAAAACTGATTTGTAGTTCAGTGCAGACTGTTGCAGCACTCTGCACAGGAACAATTCCACATGTGCACGCATAACATTATAATGCATTCATTGATTGTTGAAATTATATGCAAGTGGCTGTACAATGTACTATGAGTACAGCAATGCATGTAAATTATAAACGAACATTAGACACAGACACCTTTAATACGGAAGTACAAAAGCACAGTGTGAGTGTGCGCTGAGGTTCAAAAATTAAAAGCATAATAGGAGTGTACAGTGTAGTATAATTTATAGAGAAATAATGGTACATAGTGCACTGTAAAAAGTTGCATTGCAGACGCATGCACAGTGCAACAGTGCAGTCAACATGTAAAGCACGACGGAAAGTTTTACTAAAGTTCCGCGAATTTATTTTATAATAATATATTATATAATTATTATTGTATATCACATCGTCGAAAGATTAAGTGATTAAGAAATAGAAAATGCAAACGACTTTCTTAAATTTCTGGCGAACCAGTTGACATACGACAATGATTTTTCTTTTGAAAGATAGAACTCGACGAGACGAATAAACTGATAGCATTTAAAAAATTACTGTAGCTTTCAGTAGTTTTTTATTTAATCTTAAACGAAAAAATGAAGACACAAAATTCAACAAAGTGTAGCTAACGTTCCAGTGGGTGGATTAACTTCGTTTTTGTTTTAATTTGATCCTCTTGTTAAAACTTAGAATAGGTTTTTTTTTATTCCTGCATTTCGATGATATGTATATCATATCATATTGTAGCATATTATGCGTATAATAAGGCACTATTTAACCAAGTAATGCACACTGTTTTAAGTGGTTCAAGGCTTTTTAATCAAATTCACGTTATTTTTATTCATAATTTAATTTACTTGGGTTCCCTTAAATACAATTAATACAATTCCTTAAACTGATATTAGTTTTTGTTGCATTAAAATATCTCAATTTGTTGATTCTCTCTAAACAAGTAAACCCTATTGGTTTGCAATGGAATTCTATAGGAATTTGGCGATATATCGCCAATTTGGTGACAAACTTGGCGGTATTTGGTGACAGAACAGGGTCCCGCCTATGGTAACCCCCTTATAGGTATGGAGACGCATAAAATGCTGTTCTATAACCAATGTGATGCGTTTCATTCGAGCGTTGCCATTAAACAATTAACAAATAATCGCGATTTCTGTGACACATACGATAGCGTAATATATATATAGATTATCGTGGAAATCGAAGGTTCAGGCCACATCGCATTGTTTAGCTAGACCGGTTATACTAACATCGTTCTCATGTTTTGCTACAATTTCTTTTATTGAACAGTAATTCGCTTAAGCTTCTTACTACTGCTATCACTAAACACTTTTTCATTCTTAGAAGCCATAATGAGAGCTAAAATTAGCGCAAACCTGAGTAAAAGTAAAAGTTAATATTTTTGCAGTAATACAGGTACACAAAGCACTCTGATATGCACACCTTACTCCAAACTTGACTAATAACAAGAGTTATGTGAGGGTTGCCAACTGAATTATTCGGCAGCCTTGGTCGTGAACCGAGATATTGCACGCCAACTGAGTCAAATTTTGATCACCGAAGTTGAACATAAACCGAACTGGTCATAAACAGAGGCGGTCGTGAACCGAGGTTCCACTTATATTTTGACCTATAAGTTTACAAATATGGCATTATTTATATATTCTATGGCGATGATCATTAAGCATATTGGCGATTTTGGCAATGAAACTCACCGATTTCAAAGTAACGTTCCGAAGTGTACTTGAACCGCCACAGATGTCATATACGATCACATTGACGCGATTTTTTTTTCTAACGCAAATGTCATATACGCACCGGGGTACTTAACTGTTGTCAAAGTTTTGTCATTTTGCTCGATATGCTAACCCGGATGTTGTTGTTTATTTATTAATAAATTGTTTATTTACTTTTATTTTCTTTTTTTTAAATTATATAAATTGTTTTGTTCTATTGTTATTAATTAAACTTTTTTAAATTTTTTGTTAATCCCCTTTTAAAAATATATATGTAACTGGTATTCTAAAACGAGGTTTTCGCCAAATTGGCGTCAGAAATCTATATCGCGCCAACGTAGTGCGTATATGACATCTGTACCATACTTGGTACAACTTGATTATCCTGTCGACAAAACAATTATCGCCAAACTATAAGATTAAATGACAATAATGGATGATAGTGAATGTTACAGTCACTTGACATTAAACACGATACACGTGTTTGTTACGTCATCAAGTGATTTTTAATTCAAGTTTTGGCACAAATGTAATAAATGCCCATATTGGCGCGATTTTTTTTACGCCAATGTCATATACGCACCGGGTACTTAACTGGCGCCAAAGTGTCGTTATTTTGCTTGATATGGTAACCCGGATATAGATGATATGTTAACGAGGTTTTCACTAAATTGGCGTCGGAAAAAATCGCGACAATATGGAACGTATATGACATCTGTGCACAAGTTTTTATTAGTATTTTTATTAATGTTATACTAATTTATTTATTCTTTCATTATTTAAAAAAAAAAAAAAAAAAAATTATGTCAGTTTGTATCATTTGGCGAATAGTTTGGCGAAATTGGTCGGCGGAATAATCAACTAGTACCGTATATTTTTGCTGTACATTTTCAACAATATCTCAAGCAAACGTACCTAAAGTTAAACGAAACCCTAGTTATTAAAGACACAGATGTCATATACACAACGGTTTTGGCGAGGTTTTTTTTCTCAAGCTAATTTGACGAAAACCTCGTTTTCGAATAGCAGTTACATATATACTTTTAAATTACTTTCTATTATTTTAAAAAATAAAATAAAAGTAAATAAAAAAATAATTAATAAATTAACAAGAATAGCTCAGTTACTGTATCAGGCAAAATAACGCCATTACTGCGCCACTTATATGCCTTGGTGGGTATATGACATCTCTTCCTTATTTAAAATAGATGGAATGCTATTTTTTTTAAGGTATGCTTAGTATGTGAAATATTTATATTACTGCATACCTACCGCTTGTGTAAGTCAGGATGTTATGATGATAATAATAATTTAAAAAAAAAAAAAAACCTTACATTTAGCCCCTGAACATAATTTTTTTTTCTTCCTATCAACTTGTTTGTGCTCCATTGTGTCTATTACTCCAGTTCAAAGTATTAATCAAGAAAGTTTTCAAAAATACAAAAATCTGTCGGTTGAATTTCAATTTTTATTGACTTTAAAAAACAAAAGTACACGTGTTATCCTTTTTTTAAAATTATTGTACTGCTTTTTAGGGAGTGGCAACACAAAAGAAATTATTGAATTAGAAAATTAAAAAATGAAAAGGAGAGATTGCTATAATTTTATGGAGACATTATAAAAGACGAATTCGATTTTCTCAGCGACCGTCAAACATACAAAGATGAAAAAAAAACCTATTTTAAGTTTGAACAAGAGGATCAAAATAAAACAAAAACGAAGTTAATCAGTCCATTGGAACGTTAGCTACACTTTGTTGAATTTTGTGTCTTCATTTTTTCGTTTAAGATTAAATAAAAAACTACTGAAAGCTACAGTAATTTTTTTAATGCGATCAGTTTATTCGTCTCGTCGAGTTCTATCTTTCAAAAGAAAAATCATTGTCGTATGTCAACTGGTTCGAATGAAATTTAAGAAAGTCGTTTGCATTTTCAATTTCTTAATCATATTATAGCTTAACGCTACCGCGTTTGCTATGATCATTACCGAAATTTCTCGCGTATAAGCCACGTCTCAGATAACTCATTTTTCTACCACAATTTTTGTTTTAATACATTGTAACTTATATCTGCCAAGCATTTATTTGACTTCATTTTTTGAATACAATTTCTCGTTTGAAACAGACTTAACATAGCCGCGGCTTATACGCAGGAAATTACTGTAAAAGACACTTTTCTCAGAGAGACATTATGTCGGGAAAGAAAAATAAAGCACTGTGTTCGTCATTTTTTTTTAAATTAATAATTTTTGTAGTTTTTACATTTAACTTACTAATTACTGAATTTAATTAATAGTAATATTTTTCATTTTTTGTAAAGGATAAATTTCTCTAGAACATGCACTATTTAGGTTTGTAATTTGACCAAATAGTAGACGCGATAGAGTCGGAAAAATAGGATAAAATTTGCAAATATTACAAAAATCCACAAATGACAGTATTTTTTGCTTTATAACTCACCTTTAGTGCATTTGAGAATCAAAACAGTCATAAGCAACTTTTTAGAGCATGAAGTAGACCATAGTTTCACTTATTAGGTAATTATTTTTTGTAATAGGCTTTGGAAATCACAGCAACAAGATTTTGTTTAAAAACAGGAAAATACTGCCTGGCAATTTAGTAATTTTAAAAAATACCTTTAATTTTTTATATTGAAAACACAACACCCCCCCCCCCCCACCCACCCACACACACACACACTCCCCTCCTGCGCAAAGTGAGTTTACAAACAGAATTTTATAAGTTTATAATATCTTTTAAATTATTTTAAAATTTAAAGTTGAATTTAAAATAATCCCGCTGAATTTAATATTTCCGCTTTATACAGGTTTCCGTCTTAGTATGCATAAGCATAATTGTTGGTCCTCTTTATGTTGGGAATAATATTCTAAATGTGAGATAGATTTACCGTTAATGTAAAGTTTAACTAACAAAAACTTGTGTGACAAATTAATACAAATACGACAAATTAAATCTTCATTTTGCGCCCTCTTTGCCTTCCATTATAGCGCATGAAGCATATGCCCCCCCCCCCCTCTAGTTTCGGCCCTGTATAATCCTTTTCCCTTTTAAAATTTCTAAATTATGTTTTATTTATCTTTGCAGTATTTTTTTTATATTATTCTTAGCACTTAATTTTACTTTCGACCTCCGATTCTTAGCCCACTCTAGGCGGCGCCTATATCTACCGAATACGTTTTTTGATTAACTTCACGCCCCCCCCCCTCCCAACTATTCTCCAATTACTTTTTATTGTACATACTATAATAAATTAATTGCTTCGTTTATTCAGTATCAAAAATTAAAGATCGTTTTTAAATTAGTGACTTGCCACTTGTCGGGCGGTATTTTTCTGTTTTAAACACAAATCGTGTTGTTCTGATTTTAAGTCTGTTAGAGGTAATTAATGTTCTAATGAATGAAACTTGTAGGATATTTCATACTTTACAAAGTTTATTATGACATTTTTATCTCTAAAACGGAAAAATAAAAAAGGGTTATGAAGGAAAAATTAACGTCATTTGGTTTTTTTCCCACTTTTTGCAAATTGTACCCCATTTTCCTGGCTCCGTATCTCGCCTCCTATTTGATCAATTCCCAGACATGAATAGTGAATCTTGTAGAGAATTTTGTCCTCTACAAAATTGTAATTATTATTTTTTCTGTGAAATGCACTGGAATCGAGTTAATCAAGAAAAATCGAAAAAAGTGCCGAAAAATTTTTGTTTTCTCGATATAGTAAAAAACGCACAAGGTCTAGTAGGTCGAAAGCTTGGTTTTTTCGTTAGAGGGTCAACCTATAAACAATATCCGAAAATCAGAGTTACCCGAATTTTTGCAATGTAAGGCCCTTTTTTAAGCTATTTCTACTGGACTATTTTTTTATTGTTACATAAAATATTGATGAATTAAGGTTTGCTTATCCGTAGATGTGTTTCCTACAATTCTGTTTTCAATATTATACAATGAATTGTAATCAATATTCGTTGTTTCAGAAATGGGTGTTAGATAATTTCTGATCGTTTCAATGCAATGCAATGATTTGGTTTTAGTCGGATGAAAAATGAACCACAAGAAAGCGCCGGCCGCCTAACCAGAACAAAAAGACCTCGAGAGACTGACACGTCTATCTGACGCCATTCATAATGTGTGGGTTTACTTATTGAGATAAAGGATTGAAGTGAAATTTCTCATTTATCTCAATGGGTATAGTATTTTAGACACTTTTGTGAAAAGTTTGGCTAGGACGTTTGTTACCGCTTAATTTCCCTGCTTATAAGATGGATTGTGAAAAATGGGCAATTTTCCTAAACTGTCGGGATATCCGGAGTTGAAAATTATTCAACGATGTAAAATCCGGAGTTTGTTTACATTAAAATCATATACAGAAAATCGGGGCTTTGAAAAATTGACGTGATAAGCGGGGTGACGTGAAAACCGGGTGTCGAGATAACGAGGTTCAACTGCATATGTATGTAAAATACATGTACTATTTTCTTTACACATGTGAAAGTGACAGGTCAGATTTTACTTTTAAATGATTGAATTTGTGAAATGCTCATTTTGGACATAGAAAATTTTTGTGAAAGACCTATTTTTGACTAAGAATTTTGTGAAGGGTCCTGTTTTAAGGTGAAAACTCTTGTGAAGGGTCCTTTAAAGGACCCATAACAGACTCCTGCCTAGCTGTCAAATAATTAAAAAGATATATTAAAAACAAAAGGAAAACCGAGAACCATATTAAAAAAAGAATAGAGAGCGAGAATATTTTAAAATATGTCGTGTAAAAGTAGCAATCTGTTGCTGACAAAAATTTCGCTGGAAAGGCTACATTTGCATACTTTATTCTGAACATCCAATGACTAATCATTGGATAATATTTATGTTCTTTTTACATGAAAGTAAAGAATCAACCGGAAAAAATCTTTACTTCTTTTTTAGATTTTCTAATTTTTATTGAAATATTAACACTTTAGAATCATTGAAAAACTTATGCATTGCCTTAAGCTAAAAACATCCATACATCTTTAAAAGACATTTTCAATCAATATATCAATTTTCGAATTTTAATGTTATAGCAACGTACAATATTTTCTCTTTCTAAATCTGTAAAGTGTGTCCCAAAATTCACACAAGTAATTTTGATAGAAAATACAGGTTTATAATTAAAAATTGTAAATTTATTGATTCATAAAGTATACAGTATAGGGTTATGCATGGAATAGCATATCGTGTAAATGGCCTCCGCGGCTTTACTGGCACATACGCACTTTTTTGTTAAAATTTTCCATGATCATTTTGCAAGGCATACACCTTAGACTTCAAAACACCCCAAAGAAAAAAAGTCTAACGGTGTTATTACCTTGAGGGGCGGTGGGATAAAATATATCCCACCTAATTTAAACAAGATTCTCACCAGAAAGTTTTACCTAAATTTTATATTTTTAACTTTGGAGGAAAATCGTTGAAAAATTGCATTTCCTTATTTAAAAATAAAATTTTTCGATTATTCTGGTGAGAATTCAATATTTAGAGACATTTTTGCTTGCCCCTCAAGGGGTTAAATCGTATGATCTGGTAGGGCAATTCAGAACATAAAAATAGGAAATTGCACGAACAGGAAATGACTCATACAGTAATTTGTTTCTCAGGCTGTATGGTATGTGGCACCATCTTGTTGAAACTACATGTTGTCCACATCCATATCTTGCAGTTTAGGCACAAATGGTGCAAAATTCAAAACTTGTGTGAATCTTGGGACACCAAGCAAAGGCAATGAGTCCATTTATCTAATATGCTATTCCATACATAACCCTATACTGTATACTTTATGAATCCATAAAAAATTTACACTTTTTAATTATAAACCCGTGTTTTCTATTAAAAGTACTTCTTGCGGGAATTTTGGGGCACCCTTTACTTACAAGGAAGGTCTCCATAAGCGCATACACAGGAAAATTTGAAAAAAAATACAGAATATTCTTGTCATGAGGATATACATGTATATAAAAATAATTCCGACAGAACAACGATATACTGTGCATAAAATAATATTGAAAATTTCGTTTTCTTTGGCGATTTATAATCAGTTGGCACCACAATAAAATTTCAAACAGTACATTTTTATGATTAGTGTCAGAGACACAGAGAACAGTGTTGCTACCATGGAGACAATGACTTATTCAATACTGACAGCCTTCTTAATAGCCAGTTACTTTTAAAATACACTTTAAACTTCCGTATAAAATTAAATAACTGCAGCAACAGTCAACTTATATGTATTATATAAGCTTACAGAAATAGCAATAAAGTATTTCATTGTTAAAGTTTAAATTCATTAAGTACTGTGCATTTAAACACTTAGTTAACAAACAATTTCCAAATGCATTAACATCACTTGAATATGGTGTGGAAAAATTTATTCTCGCCAAACCGCGTCTTTTTGCACCAAATACTCAAAAGTATTTCATTTTTTTAGATTATATACTGGCATTTTGCTGCTAAATTTGACTGATCCTTTATAACGTACATGAGTAGTTTCATTAGCGTTTTTTTCAAAATATTCAGAGTATGTGCTTTAAGGAGACCTTCCTTGTTAGATTATCTTTTTTTTAAATATGGGATACACTTCTATTAAAATCACTGCACATTAATTCAATAAATTAGAAGCTCCATTCTGTTAACCAAAAGAAAAAAAAAATCTGTAATATTCCCCAAAGCTAAACTGCAAAAATGGTCTGTGAAAATAGGACTTCTAAAAAAATATGAACTGCTGATTCAAGTAGAGAGTCATTTTCAAAGTTTTCATTGCTTTTATAAAATTTATTTTTACATAAAAAATTTTACCAAATAAATAATACCATAAAATCTGGTATTAATGTTTTAAAGGTGATTATAGATGGATTGGGTAATGATTATGATTCTAGATAACTAGTTTAAAATTCTCATAATATATGATTTTTAAAAAATAATTTCAAGGATCTTTAAATACTTTATACTGTAAATAGCATAACTTAAAAATAAAATAAAATTAATCAGTATCAATTATAGTCTATTTCCTAGACAAACTATTTATAGAATTTAGGTAGAAGAGTTTTATTTTTATGTTTTACAACAGTGGCTACTTTTGTATATTTTCTCTGTATTTTGTTGCTAATTAAAAAAATAAAACACTTTTAGTGTTTATTTTTTATGCTTTAAAAAGATTTTTATACAGTAGAACCTCGATTATCCGGAGTAATTGGTGCCGACTCTCTTTCGGAAAATCTAAATTTTCGGATAATCGAGAATGCTTCAGTTTTAAGATTAAGGAGAAATGTATGTAATATTTCGTATTATGGTAACAAGTGCATAATAAAAAATAAAGCAATAGCAAAATGAAAATAAGAATAAATTACCTGCATTTTAATTTTGAAATTAAGTACCTTTTACATAATATCACAAGTATTTGAAAAAAATGTTTTGTTTATCGCAGTTTCGATAGCCTTTGCTTTGAAGCTTTATCACGGAGTTTTTTAATATTATTAGTTCACCCGTATCGCAGTCTTTCTGCTGCTCCAGCCATGCCAAGCCTTTTGCAAAGCATTCAAAAAAGCTTCAGAATTGCTAATTTGTTCGTCTTCTTTGTTCCACTCCACAGCTTAGGGAGCTCAAGTTAAATTCAAAGGAACTCTAAGAAAGCGGGTCGAAAATATTTATATGTACTCGTAGTTAGGAAAGGACCGCTTACACACAAGGAATATGGTAGTTAAATAAAAAATAAAAAAATTAATGGATCAGTTAATCAAGAGTTTCAAATAAAAGAGGTTCTACTGTATTATTAAAAATAATAATGAAATTCCAGAAATTTTTTAAAGTGACATAATGGAAAAATACTTTAGAAGAGGAGTTTCTAAATTAGCAACATGCAAGGATACTTCTGTTGGCCTATGAAGTTCTTCTGTCTGAGAAATTAAAGTGATCTTTTAATTGAAAAAAAAAAAAAAAATCTTAGAATAATGATACTCTATTAAAGCATTTAAATAACATACTTTCCTATTTATGTGAGCTCCATAGCCATAGAATTTTTTGCTATATCATAGGTGATGTGCCTTCTGAGCATTTTTTTTTACATTGGAAACTCTTGCTTTAGAAGTACTTATTGTTACTGGGGATGCACCGAATAGCGATTTCGGCCAAATACCGAATATTCGGCTAGTCGAATAGTAACTGTTAGGCCGAATACCGAATATTTGACCGAATACTGAATATTCGGCTGGACGAATACTTTTTATATTTCTGTGATTAAATAATCAAGAGATTTTTCAGTAATTTTGTGCTTAAAATAAGATGACCAGATTTTGGGGGTAAGAAACATGCTTTTAATTTTACGGGAAAGAAACTTTAAAAATTAAGAAGTATCCATAATTGTTGGCATCTCTGAATATATAAGAACTCTATATGGCAGTGACACTTATGTAGATAAAAGCATTTTTCCCTTCACAGAATCCATTACAAAAGTAAACAGATACCTGCCAACTTTTGAATGTCAGTTTAAATGACGCGCAAAGACATGACTTTTTCAACAAAGACCCATGTAACCCATTTTTTAAGTAACACATAATAGGTGAATATTCTTAAATACAGTAATAACCATTCTAGGTATAGTTTGATGAGAAAAAATATGAAAAACATTATAAAACTCACTAAGAAATTGACTTTAAAGACACATAAATAGCTTTTTAACCCCTTCCAACAAAGTCGAAAAGTGTTTATGTATTTGGTTTGTCTGTCTGTCCATGCTCTAACTCCCGTAAATAGATTCGGATTTTCATGAAATTGATAAAGGTTATTTAACGTCACCAAAGCATGTTTGGTATTGTATATGAAGTATGTAGGATTAATAGTTCATTTACAGGGGCATTCAAAAGAATTCCATTACATTATGGTACAGGAGGAAAAATCGTTTGCAGAGTACTTTAATGAGATTACTATTTCAAATGTATTGAAACATATATAAATCACCAAATTTCACTACGATCACATTAGAACAGGGCCTTCATACAGTTTTTTATTCATTTACAGGGACACAAAAAAGAAATTGGTTGTAATAATTGCTGGAGTGTGCGTTTTTTAAAATTCGGTATGCACTTTTAAATTTAACTAATTTTTTGCATGTTACTCATTATATATAAATTCTATAAATTCATATACAGGGTTGTACAAAAGTATTCACGTACCATTCTCCTCATTTGAGGAAGTAGCTGAAGGGGAATTTTCAACTGAGGTATATGTATTTCTTAAGTGAACTCAATTTTGGCATGCATGTAGTTAATAGATACAAATCTATATATCATATACAGGGCTGCTGAAAAAAATTCGGATATTTTCTGATTGTAGATGATAACAGCTGAAATTAGGTTTTCAAATGTGTTATGCCGTTATGCGTTTCCATAGGGTTGAATTACACATAACGTTTTAACTTATTAAATGATGCAGTTTGGTTACAGCATTCTGAATCTGTTGGAAAGTGTTTCATAATCTATGCTTGACTCATGATTTTTACTTTCTTGTTTAATTTTTGCTTTCTAACGAATGCCTGAGCAAATTTATTCAAAACATAACTTTTTACAAACAATGAAAAATTAAAAGATTCTCTCTGGTGATTTTTGACAGTGAAACCTGAATTCATTTGTTTAACAATACTAAATCTATTAAACAGTTGAAGAACTAGTGTATTACAATAAATAAACTGTTGAAGAACTGGTGTATTACAATAAAAGTAAAAAAAAAAAAAAAAAAAAAAAAAAAAAGTAACACCATAAAATTACGAAATACGCACTTCTTAAGTTTATGGCATTATTAAGAAGTTTTTTTGCCATTATAATACTAAATATTCCCTTGCATTCATCATTTATTGTTAATAAAATGCAACTAGAAAGTAATTCATAATTCATGAGAAGAAAAGTTAAACTTGAGAGAAACTTAACTTTGCTAAAAAGAGTAAAAAGAAGTATCTTACATATAAAAGTGTAAAAAATGGACAAAATTTACACATAAAGCATAAAAATTGGCAAGTATGTAAACAATCTTAAAAATGGGAAGGGAGATAAAATTACAGAAGCAAATGCAGTACCCAGAGATGCAAACAGGATGAGTGATAAGTTTTGTTGATGAACTATCGCATTATGGTGGGCACCTACCAACGACTACTGAAAATCTGTAACAGTTTGCTTCTTTGAATTGAATATCCACTATTCATTTCAATCCAAAATATGAACTTTTGGAAAAATATCTGGTAAAATAAAATAAACAAGTTCATACAAACTTTTTATTTACATATTTACAATATAACAAACAAATCAAAGTAAAATCAATGTTGAACTTTGAAACTTGTAGGAAACCATTACAACATAAATCAAAATTTATGCACAAAGTATGCTCTAGAAATTTAGGTTAAATACAAGCATACACAAGCAATTCACAGTTACAAGGTTGCCTCAGGAAATGGACAACAAAAATAGTTGCTTTAATTTCTTAACATCGTACTATAATAGTTGCTTAATAATATGTTAAAAGTTAAATTGATCAAAAGTGCAAAATACTTCTGCTCTAAAATCTGCTCTTTTACTCCTGGGACTAAAGTTATGTTGGACAATCAATATTGTTGAATAAATGAGAAAATATGCTCATAACTGCATTTTAGAAGTGTACACTGCAAATGGAAATGTTATAATTAAGACAAATAATTACAAATGTAAAAGTAAAAAGAACAAGAATAAAAACATGACAATTTTAATTTTAAACCTGCAATTAAACTTACATGTTTTCGAATTTCGACAAACAAATAGTAAGATTTAATAGTGGGAAAATGAGTGGCAGGAGAATCTGTATTACACCAAGTAATTGAATCTTGAATAATTAAAAGTGTACTGTATTACATAAATAAAACTAATTGTATATAAATTTATATATAAAATACTTTTTGCACAAACAGTTAATACATTTTCTGTGTAAAACTTCAATGCGACTGGTTGTAGTGAAAGTATCGCTAAGGAAAAAGTAGTTTGTCAAAAACTTAGCAGATTGGAAAGAATATTTCTTGTTAAAAATGTTATCCAAAAATCAAATGTGTAAAAATAATTGTGTTTTTAACATTTTAAGCTTTGACAAGTCACCCTAGTTCTTTTGAGTTGAGAATAGTTCCCAATTAGTCAAAAATGGCAACTTTACAATTAATTTTCGAACACACGGAAAGTCACAAATAATAATCATTAGTTGCATATCTTGTAAGAATAAATGACTAAAAAAAGCCAACAAAAAGTAAATTATTTTTCTTTTAATTGAATGAACCTCTGAACCTAAGTTTTGGGTTTTCTTTTTATAATATCAGTCTAACTGTAATCATTTTTTAGAGTATCAGCACATCTAAAACTAACAGAACTGTTGCACACATTTAAAATCCAGATACTGATGAGTTTTGAATGGCACTTAAAACCTTAATAATTTTCATAAAGCTGTAGAAAAGAGCTTATAAACAGTGGTGTAGTTACAAAAAAAGCAGAGGGCATACGCTCTAAGCCCTTACAGTGTATATACTACAGCTTTTTTGAGGAACAGAGAGTATACGGTGTTCCTTAAAAAAATTCAGAAGGTATACGGCGTATACCACCGTATACCCTCCACTACATCCCTGCTTATAAACCTTAAAAATGTGCAAACACATTCAGGGAAATTACACTTGTTTTATAGGAAACATTACTATGTTATTTCACCCCAACACAGTATACTTTTGTGATACTACTCTCACAATGTTATATCGCAATTACATTTTAAATTCAACAATTAATAAATTTTAATTTTTCAATTTATCTAAGATGCACTTTCTGACTGTTACTTATACATAAGAAAGTGAAAAAAAGAAGAAAATTCGCAAATATGTAGAAAATTGAGGATAAGATAAAAGTATAATAAAGCAAAAAATTTAGATTTTTACTCCTATAATTATCATTCTGAAACAATTCTCACTAATCTCCTGACTGTTATTTCTTTGAAGCAAATTCATGAGCAAATTTTCTCTTGGTGAAAAACAATTAAAAGAAACAATGAAAAAATTTTTATAAGTGACTTACTGATTTGTTTCATTTTACAGTAAATGATACTTAATAAGATTGCCTAGCAGAGAATGGATTTCTGTAGGTTCTCAGTACCCATTTTCATATTTTTTACATTTAACATGAATCTCTAACACCCCCCCCCCTCCCCAACTCTCTGTACATTTTCCCAAACTATCAGATTACAACCATGATATATTTCCAGTATGCTTGTTTGGTGCTGGATGTCTATTTGTAGACCTTGTATCATAACAATTAAAACAACTAACCAATTACTTAAAAATAAAATATGCACTCTAAATCAGAACCTTCAGAAACAGAAGCAACAATAACATATCAGTTTTAAAAATTATTGAATTTAAAATCCAAAATACAGAATCATAGAAATTAAAATTCTGAAACAATTTCTATGAAATCATTCAAAGAAATGCTAACAGTGATTTATGACACAAAGTTGGACAGTTTATTCAAATCCTTGAGAAAAATTTTTGAGGATTAAAAATGTTTGAATTAAAAAAAGTAAAAGATTTTGATGGATAAGGATATTTAGGTTAAAATATCAGGTTATCATAATTACATATGACAGTGGTTCCCAAAGTTTACTATTATGCAACCCACCTTACACTTCAAAAATATTTCAAGACCTACCAAATATGTAGGTGTAATCTACCCTATAGAAAAGTTGTCCTGGAAAGCATACATATGAATACACTAACAGGTAACCCTAATATGAAAGTGGAATAACCATAAAACAAAATCTTCTTTTATTATTTAAGGAAAAATATGTTTATTGATAAATGTATTATAAAAGATACAGTTTGCAATAAATAAATAGGATATATGACATTGTTTTGCACCATCAAGAGCAATTATGCTCTACATTGCTATATTAAGTTGAAATTTGTTAAGTGCTACTCTTTATGTAAAATTTATCAAAACATTATTTTCATGAAGTTATTTGCCGTTATTTTTAACCCCCCCCCCCCCCCCTCCTCCCGTAAATCTGTAACATACTGCGTTGATTATATTTTTGCAGCTGATAAAATAAATAATATATCTTGATCAATCACTCCTCGATTCACCAAAACATCATGAGTACATAGAATGGGATCCATAATATGAGAACTGACAGAGTATCACTGGCCCAAAAAATGGACAAAATGTCCTGTATGTGACACTTACATAAATCCCTAAATCTATTAACTTACAAGTTGGAAAATATAATCTATACATTAAAAATAACAAAAAACCTTAGACTTTCAAATTAGCATAGCTGTTTTAATTTGAAAATAGAATACAGAGGATGTTCACACAGTTTTTAGACAATGCATATTGTATTCACAAAACTAAATTACATAAAATTCTTGTGTTTTAAATGTTCTATTTGGCGACCCTTATTCTGAACTAACTATCTTTCAACACTGCAATTTCCAGGATAATAATGCCTTTTGAAGTGTCAGAAGGGGTATTCTATCCCATTCCTCCTGAACAGCTTTCCAGAGTCTTGTAAAGGTTATGGGATGACGTTTGGATAATGCATATTTTAAAAGTCTGAAAGCACAAAAATCCATGTGATACATCGGGAGATTTTGTAGGGATATCAGTGAAGAGTATGACCTTGATACCGGTTTTTTGTTCCATTTCTTTTAGGAAATTTACAGTGGATTTTGATGTGTGACTGCTAACTTTGTTGTGATGAAGTTTCACAGATTGATGGCACTGAAGGTAAAGCGATGGCATTTCATTCAGAAAAATTGGCAATAAAATATGTTCCTGATAGTATTTGCCATTAATCTTGACATTTTTCCCCCACTCTTTAATTTTTAACTTGTCATTATATGAAAAACCAGCAACAATTATGAATACCTTAGAAAAACTTTCTTTCGATTCTTTGAACCATGTACTTAAATTCCCCCCCCCCCCCCCCTAAATGGCTCTTTTTTTGCTGCAATCATTTAAATACACCCATGATTCATCTATTGCGACAATTGTTTTCCATTTTTGTTCATTATCATCGTTTTTGGTCAACGCAATGTGAATATTTCTCTTCAGAAAGAGCGTAAATAATTTTAAGCCGCAGACGATAACTTTGACTTTTAAAAACATAGTACAATTGCAGTTATTTCTTTTGCAGCAAGCGATTTTTTATTACCGCTAACCAAAATCGTCTAAAAAATGTGCGAACAGCCTCTGTACCATTGTTAAAACAGCAGTAATAAGTAGAAAAACAGTCCCACATATGACATGGAATGGACATAATAGTGTAACTGCAGTAAAACTAATTTACTCTTTTATAACGTTTATTTTATCAACTAAAAACTCAACTAAGAATACATTTAAGCAAAATTTAAGTAAAATTAATTAATCATTTGTGTATAGAAAGAAACATTTGATGCAAAGGTTTGACTAAATAGTTAAGATAACTGATAAAATTTGAAAACAATTTCTTTAAAACAGCTGAAAGACTATATATATATATATATATATATATATATATATATATATATATATATAATTCAATAACAGTAAACGCAGTTAGCTCATGAATTTAAAAAAAAAAAAAAAAAAAAAAAAAACTATACAACAATGGTACTTTTGTATAAGAAAATAATTGGTAGCAGAGTATTACTTGAATCATAAAACCCCATATTCTGATATTGTTCTATTTAAACATTATAGCCTTATTAATTCTTTTAATATTTCAAAGCACTAATATATATATATATATATATATATATATATATACACATATTAATATTGTATGAAATTTTATGCAGCATAATTAGCACAACAAATATTAAATTAATTTTTGATAGCTAAGATTTGGAAATTCATTTTTCATTATTTTAAATACTCTAAAGTTCAAATGAAATATTTATTTCCCCATGGATTTACAAATGAAATCAAAAATTCTTTTCTTTTCTTTTATTTTCTGATATAATGATTACTGTCTATATTTAAACATAATGCATGAGCATTTGTTTAGTGAATAAGTTTACAACAATTTCCTTACTTGTCTCATATTCCTTTATCAAAAGTTTGTTTCCAAGTTTATATATTTTTACCCTAATACAGATTTAAGCAATATTTTTTCACTGTTTTTCAAGTAAAATATCTCTAATAATAAATATTTGTACATGTGAAAGAAACAAATTAATTTCATACAGCTTATCATTTTATTATACAATTAAATCATAAAATTAAACAGTATAATATCGAAAAAGTATTTATTTATTTATTTTTAAAGCTATAAGTAAACTTAATAAAGTAGTAAATTTTACAAAGCAGACAACAAGAATATAATTAATAAGGTTTGAAGAGCAATTGCACATGTACAAAAAGAAAGCTATCAACCCCCACATTTACCAATATTGGGATTCATAAATATTACAATTATTCAAAAAATGCATTTTGTATTATGTAAAAATCTGCTAACCTCACAGACATGCACAAAAAATTATATAGTTTTTCCACATTAATAAATTTAGATAATCACTTGGAAAACTGTACAGTAGTTCACTTTCTCCTAAATATAGTTAGCAGCTTTCAATACATTATCGCCCAATTATTTACTGCTCCCTTAACCCCTTCATGACAAACGTCATATCATGTATATACAATGTACAGGACGCTCAAAATCCTTGCTTTACAAATAACTTTGAACAGAAATTTTGCTTTATCTAACCACAGAATTTCTGAGACTAGATCAGGCAAAAATTTCTATTCCGAATTATCGGGATAAAAAAATTAAAAATTCTGTAAAAAGTGCTCACAGCAAAAGGTTAATCAAAACTATTGCCCAGCAATGAAATTCTCCTTTCATAATGCATATAGTGAAACAATATGAGTAGTAAATATTAGCTCTAGATTGAAAAAGAAAAAAAAACTATTACTGAAGTCAGCAATTGAAACTACATTTACCATAAAGTACTGAAAGTAAGCCACCTCCGAATATACCCCACCCCTCTGAAGTGTGTTTATTTGTGTATTATGTGTTATATGTGTTGTGTGTATATTATGTGTTTTTTTTCCTTTTTTGAAAAAGAGCCATTTATAACCATAGATATAGTAAAAAATAACTAGATTAACCACTCAGTGTTATTCCCCCATTACTTCTTGATTTTGCAGCGGTTCGGTGGCAACATCCATTAGAGTGGCAGAAAAAGGGTGGAACTTGTGATACTACAGTAGCAATACATAGTGGATATCAGAGTATTGCGATGTTTTCATTCTGTATGTTTTAAATAAATATATGCATATGATTGCTTAGAATTGTCTGGAAAGACGGTGGAATACCCTATACGGATATTTACATCCATATTTGTACTTTTAAAACTATTTAGTACAACTTCGATGTAACGTTTAGTTCATTTAGTAATTTTTTTTTTATTTTCTAGTGTTTCTGTTTTTTATTAAAATGTCGAGAGCATACCAAGTCCACATATTATTATGAAAATATATATTATTGTAAAAAGATATTATTCAGAAAATTATATGAAAAAGAAGGTTATGATTTGCTTAAAAGATTTTTTTTTTTTTTAAGAAGAATTTAATATATTTATTTTTAAGCATTTAAAGCGTTTTATGTTTGTAAAAAACTTTGAAATTGTCATTTGCCAATAGTTAGTCGTTAGTCCAGTTTAATAAATAAATATTTATTAAGAATATTGAACTTGGTAAAGTAATTAATGTTTTCATCTACATTTGCTGAGTAATGCATGGCTAAAAAAAAAAAAAAAAAAAAAAAATGTGTATTATTAATGCAGGTATTTATTTATTTTTATTTTTTAGGGGAAAAATTCTTGCTATTTATTTAATTCAAGTAAACAATAAGCAAAAATTGATCGCATACATACATATTTAAAAACATGTAAAAAAATATTAACAATCTAATATCTAATTTTAAAGAAAGTTTCGAAAGTTAAATGTTCTTTTTTAAGATTACTAAAGCAGATAAAATGGATTTTTTTGCATTATTTCCACATATTCCTCATTTTTTGCAGGGGGGGGGGGGGGGGTGTAATTAATGCCAATGATTCAAAATAGCAAATAGAGTATAATAATATAAAAATATTGGAAATTCTAAAAAATGTAAACTTTTTTCTGTAGTTGGAGGGGCGAGGGAGGTAAGCTAAGCTGACTTTTACATTTACTTTTGCTACAACTTAAGGCTGTCTCAGCTACTCTGCTCAACATGCGCAAAACGTTTTGCCACATTTACAAGTTCATTTTTTAATGGAAAGATATAAAATTAGAAGGCCTGACTATTTTAGCGATTTGGAATCGAATTGCGTTTTCCATTTTTGATAAAGAAATTACCTATTGAATTATAAGCAATTTTCATCCTGTGACAAAGACTTTTTCACCCTTCCTTGAGTGGTTATTTTTCTTTCGCACGGAAATTTGATTCAAAATGCCCACTTTGACAATATTTTCTGAAATATATATTGCGTTTGCAAAAAAACGAAAAAAAAAAAACAGTTCTGTTACATAGTAGTTTCTGAACAACAACACATGCCAATTTCATGCATTTCCGAACAAAAATGAATTAAAACTTATGTCATAAAGTTGCGCTTTTGGATTTGAGAATAGCCTTAACAAATAGGGCTGAAAAATTCATTTTAAATGTTCTAAGTTTTGTGGATAAGGGAAATTTTACATGATTATTTATTGTCATTGCAAAGAAATGAATGGGCAGAAAAGAAAGAAAATCAAAGATGGTAAACTGCATTCTTTTTTTGAGGGGGGGGGGGGGGAAGAGAGATAATATAATCACTTTTGCTACAACTTAAAAATTTGGGCAAAATAATAGTAATAAAAATAAATGTTTTAAGTTCTGTGGGTAATGAAAATTTTATATGATTCTTTTTTTTTTTTTTTTTGTCATTGCAAAGAAACGAATGTGCAAAAGAAATAAATCTAAGAACTGCATTCTTTTTTTTGGGGGGGGGGGGAGGGGGGTGATAAGTTATATATTTACTTTTGTTACAACTTAACAATTAGGGCTGAAAAAAAAATCAAATATTTTAAGTTTTGTGGCTCTGGAAAAGTTTGATTATTTATTGCAATTGAATGAAATGAACGGGCGAAAAAACTATGCTCTTTTTGAGGAGGCGGGGGGCTGGTGAGGTAAATTATATATAAGATATATATTTTGCTACAACTTAAGAATTGGGTCACAACAATAAGAAAAAAATAAAATGTTTTCAGTTTTGTGTGTAAGAAACATTTTATATTATTTAGTTTCATCGCAAAGAAATTGATGGGCAGAAGAAAAGCGAACATTTTAAAATGTTTGTGGGTGTTAGGTGGGCGGGGGTGAAAAGAAGAAAACAGAAATTTTCGAGTGGTGGGAAGGGGAATAGATGGAAGGTGGAAATCCGCAGAGGAATCTTACTCTATACTTTAATATAAGCTCTCCCCTTCCCCTGAAAATAATTCTTTTAAAAATGTACAAAACTTTTATTTTGGATAAAAAAAACAAATACTATTGAGGAAAATTGAAATTTCAGTTAAGTGCTGTTTTGATTCACTTCCATGTTGAAGAATATTTAGGTATAATTGAGGAAAAAATCATAGTTTTTGAAAGTGAATAATCTATCTTATTCATTTTTATCATAAAAATTACTTAATGATAAAAATTGAAAATTTAAGGTTAAAAATCATTGATGTAACATACTTTTATTACATAAATTTTGAAACATTTGTCAAGGCTTAAACTTATGTAAATGCAATTTAAGAACGCACAAGCTATTTCATTTTCTCCTTATATCGATGGATCACCGTCCATTTGCCACCCTAGTGGAGTAGTTTCACTCGCGTGTTCAGAATCAACTTTTCTCCCCGCATGCGTAATCTAGTTATTTTACTAGATCTATGTTTATAACCCCTTCCCTTCAAGTTTTATAATCCTTCTGTTTTTTCAGGAAATTCCTTAAGTTTTTTGTTTCCAATCTCCTAAATGAATCTCTCTTATGCAATTTATTTTTATCTAATCTCTTTGCATATCATTGTATCAAAATGGCATACTTCACTATGCGCGCTACCAGACTTTTGACTGAAATATTCCTTTTGAAGGATACTATTAATGTTTTCCTTGATTTTTATGCACTAAGATTTATATTGAATTTAAGTTTTGTAATTTTTGTACATATTTTGTTGATATCAAATTTAATTATTTTTATTAATTGAAACTACTTAGCTTCTATGGAAGGGAATTTTAAAACAAAAAATGTTAATTTAATCTACATTTTATTTTGCAAATTGTAAAAATCCTGTGAAATTTCATAAATTCCAACACCTCTCCCCCCTCCCAATTTTCCTATACTTTTCACAAAAGTTCCAATTATAAGCTCCACTTAAAATCATTAAAATTTTTGGTACTTCTTAGTTATCCCGTCGACCAATTTCGCCAAATTATACACATTGACATAATTTTTATTTTAAATAACGAAAGAACAAATAAATTAGTAAAACATTAATAAAAATACAAATAAAACGTCGAATTAATGGTTTTATTGGCCATTATTGGCATTTAATCTTACAATTAATTAATTAATGGCAAGAATTATTGGCATTTAATCTTACAATTTGGCGACAGTAATTTGGTCGACGGGATAATTAAGAAGTACCAAATTTTCTATCTGTTAAGGGTGGGCTTACTTTCAGTACTTTACGGTAGTTAACAAATTATAAAACTTAGTCATTAGCAGGGCTTGACACATCTTAGGCACCAAGTCACTGTGGCATGTAAAAAAAAAAACTGTTGGTGACTAGAAATTTTAAAAAATATATACTGTACTTTATAGAATAAATGCAGCACTCAGGAAAATAAGCTTTATAAAACAGAAAAATATTAAAATAGCCATAGTCGTAATAACAAACTTAATAAACAGAAAAATCATAAATACCATACTGACAATTCCCAAATAAGGAGATTAGAAAAATCATTTATTAAAAGATAAATTAAATTTTTATTATAATTTAACTAGGGATGTAACGAATATTCGGCCACTATTCGGTATTCGGCCTATTCGGCCCTTTTGCCGAATATTGAACAGATATTCGGCCGAATACCTGTGGCCGAATAGTGGGACATTTGACCGAATACCTGTAGCCGAATAGTGGCATATTTGGCCGAATATTTTAAGATATTTGGTTAGATATGTTCCAGAAAATCAAAACGAAATATGATTTTAAATATTTTCGACAAACAATATTAAAAAATTATACCTAAATACATTAATTATTATAAGAAAAAGATCTCATTCTGAAATATGGGGTGGAGGAAGTATTATGAGGGGCTTGTTAATTTTGAGAGAAAGAAAAGAGAAAAGTATATCTTGGTAGCAGAAAAGAATATATAATATTTTAATGGAATGAATAATTATATTTTAAGAAAATAACCTTTTTTTTTTTTTTTTTTTTTTTTTTTTTGACATACAGAGTGTAAATTTACTAAGCTTAAATGCATGAAAAAGGATATAAAAAGACAGAGGACACATGCAAGTTCTTACTTTTAGGTGGTGAAAGGATTTTACTAAAATAAAAAAAGTTTCATTTTTACAGAGGTAATGAGTTCTATTTCAGATAGTATATATATATAAATTAGAACTATCTATGGATTAAATAAAAAATTATGAATTAAATTATTATTCACATTTTTAAAAGTCATATGTTATCTTTAAAGTATTTTTTAAGACATTTAAAGTATAACAAAAAATACATTCAGCTGTTATGATTTTTGAAAACTCAAACAAAAAATTAATTTCAATTAGTCCTTAATTTAATTTTTTATTTTAAAATTGAAAAAAAAAATTAAACAATTAAAATAAAAGTCATTTATATTAAAGTCAGTATTCGGCCGCCGAATATTCGGCATTCGGCCTAAAACTTGGCCGAATACTCGGTATTCGGCTATTCGGCCAAATCACTATTCGTTACATCACTAAATTTAACTAGAAGAACTACAAGACAATGTAAATTGTCAGCAAAGATAAAATAGAACAACAAAAATTTGTCATTGCTTTAAATTTAAATATTTTGTACATTGTATTACAAGGTCAATATATTATTTGAATGCATTTTTACTTTTAAATAAATTAAAAAATTAAATGTATTTATGCAAGTGTTAATATTTATGGTCTTATACCACAATAATATTATTACTTCATACTAATTTTTTTAAGAAACAATATTAAAAAATAACTTGACTGATACAAAAGAAATAGTCAAAAAGCAAACCTCAAACCAAAAGCTATTACTATGACAGTCACAAAAATTCAAAATAATCTAAATTTAAAACAGGCTCCTCACGTTTTAGGCTGGCTCCTAGATTTAGAAAAAAAAATTGTCAAGCCCTGGCCATTTAAATTTATAACGATAATATCTAAGAAATTTTAATGAATACTTTCAGAAGAAATAAATGATCTAACAAAACTGAAGGTTCGAGTTAAAGTATGAGATTTTTAATCTTTGTTTTTTTTTTTTTTTTTTTTTTTTTGCTTAAAAATCAACAAGTTGAATCCTATTTAAAAAATATAAGGATTAATGTTAATCAACTACTTAAGAAGAAAAATATCATTTTATTTCAAAGGATTGGGGATTTTCGTAAACAGCATAAGAGTTGTATTTAATATTTTGTCTATTCCAACATAATAAGTATTAATCATTTTTAAGTTTTAACCACTTATTTACTACAATGACTGCATAATTTATTTCAATATTAAAATAATATTTTGGGTTTTTTATTGTTGTTGTAGTTGTAGTTGTTTTTTTAAACGTAAATTCTGCCTATATTAATCATAAAAAATGGTTCTGAGTATAAGGAAACACAACAAATTAAAAAAAAAAAACATTGAATACACTTGGTAGACAGAGCTCGACGTTAAAAAACACAAAAATAACAATTTTTTTTACCCCTCCTCTCATATATTTTATGAGATATTATATATATTAAATACATTTTTGATTACAAAAGTCAGTAAATTGAACCATATTTCACACGCACCAAAAGTATGCGCCTCAAGACAATACATTTTATGCAATTTACAAAAAATACAGCACGGGTAGGCTAAACAAGTTTAATTAGATGATACATATGGATATTCACAATTGATCCTGTGCCAAAATATACACATCTTCATTCTCCTGAATGTACAACTTTTTCTTATTCATCCATGCAATGAGTCAAATGGCACCAGTTCTTGTATATTTACACCATTAAATGAATAAAAGCTTATATCACCATGATCTACAACTGCAACTTGAAGAACAGACCCATCATTCCATTTCCTTTGCAAATTTACTAATTCTGAATATCTGGGAATCGGATCTGAAGCTCTATAAACAGAACAATACAATAGTAATGATAAAAAGAATGAAATTTTAAAAAATTATAAAATATAAATTTTTCTTTAGAACACTGCTATTAAAAAGAAAAATCAATGTTAATATACTTAAAACACACATACACATAGGGTTCATACTCATTTAAGAAAAAACCCCCTAAGAATCCCCTGATGTATTTTCCAGGATGCATAATTTTTCCATGTCAACAATTAACGACAATTTTTAAACCTGTATCATGACGCCCCACCACTCCTCAAAATAAAAATAAAAGCAAGGTAATCTCAAAAATAAAGTTTATACATCACCTACATAAACAATATGAACAGAACTTTAAAGGGAAAATATTAATTTGAGTACAACAGAGATGGAGTCTGCATGCCTTGTTGGCTGTCCTTAAAAACTTGATAGATTGCTGTAAGAATTTAATTTAATTTCCACTTTCTGATTTTATTACCTCTTTGAAAAGCATTATGAAGAATTATATTTGAAATGATACAATATAAATATTATATGAAGGCTACAAGTGCCAATATCAATTTAAAAATTGCTTTATTTTTCTTCAGTTCTTCTTGAACAGTTTTCAAACCCGAAAATGTTAGAAGGTATGTCTAAGTATATAACATATGCTATATTTAATCTGTACGAACAAGTGGCTAGTTTCCAATTCCATACCTCACAATGTTAGAAGGTTGCCTGATTTCATTATAACATCACAAAGCATGTGAATGGCTATTCTGGGAAATTGAAGGCATTGAAGGTTCATACTCATTTTCCAAGAAAAAAAACCCCGAGAATCCCCAGATGTATTTTCCGGGATGCATAATTTTTCCATGTCAAAAATTAACAACATTTTTTTAAACCAGTATCATGACACCCCATCACTCCTCAAAATAAAAATAAAATAAAAGTACGGTAATTTCAAAAACCCCGTGGCAGAATGTGTGCGGCACCGCAACGGGCGCTGCAGACATTTTAGGGCACCTGCAGACTAAAAAAAATGTTGCGAATTTTGACAAATGCTCGCCAAAAAAATCTTCGTTAATTGTTTGCAGAAAAAATCATCAATTTCATCAAAGAATCGCAAAAAAATGCAAATTTTGTTAAATGAGTGCGGAAAAAACGCTCATTTCGTCAAAGAATCGTGGGAAAAACGAAAATTTCTTCAAAGAATTGCGGGAAAAACATGCATTTTGTCAAAGGAGTGCAAAAACCCCGCGAGTTAAGTCAAAGAATCAGAATAAAAATGTGAATTTCTTCAAAGGATTGCGAAAAAAACACGAATTTCTTCAAAGGATCGTGAAAAAAAATGTTATTTTCATCTAAGGACCGCAGGAAAAGCACAAATTTTGTCAAGGAATCGTGAAAAAACATGAGTTTTGTTAAAGGATGGTGGAGAAAATGAGAATTTTGCCAAAGGATCGCTAAAAAATACCATTTTCGTTAAAGGATTGGGAGGAAAACACAAATTTTGTCAAAGGATTGCGGAAAAAACGCGAATTTCGTTAAAGGGCAGTGGAAAAAACACATAATTAGCGACAGAAAGGATCCCCTACCTCCCACCTTTCAGAAAATTTACCATGAATTTCAGAATTTTTTTTTTTACTCAGAATTACCCTTGCTAAGGTAAAATCCGTGAAATTCACCAATCGGCCACAGAAGCTAAATAATTATATTGCAAAATTTAATAATCAGTCGCAGGAAAATTTTTTTTGCAAAATTTGTCCCTTGGTCGCGGTAAAAAAAAAAAAAAAAAAAAAAAAAAAGGCATTAATTTTGTCATCCAAGCACAAGAAAAATATCGCAAAATTCCTTAATCAGTCATGAGAAAAATATCGTGAAATTCATCAATCTGTCTCACAAAAACCCTCGAAATTTGGCTGTCAGCCGTGGGTAAAAAAAAAAAAAAAAAAAAAAAAATTCAGTTGGAAACGGCAAAAAAATCATGAATCAGGTCAATCTGTAGAAGTATAAAACCGTGAAATTCGCCAACCGACCGCGGAAACTAATGTTAAAGTTGATAATTAGTCACAGGAAAAAAAAAGCATGAAATTTGACCCTCGGTTGTGGGGGGGGGGGAATCATGAATTTCATTATTTGGTCGTGGAAAATATGTCATGAAATCTGTAAATCGATAGCAGGAAAATGTCGCAAAATCTGTCAGTCATACACAGTAAAAAACGTGAAGTTGGCCAATCTGTTGCAAGATGAAAACGTGAAATTTGACAATCAGCCAGGAAAAAAATCATAAATTTCGTCATTTAGCCGTAGGGAAAATAACGTGAAATCGGTCAATCAGCCACAGGAATATATGGCGAAATTTGTTAATCGATCGCATAAAAAAAAAAAAAATCACAAAATTCTTCTATTAATGAAAGAAGAAAAAAACGCGAAATTCTTCAGCTGATTGAAAAAGAAAAAAAAAAAAATAAAACACGAAATTCGCCCATCAGTCATGTGAAAAAAGGTTTCAATATAATTTTAAATAGGTTAAGACTCAAGCTTACAGAACCACTTTACATTTATTATTATTTCTTTTTTGCAAAATATTAGTTTTGCTCTGCTTAATTAGGTTATATTATAATTGAAATGTAGTTGTATTTTTATAAAATTAATCAGTAAGAACACTATTTATTTCAACATTTGAATGTACTACATAAGAAAACTTAAACAAGCTACTCCTGCAGGCAATTTTCATTCCATTAAATTGCTGTCACAGACAGAACCATAGCTTTCTGCCACTGGGCTTAAAAATAAAGTTTATAGATCACCTGCATTACATAAAGAATATGAACAGAACTTTAAAAGGAAAACATTAACTTGGAAATGAGCTGCTAATCATTTAGCCAGGTTTTCCCAGGTTTGGAGAATTTTTTGCATTATCCCATGAGATTCTCCTGATTTTTACGACCAAAATTTATCCCCTGAATCCCATTATGTCCTGATGAGTATGAATCCTGACATATATATGTAATAAAAAGCAAAAGTTTATGATTTCATATAAGGAAAACAATTTTTTAGCAGCTAGACTGCATCAAAGATTAAATTACCTACAGGGTTTACATTAGAACTTAACTTGGTCTATTTAATTAGAGCACAAATCAAATTTAAAAAATTGGACTAGGTTGAAAAAAAAATTAGAAAACTAGACAGTTTATATAAGTTAAGGCTGTTCTCAACTGCTCTGCTCAAAACAAGCACAAAACATTTGGGCACATTTACAAATTCATTTTTTAATGGAAAGGTATAAAAATCAGAAGGCCTGACTAGGAAAGCGATTTGAAATCGGACTGCGTTTTCCATTTTTTTATGAATAAATTACCTATTGAGTTACAAGCGATTTTGATCAGGTGACAAAGACGTTTTTCACCCTTTCTTGAGTGGTTATTCTTCTTTCACGTAGAAATTCGGTTCAAACTGCCCACTTTGACACTATTTTCTGAAAGATCTATTGCATTTTCAAAAAAAGGAAAAAAACAGTTTGATTGCATAGTTTCTGAATAACAATACCCGCTAGTTTCATGCATTTCCAAACAAAAATAAATTGAAACTTATGTCATAAATTTGCCCTTTTGGATTTGAGAACAGCCTTAAGTATGCATAAATCCACCTGTTTTATAACTTATGTTAATGTAAAATTCACGTGTTTTATGTAACATCTAGTTTCTCAAGTTTTTCAATTAAATTTGAAAAAAAAAAAATCTCTTTATCACTCTGAATCAGAATCTGAGTTTACTGATTTTATACTTATAGAAGATGAATGAACACTCTGTTGGAATACTCAGTTCTTTGTTAAATAAATCCAAATTCCAGCAAATATTTGGTGTAATATAGTCATGTGAATTTAAAATAAAAACTTCCATAAGAATATGAAAAACTTTTAAAAATATATTTATTAAGAAAATATAACTGCAAGAAAAGCTGTTATTTGTAAAAAAATCAATTTTCCTAAATTTTCTAATTTTTCCAAAAAAAAAAAGAAAAAAAAAGCAGTTTTTTCCCACCATTTCAAAATTTTTGTGTCTAATCAAGTAATCAGAACATTAAAACTCACCTAACAACAATAATCCTATAATTTGGAACACCAGGTTCTGATCGTCTATATTTAGTATTCGGCAGATAGACATCAAATGATATCTCTACGGTAAGTGTAGCTGGCAAGTACCTAAAATCAGGAATATAATTAAGAGAATAAATATTAAAACAAGAGTAGAAAACCAGTCACAATAAGAAAAAAATAGAAACACAGCATGACCAGCTATAATGCAAGTACTGCAGAATTCTTTTTTCTTCTTTGAACAGTTCTCAGATCCAACTTTTCTCCATAAAAAATAGACATTCACAAACTTTTAGTAATACTAATTGGTTTTTCTTAATTAAGAAATTGAGCAGTAAATTAATAAAGAAAATCTGTCAAGTACAATTTGAAATGTTAATTACTACTAATGTATTACTAATTACTATGTATGTTACTTTATCACATATGAAAAACTTCAAATCTATCATTATTAGGTCAACAGATTACCTACAACAAAAAAATAAATAAAGCCAATTAAACTCAAGGTAAGGCATGCTAAAGTGATAAAAGTACATTTAAAAGTAGGGATGTAACGAATATTCGGCCACTATTCGGTATTCGGCCCTTTTGCCGAATATTCGGCTGGCCGAATATTGAACAGATATTCGGCCGAATACCTGTGGCCGAATAGTGGGACATTTGACCGAATACCTGTAGCCGAATAGTGGCATATTTGGCTGAATATTTTAAGATATTTGGTTAGATATGTTCCAGAAAATCAAAACGAAATATGATTTTAAATATTTTCGACAAACAATATTAAAAAATTATACCTAAATGCATTAATTATTATAAGAAAAAGATCTCATTCTGAAATATGGGGTGGAGGAAGTATTATGAGGGGCTTGTTAATTGTGAGAGAAAAAAAAAGAGAAAAGTATATCTTGGTAGCAGAAAAGAATATATAATATTTTAATGGAATGAATAATTATATTTTAAGAAAATAACCTTTTTTTTTTTTTTTTTTTTTTTTGACATACAGAGTGTAAATTTACTAAGTTTAAGTTGCATGAAAAAGCATATAAAAAGACAGAGGACACATGCAAGTTCTTACTTTTAGGGGGTGAAAGGATTTTACTAAAATAAAAAAAGTTTCATTTTTACAGAGGTAATGAGTTCTATTTTAGATAGTATATATATATAAATTACTAGAACTAGCTATGGATTAAATAAAAAATTATGAATTAAATTATTATTTACATTTTTAAAAGTCATATGTTATCTTTAAAGTATTTTTTAAGACATTTAAAGTATAACAAAAAATACATTCAGCTGTTATGATTTTTGAAAACTCAAACAAAAAATTAATTTCAATTAGTCCTTAATTTAATTTTTCATTTTAAAATTGAAAAAAAAAATTAAACAATTAAAATAAAAGTCATTTATATTAAAGTCAGTATTCGGCCTAAAACTTGGCCGAATATTCGGTATTCGGCCAAATCACTATTCGTTACATCACTATTTAAAAGAATATAAATACAGTCGAACCCGGTTAATACGCGATGCCGCTTAATATGCGGATCTTTTCCGGTCCCTTGAACATCACCCATAAAGCTAATGCAAAAATATCACATTTAATACGCGAACGGTTATTACGCGATCCCGCTTAATACGCAATACATTTTCGGTTCTTTGAGGGAAAAAAAATCACGCTTAAGACGCGAATTCGCTGATCAACCCTCCTCTCTTCTCGAGTGTTGCCAATTTAGTGGAATTGTTTTTATTAAGATGAGAAACAAAGTTCCTGAATAGTATTATATACTTTATTTAATAACATATTAATAAAGGCAAAAATTAGTAATCGAAAATAGTGGTGGATATTTGAAGAAAACAAAAACCCGCTTAGCAAAACTGCAATTCTTCTTTGATCCCGCCTCGTAACATTCTTTGTGTCTCACTTCGTCTATGTTTTTACTGTATTAGAGAGATATAGGTGAATTCAGGATACTCACACATGTTATAATTAGTCGGATGTGGCAATCCCAAAAAATTTTTTGTATCTCATACATCTTAATACTTCCTGAAAAATGCAGCATATCAGCACCACCGGTTAGGTGATTTGCACCAAAATCTAATCATCAACAACTTATATCAACTTCTAACTGAATCTGAAGTTTGATGAAAATCTGTGCAATAGTTTTTGAGATAGAGCTATTGTGGAAATTGTAAAAGATTCTGCATAGAAGTGCAGCCTGTTGGGCGATTTACATCAAAAACTAATTAGGACCAATTTATACCAGGAATTAACTGAATCTAAAGCTTGATGAAAATTCATGCATTAGTTCTTGAGATACAGTTATTGCGGACATCTTGAAAAATGCAGCATAGAAGTGCCACCTGTTGGGTGATTTGCACCAAAAGTTAAAAAGAACTAATTTATATCAGGGACTAAATGAATCTGAAGTTTGACGAAAATTCGTGCATTTGTTCTTGAGATAGAGCTATTGATATAATCATGAATAATGTAGCATAGGGCACCACCTGTTGGGCGATTTTCACCAAAAAGTAATAAGCATCAAATTATATCATGAATTTGAAGTTTTGTGAAAATCCGTGCAATAGTTCTTGAGATATAGTTATTGCAAAAAACGAGAAAAATGCATCATAGCAGCGCAACATATCGCTCGATTTACACCAAAACATAATTAGAACGAGTTTATACGAAGGTCTAATGGAATCTAAAGTTTTGTGAAATTCCGAGCATTAGTTCTTGAGATAGAGCGCCCACAAAACTTATGTCACCTCAGCCTCACAGAGTGACAGACAGGCTCACAGACAGACATTTTCTAAAAACCATTACATTGTGTTCGGGACCTTCTAAAACATATAAATCCATCAAAAACCGGAAGCCGAAATTTTTCACGAATCCACTTACTTTCTTCTTGTAAAGTTAGAAGAAAGCAAAAATTATTATGATTAGACATGATCATACCAGTTGTTAGTGAGGTTTCAAACCTACTATCAACGTCTTTTATCATAACTACGATTTATAATGCATATTATGGGCAACAACAAATGAAAGTTGTAACGAATAAGTAAATATGACTGCAGTTGGATAATTCTTTTATATTTTCTTTACTTTTTGCTATGCTAACATTACTTTTTACACAAAGATTAGTAAGGATAGTTTTTCTTATATTAAAAAGAAGGACAGATTATAATGGTATTCATAATTACAAGTACTAAATAGGATTTTTAAAACTGAATTGTGCTTCAAAGATTTAATATTTTTTTCTTTCAGTTAAACAATAGTGAGGTAGGAAAATTATTTTTGTTGTTTTATTTTTAGTTGCAACGCATTAATACACAATAAAGCCATGTTTGAATCCATATTTATTTTCCGTTGTTATTCCAGTTGGTCCTATAAAAAGAAACAATCAGTTGAAATGGAATACAATTAAATCTAAATATACGTAAAAGACGCAATTTTTTACCGTAAACATATAAATGAAAGCTCTAAAGTTCATTTAGACGATTAAATGTGTAAATAAGACCAGTTCCTGTAACATTATGCAAATCACGTTCCCGGTAGCAGAAAGTTCGAGACGGGAGACGGGCGTCGCAGATTTTCTTTTCTCTTTTGCAGATTCTTTTTCATCGAACTTTTATTTTGCTTCGTATTATGTTTAGCTCTTTATTACTTAATACAAAAAGTTAAGACTATAATTAATAAAAATTTATAAAATGCCTAAAAATGCTACAGGTAAGTGATTGTTTGATTAATTAACGCTCCATTTATAAAAATATTTTACCTGCAGATTATTTTTTGCCCCTGAATTATCTGTTGCAGACACTTGCAGAAATTTCTGCTACGGGGATCACGTTTAATACGCGATCCCGCTTAATAAGCGAGTTTGGTCCACTCCCTTGAAACGCGTCTTAACTGGGTTCCACTGTACCTTTCATTTTTATCTACATGTTTCATAGCAGAAACAGCAACTTTATGAAGATCTATACTGATGAAAATTATTTCTGCAATTTTTTTGAAAAATGTAACTGGTAAACAAAAATCACGAAATCACAGGTATAATGAGAGCGAGTGCTCTAACAAAAATGGACATCTGTCAACAAGAATTATTTTATACAATTGTTTGTCTTATTTTGTAAAGCATCTCTTTCCGAATTCTAGGTAACTCCAAAGAGTCACAGATATCCATTTTTTATTGGAGCACTTGCTTTCATTATACCTGTGATCTCGTGATTCTTGTTTACTAGTTTCTTTTCTTTTCTTTTTCTTTTTTGCAGAAATATTTTTTATTCATATAGATATTGATAAAGTCCTTGTGTGATGAAACATGTAGATCAGTATAAAAGGTACTTTTTAGGGTTCCGTACTTAAAAAGTAAAAACGGAACCATTATAAGATCACTCCTGTGTCTGTCCGTCTGTCACTGCCATTTTACTCGTAAACTATGGAACGTGGAAAGTTCAAATTCGGGGAAGTAATAAAGACCATTGACCCACATAGTTTCAGATTAATAAACATTCATAAATATATTTAGTAAAAATGCAGGGGGGCAAATTATGCTACTTGAAAAAAAAAAAATCTTTTTTTTGTATATCATGTGGGGTATCCTGTGAAAGCTTTCGTAACTCTGAACTCAAAAATACATTCCTTTTAATTTTAGGTATTATATTTTTAAAAAATATTGTCGAAAATGTAACGTAAAAATATGTTCGCCTCCCCCCATCTAACTCCAAAACTACTGAAACTAAAATTATAAAAAAATTAGAGGTAGTAGATGTTAATATAAACCTTGCCGGAAAAGTATAGCGATTATCCTAGGTCACATAGTTTTTGAGAAATTAGCATTTTTCTGTTATACACAAATTTCGATTTATGGGCATTCAGAAAAATTGTTGAGCATCGCTGGATATACCTATCGTTGCAGAAGTATAAAATCATTGTTGATAATGATTTTCGAAAAAAATCATCAGTAATTAGCTGAGATGCCTTAAAGATAGGCCAGTTTGGACATACATAGGGGCGGCGTACTCTATGCCTAGTTAACAACTTTTAATGATATATATGTGTAATGTAATGTCCAGTACAGTATAAAAGCAATAAACGTCAAATTGTTAAAAACATACTAAGTCTCAGGACTCTAAAAAGTGGAAAAAATGAAAAAAAAGACCCTTTTCAACATTTGATGTCTTAAAATGTATATGATTTTAAAACACAATTTTTATTGGGATGAAAGATATAAGTATGTTCTTTCATTTCATGTATTTAAAAAATTGCAAGATACAGAATTAGTATTTATAGGGAGCTCAAAACTGTTAAGACTTTTGTCGAACAAAAAATTGGGATAACAGTTTACGTGCTGGATGACAAAATAAATATTGCAACTAGAATGAAAATTTTCGTGCTTACTTATACTTCAGATTGTAATAATTTCCCTGAACTTAAATAAATTTGTATTTAAAACATTTTTATATTTTTAATGCAATGTTGCATTTAGCTAATACAAAATTTTGAAAATCTCAACAGTAAAATCACCTAAAAAAATATTTCTTTGAACTATAAAAAGGAAATTTTAGATTCAGTTTATACAGACTAATATGAAATACATGTTTTGACAATTTCATGAAAAAATATTCAGAAATTTGAGGTATTCTGCACGTTATGCCCAAAAAACACCATTTGGAGAAAAATGACTTCAAAGTTTCGGAATCACTGCTTCAGTTATTGAGTGGGTATAATTCTAAAAGCTATAACTTCTGTTCTAACGGGAATTTTAAGGAAACAATTATATCAAAATATTCAGAAAAGATAGAAGTTTAACATCTAAAAAAATTAAAATTTCTTAAATTTTGAAGTTTTAAGACTCCTGCGACCACTTAACCATTTCTGGCACAGAGTAATTCTATCCATAAACTTATGAAATAACGAACTGACACCAGAATTTATAAACGAATTTATTAGAAAATGCGAACTTGTTTATTTTCATGTACATGATAAAAGGAAAATTTTAATTAAATATTCTTGGTGCCGATTGTCTCTCTTAGAATTAAAATTAGGTGTCCTTTTTTTAAGGGCACCGCCCTCGAAAGGTTTAATTAGAATGAATTGCATAAATACTGTGGGATTCGCGATAGTTTGCATTGAGTGTATCTCCCAATACCCCAAGTGACTTTAAAAGTTAATTAAACACCTATCTGGAAAAACGCGGCACTGACCAAGGCGGCGTTACAACTTTGAGACCTCCTTTCGAAGCACGCTTAGCACAATGCCAAATTTAAACTTTGAACAAAGGTTTTGTTTTAGCTACACTGTAGAAATAAAGGTTATTACTACGCTGAATTTAGTTTTATGAAATGCCAAATGAAGTTTAACTATGCGCTGCTTTTATTGTCAGTACTGAATTAAGTTCATTATAAACAGATTAGGATAATATTAAAAAAAAGGAGTTATACGAATAGCTATATTTGATATTATTTAGGTTCCATATCTCTTTGAACTTTCAAGGTAGACCCATTTACACTTTTCTAATATATACAGTTATGCCCAACCCTACGTTATATAGTTTTTTACAAAATCTTAGTATTCTTTTAGCAACGATTTTTTTATACCATTAAAAATTCACATATTTATTCTACGGAGCCCTCTGTGCACGAGTAATACTCACACTTGACCGTTTATTTATACCTTTAAATGTACTTTGATCACTTTTAGCATGTTTTAACTGTAGTTTAATGATAAGTGATTTTCTCACATAATTTTATAAAGAAACTTAAGTGAGCTTCACTGAATTTGAAAAATCATAATTTGGAATAAATAAATTAAAAAAAAAAAAAAAATGGAAAAATCTGAAAATTGAATTTCAGGGAACAGAAAAGAAAATGTTTTAGACAGGGAGATCTGTAAGGTATTTATTTTGTCTTTCAATGAAAATTTTCCAAGTGACACAAACAAGTGTAGATATGTTTTGTTTTATAAAGCTGTAGTGAAATTTCTGCAAAAATGTAATCCAATTTGTGATTAAAGAATTAATTTTTTAAGGAAAACATACTTCACATAGATTGGGTAGAAAATCAAATTAAAATCATTAACGGCTTCCATCTATGTTCACAAATATAAATGTAAAATAATAATAAGTATAAACCAATTTTTGTATGAAGGAAAAAAAATTTTAAATGTACAACATCCAACCTCTTCCCAAAATTATTATTCTAGTTTTAATAATGTTGTTATGCACCATGCCCCTTACATGAACACTTATGCCATAACAAACATTATTTTACTTTAGGGACACTGTCTTTTAAGTAATATTAAGTTTATTGAAGTAAAACAAGCAGCAATTTTAATAAGTTAGGAAACAGATAAATTTAATCCTTTATGTACCATGATGAAAAAGATGTGTACACAAATATAAAAAAATATACATATGCAAGAAAAATGGTGCATTTTCTTTTTCTTAAGTTTTAGTTTTTAATAGTTTAAGATGCGGAAAGATTGAACAGTGTAGTCCTCGGTATATGTGACGTTTTATTCAGATGCTGAAATTCATAACATTTTCATGGCTGACCCTTTCATGATTTTCATAATCTTTATAACTGGTAGACACTCTGGTCTGAATTAGTGATGGGCGATAACGAGATGTTTTTCTTGATTTTCTCGATTGTATGGACACCTCGATATTTTTCGATTGTATAAATTTTTTCTCGATGACTACAGTTTGCAAATTTCTTTTATAAATCATATATTATGTATTATATACGTCATACATTTATCAAGAATAGTCTGCGGGTGAACTGGAATGAGTCGATGTTAATAAAGACTAGGTGACTTCGACCGCTAGCGGGCCCCTCCTTTAATTGGGGCCCCTAATTTATACGTAATGTTGTAATATGAAATCACGAACAGGTTACCCGCTATATACGGCACTGATATATGATAGCAGGCGGGTGTGGTGTGCACGCACTACAAAATCTTGTAAAAAATATAATATCGAAACGAATGAACGTCAGACCACATCTCTTGGGGGAGGGGTCAAAGCGAGCGGAGGGGCACAGCAGCTGCATAATATGATTAAGTCGTCACAGGTCTTTAGGCCTTTCCAACCATATGTCACATGAGAAGTCTGGATCTGAATTTATAAAAATACCCTCCCCGTGGGGGGAAAGGGGGGGAGGGGTGTGGGAGGTGGATAACATGAGTAAGTGGTCATAAGCCTTTCCAACAATATGTCACATGAGGGGTCTCGGCTAAATTTAGAAAAACACCCCCGTGGGGGAAAAGTGGGGGGGGGGGGGCGGTCACCGGAGGTGCATTACATCAATAAGTAGTCACAGACCTTTCCAACGATATCTCACATGAGGGGTCTTGGCTAAATTTGAAAAAGTGTCCCCCGGGAGGGGCAAATTGGGGGAGACTGTCACCGGAGGTGCATAACATCAATAAATAGTCACAGACCTTTCCAACGATATCTCACATGAGGGGTCTTGGCTAAATTTGGAAAAGTGCCCCCGGGTGGGGGGCAAAGTGGTGATGGGGACACCGTAGGTATATAACATCAATAAGTAGTCACAGACCTTTCCAACGATATCTCACACGAGGGGTCTTGACTAAATTTGAAAAAGTGTCCCCATGGGGGGGGGGGCAAAGAGTGGGGGGGGACTATCACCGGAAGTGCAAGTCAGTGAAGATGGACACCGGAGGAGCATAACATCAATAAGTAGTCACAGACCTTTCCAACGATATCTCACATGAGGGGTCTTGGCTAAATTTGAAAAAGTGTCCCCCGGGAGGGGCAAATTGGGGGAGACTGTCACCGGAGGTGCATAACATCAATAAATAGTCACAGACCTTTCCAACGATATCTCGCATGAGGGGTCTTGGCTAAATTTGGAAAAGTGCCCCCGGGGGGGCAAAGTGGTGGTGGGGACACCGTAGGTACATAACATCAATAAGTAGTCACAGACCTTTCCAACGATATCTCACACGAGGGGTCTTGACTAAATTTGAAAAAGTGTCCCCCAGGGGGGGGGGGGGCAAAATCACCGGAAGTGCATAACATCAATAAGTAGTCACAGACCTTTTCAACGATATCTCATAAGAGGGGTTCTGACTAAATTTGGAAAAGTGTCCTCCGGGGGGGGGGGGGGGGGGGCACCGGAAGTGCATAGCACTAATAAGTAGTCACAAACCTTTCTAACGATATGTCACATGAGGGGTCTTGGCTAAATTTGGAAAAGTGTCCTGAAATTTCATATATTATAAATAATATTTAGCGGCGGACTCCATAAAAAAATCCGATCTAAAATGATAAAAGAGGAAAAAACTACCCTCGCAGTGGGGGCCAAATTGGGGAGGGGAGGGGAGGAAGAAAGTCTCATAATATGAAAGAGTCGTCCGAGAGCTTACCGATGACATATCACATGACTGGTCCAAAAAAAGTTTGAAAATTGCTCCCCCTCTCTTCCCCCGTGGGCCCATTCTTTCAGCCCGGAATTCACACAGCCGCCACTTTAAAATTTTTATGTTCAATAAATAATATTTACCAGAAGACTGCATAAAAAACCCATATTTAAAGTGATATTTAAATTTATTATAGAAATCGGCTACGGTTTTAAAAATTTGTTCGCCCCTTCCCCACCCCCCTTTGGGCGAAGAAAGGTTCATAGTATGAAAGAGTGGTCAAAGGGCTTTTCGATTATATGCCACGGGAAGGGTTCGGTAAAATTTTTAAAATTGCACCCCATGAGTCCACTTTCACGTCCTCCTCCCTCAAAATCACCCGACCCACCTTCCTCTTTGAAAATTTTATATTTAATAAATAATTTTTATCGGAGGGTTCCAGGTATGTGACATCTTGGTAGGGCTAAAATAAGAGAAACTTTGAAAATTAGGGCTTCATTTCACAACTCACTGTCATGCCTTTTTCTCTATCTCGTCCCTTGGTACTCTCGATAAATTTTCTTACTTTTCTTCTCTGCCGAGGACGAGAGAAATCCTCGAAAAGCTTCTCATAGCGAAATGTTGAAAAGCGCGAGAGAAATTCTCGAAAGGCTTTTCATTGGGAGATTTCGAAAAGGACGAAAGTAACAAGCGAGAGGCTTCCCATCGGGAAAGGTTGAAAAGGGCGAGAGGAAACTCTCGAGAGACTTCCCATCCCGAAAGGTTTAAAACCGCGAGAGAACCAACCATCGAGCAGATTCCCGTCTGGAAGCTTCGAAATGCTGGAAAAATCATCGAGATGAGATTTGCCGAAATGCGAGATGGAAATGAAGCTTTCAGAGTCAAACTTACCGCATTTCTGGTTTAAGTCATAATTTCTCAAAGGAGTCCATCTGCTTATCCAATCTCTTTTTAGCTCACAGGCTATCTAAGCCTGAGAGCTAATGTACCCGTCGGTTCTGTGTGTATGCATGTACTGTACGTACGTATGTATGTACGTAACGCGATAACTCTTGATTAAAATGTACAATTTGCTTCAATTTTTTTTATGTTCATTCTGATAAGCCGTTCCGCTGTTTAGTTTTGACGGTTCATTGGTTAAGGATAAAGGGAGAGAAAGGGGGCTGGTCCCCCCCCCCCCTCCTTAATTTAGATAAATAGGTTTTTCATGCAGAATTTTTCGATTTGCTCCAAATTTCGTATACCGGTTTATTATGTTAAGGAGCTTCCCTGATTAAACTTGGAGGTTCATTAGTTAAGTATGAAGGGGGGAAAGGGGGGTAGACCACCTCCTTAATTTAGATAAATGGGTTTTTCATGCAGAATTATTCGATTTGCTCCAAATTTGGTATACCGGTTCATTATGTTAAGAAGTTGCCTTGATTAGATTTGGAGGTTTACGGGTTAAGTATAAAGGTGGAGAAGGGGGCTAGACAGCACCCCCCCCCTTAATTTAGATAAATGGGCTTTTCATGCAGAATTATTTGATTTGCTCATAATTTGGTTTACCGGTTTATTATGTTACGGAGCTTCCCTGATTAAACTTGGAAGTTCATTGGTTAAGGATAAAGGGGGAGAAGGGGGGGCTGGTCCGCCCCCCCCTTAATTTAGATAAATGGGTTTTTCATGCAGAATTATTCGATTTGTTCCAAATTTGGTATACCGGTTTATTACGTTAAGAAGTTGCCTTGATTAAACTTGGAAGTTCATTGGTTAAGGATAAAGGGGGAGAAGGGGGGCTGGTCCCCCACTTAATTTAGATAAATGGGTGTTTCATGCAGAATTACTCGATTTGTTCCAAATTTGGTATACCGGTTTATTATGTTAAGGAGCTTCCTTGATTAAACTTGGAGGTTCATTAGTTAAGTATAAAGGGGGGCAAGGGGGGTTAGACCCCCTCCTTAATTTAGATAAATGAGTTTTTCATGCAGAATAATTCGATTTGCTCCAAATTTGGGATACCGGTTTATTATGTTAAGAAGCTGCCTTGATTAGATTTGGAGGTTTATGGGTTAAGTATAAAGGGGAGGGGCTAGTCTCCCCTTAATTTAGATAAAAGGGTTTTTCATGCAGAATTATTGAATTTGCTTCAAATTTAATATACCGATTTATTCCGATATGGCGCTTCCTTCATTAGATTTGGAGGTTCATTGGTTAAGTATACAAGGGCGAAAAGGGGGCAAGTCCCCTCCCCTTAATTTAGATAAATGGATTTTCATGGAGAATTATTCAATTTACTTTAATTTTTTTTCTATGTTTGTTCTGATAAGGAGCTTTCCTGATTAGATTTGGAGGTTCATTAGTTAAGTATAAAAGGGTTAAAGGGGTTAGACCACCCTTAATTTAGCGATATGTTTCTTTTTTTCATGCAGAATTATCTGATTTGCTTCAAATTTGATATACTGATTTATTATAGTTAAGGAGTTTCCCTGATTAGATTTGGAGGTTCATTGGTTAAGTATGAAAGGGGCAAACGGGGGGATATTTCCCTTCATTTATTTTTTGAGGGACATTATTCTTTGAAATAAGAGTATAATATACAGTTAGTGTTAATAACCTGTGAGCTCAATGCCATCAGTTTAACTGGCACTTATCATTTTATTGCTATTAACCGATGTGGGTTATGAAGCATAGTGGTTTATGTATTCAGTTCTGTATAGTCCTAGTTTCAAACTTTATTGTTAAATTTAGTGTCATTTTGCCACGAATTTTCAATGTTTCTCTTATTTTAGCTCTGCCAAGCTGCCCCATACCTGGAGACTCAGATAAATACTATTTATTAAATATAAAAAGTTCAAAGAGGAAGGTGAGTGAATTCTGGGGTGCGCGAGAATGTACAAAGGGAGGGGGGGCGGGGGGGGGGGGGGTAATTTTCAAACTTTTACCAAACCTCTCCTTGACATATCATCGGAAAGTCCTTTCACCACTCTTTCATATTATGAACTTTTCTCCTCCCAGAGTTGAATTCCGGAAGGGGTTCGGGGGGGAGGAGCGGTGCGGGTGTGACCGTTTTTTTTTACTTGTAGAGATTTCTACAATAAATATCATTAAATGAGGTTTTTTAATGGAGCTCTCCGATAAATATTACTTATTAAATATAAAATTTTAAAAGTGGGGCTGCGTGATTTCCTGGGATAAAAGTCGGAACCCACGTGGGAGGGGTAGATTTCAAACTTTTTTTGGACCAGTCATTTGATCTATCATCGGAAAGTTTTCGGTTATCATCGCAAAGTTACTCTTTCATATTATGAACCTTTCTTCTTCCTTCCTTAGTTTGGCGCCCCGAGAGAGGCACTTTTCGAACTTTTTTGAAATCGTAGCGTTTTTAAACATTTTAGATCGGATTTTTTTTACGGAGCCCTCCGATAAATAATTTTTAATATATGAAAATTTCAAAGAGAAGGATGGGCAGGGTATATTTTGGGGGGGGGGGGGGGCACGATAATTGGAATCCTGGGAGTTGGGACTCTTTTCTATCTTTTGCTGACACCCCTCATGTGATATATCATTGGAAAGCTCTGTGACTACTATTTCATTTTATATATCGCCCGCGCCCCTCCCCTTACTTTGCCATCGAGCGGGGGCACTTTACTAAGTTTAGCCGACACCCCTCATGTGCCATATCGTTGGAAAGTCCTGTGACCACTTATTCATATTATGCACTTTCCTTGCCCCTCCCTCCTACTTTGCTCCCCGCGGGAGTTCGTTTAATGTATTCCAGTCGAAGTTGGTTGGTTGTATTTATGACGGCCAATTATCTGCACGAGGGATATAGGCCCAGGGGGAGTGCCCTTCGTGGGGGTCTTTCTAAGGGAACCTAACCCGTATTAACGCTTGGAAATCAAAGGTTCGAAGAAAACCACGAAAACTCCGAACAATTAGGCCGACGTGCGCGATTGGGATCGAACCCAGCACCTCCCGTCTACCAGCTTCGAGAGCAGAACCTCTCGGCCACTGGTGGGGCGTATTCCAGTCGAAGACTTTATAAAAATGGGGAAATTAAAGATCCAATCTCAAATGACGTAGAAAAATCAATAAAAAATTTTGATCCCTTTTATCATCCTTTAGTTCATATTTCTGCCACTAGGGGGTGCTTTTGATTCTTATTTCTTTGGCCATTTTGGTGCTAATTGCCGAAAAATTCTAATTTTTGATACTTAAACTCCCCTTACCGCTTCATAGCTACTCGCGTTTTTTCAGATTTTTTCAACCAGGGGGCACCCTTACAAGACTTTTCCAGTCTTATGGCTCCTTTATAGTTTCCCTTTGGTTTGTTGTTTTTTTATTCCATCTGTTTTCAGTTACCCTATATTTAATAAAATCTGCCTTATATATATGTAAAAACAATGATTTCAATAATCGATTCTAGAAAATCTCCTTTGTAGATTCTCGAAAGTAATCGATGACTGTATCGATTGTGTATTTTACGATAACGATTTTTTTCGATTGGTAAATTTTCGAGAATCGCCCATCACTAAGCCCTATCACTACTATGAAATTGTCGGCCAGAATAATAGCTAAGTTTTCCAATAACTGTTTTTAGCTTTTCTCGTTATAATCGATTGTAAAACATTTCGATTGTAGATTCTATGAATTAATCGATGGCTGTATCGATTGTGATTTTTTACGATGACGATTTTTCTCGATTGTCGAATTCTCGAGAATCGCCCATCACTAGTCTGAATGATAGATGCTTTGTTTGGAACAATCTTTTTTTTTTTTTTAAGAAAGAATATGATAAAATCAGAATACATTACAACTGTCACACTACAGGCTTTGAAATCTTTGATTGGAGAAACCATTTGATAGAAAATTCAAGAAAAAACAATAAAAAGTAAAGGAAGCAGTCAAAAAGAGGTATGGAGGGGAGGATAAATTAAAATTATTATTATAAAATAAAGAACGTGCAGAAAACATTTGTGCATGATAACTCAGTTTAAAAGGAAAAGTGTCAGAAAAAGAGCTTTTTTTACTCCTTTTAAGTATGCATCAAAGTCTATATATTTAATGCGTATTTATCTATTTATGTCTATCAAGAGCAAAGCTCATGAATCATAAGAGTTTCAAGATGACAGATGTCTTAAAATTTTGCTTTTGCTTCAGAAAAGCTATTTTGGCAATCTGTTTAATTAAAATCCATGCCTGTGGAAAGTAATTGGGAAACTAATCGCATTTTACACCCAAAGCACAGCCTTTCAATCACAGTCAAAACATACTTGTAAATTAATCCTTTTGCTCCCAGATAAAATAAATAGTTCTCCAGTGTATCCACTGGGAGCGAAGAAGTTACAGAAGAAGTTCTTTATTCTGGCAAAATCAGTAATTCGGCCTGGCGTGCCAAATTAGATTTTTTTTTGTACCACTGTAAGTTAATCTTCCGTAATCATGTTGCATGCCAAGTATTGGTATCAAACATGAGTAATCTATGAATTCCATTATCTCACATAAATAATCAAAACACCCGGGTTCAATAATGTTACATTAAATGATAAATGCTTGTTAGCATATAGCGTAAGTCTATTTTGGGACATTTTTGTGCTTTAACCCTTCGAGAGCACATCGGGTAATTTTGACACAAAAACTTTCCTTCACCTTCAATTTTCATTGGAAAAACGTTGGAATGGCTGGCTGACAAATGCACACAAAAGAAGTTGTGTGTAACGGCGTGTTTGAAACTCAAATAAGTAAATTTAGGTATGATAAACACAACAGTTATGTTTAAATTGTTTCGTATTTATTATTGACATTATGCAATTGGCATCTTTGATCATGTGCCTATTTACCTGTGCACAGGCTATGACCAAGATTGAACTTTTGCACTTTTATGTAATTTACATACTTTTTCACACAATTTCTGATTATAATTCAGCAGATATGTAATTTTTGAATGATATATATATATATATATATGTTAACATGAAAACAGATTCTAAGTCTTAAAAATATTCTCATGATTTCAGGTATAATATAAATATATATATATTATATATTTTTTAGTGATGCAATGAATAATGATTTGGCCGAATAACCGAATACCAATTATTCGGCCACCGAATAATGAAATCATTTTTGTCTAAAACAAAATATTGTAGGCACTATATGTACAATTCTTGTATATTTCACAAATTAAAATCAATTATACTCTTTACAAAAAATTATTTAGATTCAAATTTGATTTTTTTTTAAGCATTATTTTATTCTAAAAAAACCATTTGGCTATGTTCGGCCAAAAATTGTGTCAAAAATACATCTCTCTCTCTCTCCCCCCCCCACCCCCCCAAAAAAAAAAACTTAGCAAAAGTTCCTCATCAGTTACTGTCTAGTTATATTTTAGTAGACATTATGTATCACAATATTTAAAATATTTATTTGCTTAAAAGACGTTATAAAAACACATTAAAAGTAAATTAAAAATCTATATTTACATGTTTCAACTCTTTTACTGAATTGTCATCAAATGTATAACAAACAATTACAAATGCATATGAAAAATGGAAAAAAATCATTGAATATAAACAAGTAATCATATAACGTGCCCTACATTTTCGCGATTGCTCGTGTTCCCTCTATGTCGCAATTCCGTAAGTTGTCCAACCATTCAACCCATAAATTTGGGATACGAAAAAATAATGTATCGTTACAAACTCCTGAACCTCTTAAATAAATTTCAATGGGCTCTCTTATAAATAATTGTAAATAAAAATTAGACCTGTAGATTATTTTACTCTCGTTAAAAAGTATGTTAATGTTCTCTATTTGATTTAGTCGGGATAAAGCAGTATTACCTCTATTATTTTATGTCCGCTATATGTTCTTTACATCTGATATTGAATTTTCGTTGGGTTATACCTATATAATGATTTTTTATTCCTCCCTCCCTAATAAATGGAATCATATAAACTCTTGAGAGGTCATCTCTATTAATAGGATAAACTTTAGAATTTAAAAGATCTTTAATTTTGGAGGCGGCTTCGCGATCAAACATAAACCAAAATTTCTTAAATGATTTTTTACATGTTCAAAGAAACCCGGGAAATAATTTGCTACAACCCTTTTCATATTAACTTCATTAATAGTTTTATTTTTATTTTTAGAAGTATCAAAGGACCTCTAAATCAATTTGTTAGTTAATTTTATCTGATATCCATTTGTCAATAGCAATACGTTTAATTTTCTCTAATTCATCCCTCAGATTTATATCGTAAGAAATACTGAAAGCAAGATTAATTAGGAACCTGAAGGTGGATAATTTATAAGGCACTGGGGTGCATGCATCGGAAGGTATAACGTTTAAATTCGTGATAGGTTTTCGATAAACTGAACAAATTAATTCATTCCCCTTTCTCTGTAACTCAACATCTAAAAAAGGTAATTTTCCCCCTGTTTCTAGTTCAAAAGTAAATTTAATATTATTGTCAAGTTCATTTAACTGCTGTATGAAAATCATTAACTCATCTATATTACCTCACCAAACAATAAAAATATTGTCTACATAACATAACCATACTAAAGGAACTACCTCAAAAATGCTGAAAATTTTAGATTCGAGGGGGCGTAACTTAAATTCTGCCAGAAGGCCAGATACTGGATCCCAGGTAAGTAAATATTGTAAAGAAGTTGCAACTTAGAAATTTTATAGGATGGAGGTAACTTTACATAGGCAGAGTTTTTGCAGACAAAAATTAAGAGAGATTGGAAAAAGAAATGATGAGAGGAGAGGGAGATTGGATCTTAAAAAAGAAAGTTCATTCTTTTAAGAAAAGGGAGATTGTTAGATTTTCCGGGCCCAAGTGGAAGAATGGCGACCTTTGTTTTTATACAGCTATATGTATATAACAAATAAGCGTTATAAAGAGAGGCATAGACAGTGACTACAATTATTAAGAATGATGCTTATAGAATACATTAAATTTTAATGGATACTGTGTTTCTGATTGGATTACCTATAAAATACTGCTGTTCAAAGAACTTTAAGAGTTGAGTCGTTGAGTGGGTACATTTTATCAGAGATTGGGACAACCAAATTTTAAGTATGAAAATGTATTAAAATAAATTAAAGTTAGGCATCATTAGTATGCTAGTGTCTCTGGGATTTTTTAAATTATAATCTAGATTAACATGTATTCATTAATGTTAACAGTTTATATTGGATTCAAACAAATATAAGACATGTTGCTGATGCCACAATCGTTTTTAGATTGAACAATAAAGCATTAATTTTATCATTATTGTTTCTAGAATCTGCTTATTTAAGAACACCCAACTATTCGAACTTGGGAAAGCACATCACATAACTGATTGAATATTATAAATTATCTCTGAAATAAAATGACTATTTATTCAATTGTGTATAAATATATATAGATACGTATAAAGCAAAGAAGGAGCATAAAGTTGTCGGCAATAGTCCTATTTAAATGAATTTTTCTCTTAGGTCAAAATTAATTAAACAATCACAGTAAAATCTAGACAATTGGTATAAACTGGCAGAGATATATATAACTTGATGAAAATTAGATGATTGAAAAATGGGATGTGCCACAGAAGGGTAAAAAAAACAAAACAAAAAACACTGAAAATTATAATGGCTACAATAATTATCTCAATACTTACTTGTCAAAAATTTTCTTTTATAAACATTATTTTGCATTCAATAGCTAATATTGGTAAATTTCAAATTCAACACATTTGTTTTACAAATGCGAAAATTACATTCCTCTTATTATAAGATAATATTACCTAGTTGTATCAATCAACATAGTCATTTAGAGCTGTAGAATTCATTAATAGTAAATGTACTAAATACATATATAATTTCAAAAGTTCATCAAGGAAATGAATATATCAAAATATATAAATTTACCTGTCAATATTCTTATTTATATCACACAAATTGGCTGTTTGAGTAATTTTCAGAGCTTTTAAACAGTCAGCTATAATATAAAGAAGATATATATATATATAAATGTATATAATTATCCTATTTAAAAAAAAGGAATTAAAAGAATAAGCATAAAAAAATATAAGATACAGAATAATAAACAGACATACATATGTAAAGACAGGGGTTTGATCTTTACAGGAAGTTTGCTTTCTTTTAATGTAAAATGTTCACAGACGAGTTACGATGCAAAGAAGACGAGATAGTCCTCTCCTTTTTCTTAAATCTAGTCCAATTGAGTTGGGAGAAGCTAGTCATCACAAATGCACTCATAAACGCCTTTACAAGCGACAAAGTTATTACTAGCAAATCATAGTGGGGAAAAGACGCAAGAAAACGTCTGTCCCACATATAAAAGTACGCAATTTACATTATTCCCAGCAGAGGGCACAACTGTTACAAAGAGAGATAGGTGAAAACTGGGAAATTGAGTTAGTAGCCAGTAGTGATGCAACGAATAGTGGTTTGGCCGAATAACCGAATACCGAATATTCGGCCAAGTTACAGCCGAATATTCGGCTTATTCGGCTGCCAAATAATGAACTTATTTTTGCTTAAAAACAAAATATAGTATGCACTATATGCACAATTCTTGTATATTTTACAATGAAAATGTATTGTTTTCTTTAAAAAAAATTATTTATATACAAATTTTTAATTTTTTAAAGCATTATTTTACTTTGAAAAAATATTCGGCTATGTTCGGCCTAAAAATTGCCCCCCCCCCCCCCAAAAAAAAAAAAAAAAAATTATTAGCAAAAGTTCCTCATCAGGTACTGTCTAATCTGTTAATAGATATTATGTGTGTTGTTGTTACATTTTAAAATAATGACAAAATTTTAAAAGTACTAGGAAACGTAAGTTTCAGTTTTCAGATGAAATAAAATAAAAAATAAGAAATCTTAATAAGAAAAACCACTGATAGAAAGGGTGAAAGGAATATCCTCTAAAATGGTGGAAAGAAATCATTGTCTTTATAAAGCTCACAATTAACAAAATTTTTATTTATTTTTATTATTTTTTTTTCTTTGCTGTCAGCAGTGAAGCCTCTATAGAAAGTGCCCCTCAACGTGAAGTAGTTAAAGAAATAAGTAATTTTCTTTCCCAGCCACTACTAGAAAGACAACAGTGTCCTTTAGAGTGGTGGGCGAAAAATTCGGAAGACTTTTCAAACCTTTCATAATTAGCCAAAAAGTACCTTTCTGCACCAGGAAGTACCATATATAGTGAGAGATTATTTTCAGAAGCATTGTTTTCAGTAACATTTACGAAAAAAAAAAAAAGAAATAGACTATCACCTGAGAATGCTGAATTATTATTATTTCTGCATCACAATCTACGTTTATTGAAAACATTTTAACTGTTTTTTAAGGAATTACAATGCTATTCTGAAAAAAAATATCTAAAACGTAAATGCATACTAATTAAAAGAATTTAGTATTTACATTTCTTTCATTATTTAATAAGAAATAGTAACAGACTTAAAAAAATCACTTAAATTATATTTAACTTTTAAGCGTATTTTACTTTAAAAAAAAAAACCCTTAAGTATTGCAACATATACGGCTTAAATATCTTATACATATAATGCATCTATATCTAATCAATCATATATTTATGTTCTTTATATGTAACAAGGGTTAAATGTTAAACTTCCCATTATGATAAAAAAAAAAAATTGAATTAGCTTGTACAGCTGTATTAAAACAATTTTGAATAGATTAATTTTAAATTTAACAGATTGTGTTAGCTTATTACAGATACTTTTTGTACTTACTGATACAGCATAAAATTTTTTTAACATGATTCCTAAATTAGCCTCTTATATTAAAATGGGTAGATAAAACCCATTCGGAGTATGAAAGTTAATGGAAAAAAAAGTGTTATTTAATTTCAAATAAAATTTTCATTATATATTATGAATATAAATTGTCAAATTAAAAAGTTATACTGTGTAAATATTTTTATATTTACACAGTTATACATATATATTATTTTAAATCTGAATCCATATCAACTCAGGCAGGGGGGTTACCTTCATAGTCTCAGAAGTTTTTGAATTGAACATATGTTAAAATTTAAGAAAAAGTAAGATACTTGTATATTTTCATTTTGCCCAAAAAAATTCCTGGGCCGAGATACAGGCTGCCAAAGATGACATCCCCGGCATCCTTTCTCATTCGCGATTTTCGATAAAAATTTTAAAGTGCTCTATCTCTAGAACGGTGCAAGATATTTTGTTGCGGTTTATTTTATTTTAAAGATAATATTCTTCTGTTTAAAATGATATACCCAATTTTGAAAAATGTATTCAACTTTTCTTGTAGCAACCTTTTGAAAAAAAAATTTTTTTTTCAAAAAAGTTTTTTTTTTCGAAAATGCCAATCCTAAAAATTTTGATTTTTTTGCTGTTGATCAATACCATTGGGAACTATCTTCACTGTAAAGGAGAACTTCCACTTTTGAGTTTAACAAATTTTAGAAACAATTAAAAAATTCAGAGAATTTTACAGGAACTGTATAGATACAGTTCCAGTAAAAGTCACTGAATTTTTGCTTATTTGTATCATATTTGTAAGGATAAGTCTACTATATATCCTAAACAAGTTAGAAATTGCAATATCAAATGTGGCAAATGAGGTGCGTGCATACTATAACTAGTTTTATAAATATTCAGATCTTGGTGCAATAAGTTACACTCTTGGGCAAAAAAGGCATAAATACAAAATTTATTATGATTCTACATATTAAATTCAGTAATACGGAAGTAATATGAATTCATCTTAAAAGGACTTAATCGCCATGGCAACCTAGAATCATTGCCTATCATGGTATATCATTGAATCAATTATGTATTATAGGATTTTTAAATAGAATGAAGAAAACTTTTATTAATGTCTTTTATGTTTTAATTTGATTTTCATAGCATTTGAAGTGATACATACTTTATTTTCAATACCGAACATAGTAAAACAATCTCAATAACATATATCAATTACACAGCAATACAAATTATATTAATGCAAGTTAGAGTTCAGTCAGATGGGCAGACAAATCGAATCCATAATGACTTTCAACTATGTTGGAAATTGTTAAAAGCACATAAATAGGTCGGAATTTGACTTTTAGATATTTATGTCAATAGACGGAAGCATACTTGAATACTTTCATACAACCCTGTATTTTACCTACTATCTTTATATACATGCCACTATTTAGCTAATATTTAATTAAGATTAAAACATCCTTAAAACCAGTGAAATCACACTTCCAGAGATTATCATCCATAGACGGCCATGTATCTAATTCTTTGCGTGGACCTGTATATCATTTTATCTATATTCTCCAAACATATCTTAGTATACTAAATGTAGTTCAGTGTAAAAATGCATAACTCATTTAAAAATCACCTTTAAGCTACTTTCATTCATACTCAGTAAACCCTTAAGATTTCTTTTGTGTAGCCCTGTATATGATCTACAGCATTTATGCACACAACATAATATGGAAAAATTTAGTTAAACTTAAAAACTCAAACACAACTAAAAATGCACTTCCAGCAATACCCTTACGATTTCTTTTGTTGTAGCCTGTATATGATCTACAGCCTTTATACACACAACGTAATATGGAAATATTTAATTAAACTTAAAAACTCATATCGCAACTAAAAATGCACCTCTAGCAATCATTGCTAATGTACAGTATTTCCAATAAGGTAAAGTATCCGAAATCTTTTGTGTGTCCCTGTAAACACTATGCACTTTCTATGACACAGGAAGTAATTTTTTGTAAACCTCTGCAATAAAGTATGTATCACTTCAAATGCTATGAAAATCAAATTAAAACATAAAAGACATTAATAAAAGTTTTCTTCATTCTATTTAAAAATCCTATTATACATAATTGATTCAATGATATACCATGATAGGCAATGATTCTAGGCTGCCATGGCAATTAAGTCCTTTTAAGATGGATTCATATTACTTCCGTATTACTGAATTTAATATATGGAATTACAGTAAATTTTGTATTCATGCCTTTTTGCCCAAGAGTGTAACACTTATTGCACCAAGATCTGAATATTTATAAAACTAGTTAATACTATGCACGCACCTCATTTGCCACATTTGATATTGCAATTTCTAACTTGTTTAGGATATATAGTAGGCTTATCCTTACAAATATGATACAAATAAGCAAAAATTCAGTGACTTTTACTGGAACTGTATATATACAGTTCCTGTAAAATTCTCTGAATTTTTTAAATGTTTCTAAAATTTGTTAAACTCAAAAGTGGAAGTTCTCTTTTACAGTGAAGATAGTTCCCAATGGTATTGATCAACAGCAAAAAAATCAAAATTTTTAGGATTGGCATTTTTGAAAAAAAAATTTTTTTTTCAAAAGGTTGCCACAAGAAAAGTTGAATACATTTTTCAAAATTGGGTATATCATTTTAAACAGAAGAATATTATCTTTAAAATAAAAAAAACCGCAACAAAATATCTTGCACCGTTCTAGAGATAGAGCACTTTAAAATTTTTATCGAAAATGGCGAATTGGAAATGGTGCCCGGGATGCCATCTTTGGCAGCCTGTATCTCGGGCCAGGAATTTTTTTGGGCAAAACCAAAATATACAAGTATCTTATTTTTTATTGAATTTTAACATATGTTCAATTCAAAAACTTCTGAGACTATGAAGGTAAGATTTTTTCTTTGGCTGCCTGAATTGACATGGATCATACCAAAAACATTTATTACAGTATTATTCGGCCTTGGCCGAATAATGGACTTGATATTCGGCCGAAGCCGAATATTCGGCAGACAGGCCGAATATTCGTTGCATCTCTAGTAGCCAGTGGCTGGTAGACTCAGTTTCATTAGTAGCCACTATAATGTTTCAAACTTTCTTGACATCTAGATAAACTATAATCGATGTATGTACACATATTTTTCAATAAATCAAAATTTTATACATTTATTTAATTCATGATAAGAATAGGGAAGTAGTCGAAATTCAAGAAAATTACTTTAAAACCACAAAATCTGTTACCATATTATTTTTTTTAGAATATAGGGTCAGGTGGGGGAAAGTGGTGGTAATCTAAAAAAATGCACTTTTTTCACAATAAATGAACATATTTTTACTTTTTTTTTCAATTAATACATAATTGCAGTTTGTGACAAATATTTCTATTAAGATTTGTAAATCTGGCAACAAGTTTACTGTTGTTTATCTTCTTGTTTACATATGTGTGCAGTTTGTTCTTAACACATGGTATTGATAAACTTTGTTCTTGATCCTTTCTCACTTGAAAAAATGAGTATATTTTGATACATTTCAGTAGAAGAACTTCTTAAAAACAGATTCATGCATCAAGGTAAGAATTATTTTATTATTTCAATTTTTTATGATTTTTTTTCTGAGGTGGAGGAAAGTGGTGGTCAGTGGCGTGGCGTGAAAATTCTCGATGGTCATCGCAATTATTTAAGTTTGTGGTGAAAAATTATTAACTCTAAAATTCAATAGTTGAATGTTCAAAAGAGAAACTTTAAATCTTACCTTCACTTATACATGAACTCCAAATGTTCTGCTAAAACTGGATCGTAGAGTTTTAAAAGCTTATTAAGAGTTTTAAAATATTGCTTGGTCATCGCCGCATCCAGCGATGACCGGACGCCACGCCACTGGTGGTGGTATAGTTAGGCTTAGCTCAATGTTGTATGATGATTCAATTTTAGACTGTAGATGTGATTAATTTTTAAAAATGGGCTGTAATAAAAGTATTAATCTAAAAAAATAGGCTTTATTTATAAATTTTAATCTTAATATGGTAATACAATTAAATTAAAAGTTATTTTTTACATAGGGTCAGGTGGGGGAAAGTGGGCTCATGGGGTAAAGTGGGGGTATATTGAAAAAAACCTATTTTCTCTTTTAAATTAAGATATTTTGTTAATTCTTTTTTAGAGACATATATTGAGATTATGGCAACTATTCTTATTTTAGTTCTTATTTTTATGGACATTCTTTAATTAAATAATATCTGAAAAATATTTTTTTTTGTGTGTGTGTGCATTTGTACCTTTAAAAATAATTAAGATACATTTATTTCAGTGTATTTTTATTTAAAAAACAATATTTACACATTTTTATTTAAATATACACTAATTTTGGAACTACCCCCACTTTCCCCCACCATGGGGTAAAGTGGTGGTATCAAAACATGCTCTTTTAAATGTATCACTGTCAGAAAACAATCGAATAAAATTGAGTGGTTATGCTTTATGTTTAATTTATATGAATCCAATGTATAGAAAATGCATCAAAAGTTTCATTAAAATAAATTTAATAGTTTTTATAGTTTAATTTTAGGGCCTTTTCTAAGAGAAGCTTGATTTTACCACCACTTTACCCCACCTGACCCTATTATTGGATTATTTGTATATGTTCATAAACACAATTATCCAATTACTGTTACTTTCTTTATATAAAAAATAACTAAATCAAATTTCCAACAGCTAGGTGTATACAATAAAAAACAAACAAATAAAACACAATAAAATGTTATTTCGATTTTATTTAATAATTTACTTAACATACTACATACATTACATACAGTTGAAATCTAAGCTGGTGAGTGTATTTCGCAGGATTATTAAACAGTATCTCCTGAAGTAAAATAATCTAACATATTGAAGATATTGCAATGTCCTTAACTCTTTCGGGTCAGATTTTTTTTTTTTTTTTTTCCCAACTTTTAGAACAAAATTATTTTTATTTCAATAATGTTAATCGTAGCTATCCAAATAGATTTACTGAAGTTTAAGGATTATCTCATTGTCTGAATTCTAACGAATGTACTTATTTTGTGTACTATTCAATTCATATTTATATGACAATAGGTTAAGGAAGAGTTTTTGGAGACGTTTGGAAAATATCGTATTACAAAAGGGTTTAACAGATATTACAACTTTCTAATGTTTTTTGTGTTTTATCCCACAAGATTCATTCAGAAAAGTAACCTATATTTTTAATTTAAAGAGTGAAATATATGTATAGAATAAAGGAATCGTCAACGGTGCAAAGAGTTATTATTGTTATTACTAAATGCCAAAACATAAATAAAGTCATAATAAGAAATGCATAGCAATATACTATCATTACTATATGTAGATAGTAACAAAAGTAATTGTTAAGACAAAATAATACTCTATGAAAAGACATGCTCTATTAATAGTACACCAGACCTGAAAGGGTTAAAATCCACTTGCATTTGCATCCGGTGAGAAAAAAAAGAATAAATTATTTGAAATGCATGTGGAATCAAAGCTTATGAATATATTTTGCAGAATAAAACTGTATTTCTTGAAAAAAATAATCCAACTGAAGAGTGAGCACATGACGAAAAACCGAAATATTGAAAATACAGCTAAATCGTTGTAATCTGCTTGCATTCGGTAGGAAAAAGAATTAATCAGTTTGCTAATTAGATGTAATCAAAGTAGAGATGCATATTTCCATGAAAAAAGTTGTATTTCAGTTGGTGATCTATAACAGATTTTTTTTAATCGCCACTTGCGACTATAGTGGCGATTGATGGCCGATTTTTAATCACCACTTTTACAACTTTAATCACCACACGGCGAGTGGCGACCACCAGTTTTCACCTATAGGAAACTAATTTTATTGGTTATTTAGCTATTGATTGATTGATGGCCTGGCCTCATGATGAAATCAGAGTTTGGCCAGAGCCCGGGAATATTAACAACAAATGCCTGCAGAAATTAAATCACAGCAAATTTAATCTTAAAGATCATTCCATTTTGAAATGAAAAAGTAATACATGTTAAGACTGGAAAAGAAAGTTATCAGGTGCAAAACAGCTTAAAACTTAAGAATTAAAGTTAAGAAACAATAGCTGGGAATTTTTAATTTAAAAATTTTTAATTTTAATTAAGTTTAAAAAAGGGTTTAATTCTTAGCCTTTCATATATGCGTTATATAGATATATATGTGAAATAATGTAAAAGATATTACCCATCAGAAACATCTTAATGATTGTGAAATCTATTTACTGAAATATTTCTCCATTGATGTGTTTATATAGATGATTACACAATGCAATACAGTCCAATTAAATTTCTAAGTGACAATTATTAAATTCATGATTAAAATTAGAGTTAAAATGAATATTAAATGAGTCTTCAAGGCCATAAATAGTAATTTACTTCCAAATGTGACAGTTATTGGATTCAATTGATTAATTAGAGTTAACAGTTTATATTTAAGCTATACATTTTAATAAAATTTCCTGAGATTTGACAGTTATTAGATGTAAAAAATATAAATCAGATTAAATCATTATAATAAAAGATATTATAATTCAAATTAATGTCAAAATAAGATTACATTTAAACATAAAGCCTAATGAACTTTCCTCTAAACTGACATTTATTATTAAATCACAGTCATAAATAACAATTATCCCTCAACTTTAGAATTGACTGTTGGTAGTACAATCAAGCATGTTTCCAAAATAAGGCCACACCCAATGATGTAGTAAACGATATACAGAGGGAGGTATACACCATATACCTTCTGGATTTTTTAAGAATCCCCAAATACCATCTGTTTCTCAAATAAAGCTATAGCACAGGGACAGCGGACCTATGGCATGTGTGCCATAAGTGGCACACGACAGAATATTCTCAGCACTGCGTTGATGCATGTTGTAAAGCAAAACAGAACACAATTAAAAAATTATGAGACTTTAAACAAAACGTAATTTTCCAATTATTTAAATTATTTTTCGGATGTTGAAACACAATTTATTAAATTCTAACCTATTTTAATATGGACTTTATATATTTTTTAATATTTTGTCAAATTAGAAGAAGATATGAAGAAAATGTAAAAGAAAGATCATTAGGCCTTATAAGAAGAAAATGCCATTGATGAAATTATAGCGATTTCTTATGAAATTTGCCATTTTGATAATTTCGCTCTCTGCTTACGACTGCTAGTCACTATTTTTGAAAATGAATAGTATGAAAAACTCAAACAGAAACCACTTCTCAGATGACTCCAATTCAGCTTTAATTATATTAAACGTACTCGGAATCAATCTGATATTCTTTATTTGTCATCCTAAATGCAATAACAGAAATCGGATTTACTCTTTTATTATTTTCTTAAATTCATATAATTGTTATCATAATTATTACCATATAATACCCAAATATGTGTTTCCATTACTTTTTTTTAATTCTCATAAACAAAAACTAAATTGTTTTGATCCACTATTTTTTAGGTAGATTTCGTATGAAATACTACCTATTGGCGTCGTTCCTATGTTGGAATTTCTGAAAAATTTTTGCAGATCTACACCGATCATGACCCCTAGAGCCCAAAACCACCCTCAGTAAAAAACTTTATATATATATATATATATGTGCGTGTGTATGTATATCTATCTATATATATCACTTTCTTCTGGACACGATAACTTCCACAATTCTGCACCAATCTCTTCCAAACTGATACATAAAATCAAGGGGCATAAAATCTCGGTCAAGTTCGTTAATGGGCAAAATCGGACCAAGGGGATGGAAATAGGGAGGGGTTTTGTGAAAACCGAAAAAGCCCCATAACTTCTTAAATTTTGTACATATCGAATCAGTTTAAAGTTTTTATTACTTCTAAAAATAGGGCCAAAAATTTATGTATCACAGATTTTTGATAAAGTTAAAAATGGGCTCAAGGCGCGCAAAAAATAGGGTTTTTGGGAGAAAAAAATTCATAACTTCGTCAATTTTCAAGATATCAAATCCAATTAATTTTATCACGAATCTCCTTAACATTATCTACAACTTTTATATTCACGAGTTTTTGATAGGACCAATTCATACCGCCAAAAAAAAATTAAAAACAAAAACAAAAAGGGCGTTTGAAGAAGAAAAAAATTCATAACTTCGCCAATTCTCAAGATATCAAATCCAATTAATTTTATCCTGAATCTCCTTAACATTATCTACAACTTTTATATTCAGAAGTTTTTGATAGGACCAATTCGTCCCGCAAAAAAAAAAAAATAAATAAATAAATAAATAAAAAACGAAAACGGCATTTGAAGAAGAAAAAAATCCATAACTCCGTCAATTCAAAAGATATAAAATCCCCATGAATTTATCATATATCTTCTTAATATTATCTACAACATCTATACAGACAAGTTTTGGATAGGACCAATTCTTACAGCAAAAACAAATTAAAAATACATAGCGGTTGAAGAAAAAAATCATCGTAAGGGTGTATTCAAATCCAAGCTGCTTATTTTCTGACTCATTTTACAATCCATTTTTACTCTCAAAGGTTTCCAATTGGTACCTTTTCTTACTCAGAAACTATATAATGTACTGTAATGGTCAATTTTTTGATAGAGGCAGAATATATTTTAAAACATGATGTCAAAGTGGGCCTTTTGAACCGAATTTCCCGAAGCGGATTGTGTTGGAAAAATTATTGTATTAAGGGAGTATTCAAATCCAAACTGCTTATTTTCTGACTCCTTTTTAAATTCATTTTTGCTCTCAAACGCATCCAATTGGTAGATTCGCTTATTCAGAAACTATATAATGTACCGTAATGATCGATTTTTTGACAGAGGCAGAATATATTTCAAAAAATGATGTCAAAGTGGGCATTTTGAACGGAATTTCCTGAAGCGATTGTGTTAGAAACGAAAAGTATTGTCTTACTGAGAAAATAATTGTTTATATATCAAGTTTTAATTAATTGAACAAAAATTAAAAACACAGGTCGCTTATAAATCTCTTCAAAAATCACGTCAACAAGTTTCACGTTTTTCCTATTAAAAATGAATCTGGAGTTATGCCAGAAAATTTCGAGTTGTTGAGTATGGAAAAGTATTTTTTTGAATACCGCCCTAACATGATTGTGATAAAACCAGTTATTATATAAAAATGGAATAAAAACTCGTCAAAAGCGGCCAGATAAAACTGTTAAAGTGGGTTTATCTCTAATCATGATTTGGTTTTTGTTTGTGAAATTAGTAAACTTAACTTCGAAATCTACCTCCGCCTGTAGGCCAGGCCGGCAGGGATTTTTTTCATTTATTGGTGTGAGATGAAATCTCACAGTGTTTAAATTATGTTACTGTTTTATTTCTTTTGGCCTTATACATCGATGTTCTTTAAGCTTAAATCCATATTTATTTTTGCGCGGGCGATTTCGTTTCGACCGCAGATCGGCAAGTTCGCTGACGTTCGGCTGCGCCTGGCATAGGGTGCTTCTCCTTTGAGTTTTGTACGATTGTGATGACGTCATCGGAGCAAGTCTCTCACGGCATATGCATTGAATGGGTGTCTATCTTTTGGAGGTGTGTCTATTCGCCGAGTGTGGAACAAATGAAAATAAAGCTTTTTAAATGTTTTCTTTCGGATTTGTTTATTAAGATATTACGTAATATTTTAAATTCTCTAATAGATTTAAATCTTTTCTTTCAATAACATTTGAAGTCCCCGTATTCTTACTATAAATTAAAAATTTCATTAATTTTAAATCAGAATATGTTTTGTTGGTGATCTGTGATGACTTAGTTCTTGTTTTAAAGATCGCGGGCCGCGAGCTTCGGCTCCGGTCTGTCTGCCGACGCCGATGGATGTGGAAAACCGATAAAAAGTTTTTCGAAAATGATGTGTACGATTTTAACAATTCCTGTTAAATTATTTCTTGATACCATGGAAAAGATTTTAATTACGTTTCTCATCAATACTAAATTTGATTTATGCTGCACTTTAATTTTTAAAAGAAATATCTATCTTCAAGTGGAGTAGATGCTTTTATTGGCAAGAATTAATTTATGAACGGTGACCAATGGGAAGCCTTTTCTTCTCTTCTTCAAGATGAAATAAAAGATTGATTTATGCTTAAAAGTCTCCTCTTCATTTATTTTACAGACGACACGATCCAAGTAAGAAGTTTCATTTATTTCTATTTTTTTTACAATTGCTGACCTCAAAGAACGGAGGGTTTTATTGCAATACTACACAACGCATATTAACTAAAAAGAACTTCAAATTTAATTATACCTTTCAAATTAAAGGCAATTTATTAGTATTACCACAGTTGGCATGCCATGTTGATGCAAAATGTTTTTTGCAAAAAATTGGCATGGGGATGTAAAAAGGTTTGCCATTTCTGCTATAGCATATACTCTAGTCAGGATGTTCATGATTTTAGCGTATCCCTCCAGTTTCTTTTACGACTACAACACTGACCACATCTATTAAAGGAATTGAGCCAATTAAATTAGATGTCCCACAAAAATTAACAAATTCACCCATTGCTGGAAAATATCCTAAATCCTTTAATAAACTCATGTGCTCTTTTTAGAGATTTGAGCATGCTGTCATATTTGCATCATGTGATTTAAGAAAAGTGAGGTTTCTCAGGGCCTTCGATGGACTCGCGAATGCCCTGTACCATCAAACTGCCAAATAAACTAAGTGCTACTGCAAAGAGCGAGGTCCCGAGACAATTATTTCAATACTCCTACTTCACCCCATTGGATTCATTCAATACATCCGAACAGTGGTGTAGTCGTAAAAAACACAGAGGGTATACGCTCAAGGCAGAGCGTATACCCTAGAGTGTATTTACTATAGCTTTCTTGAGAAACAGAGGGTATACGGTGTTCCTTTAAAAAATCCAGAAGGTATACGGCGTATACCCTCCACTACACCCCTGCATCCGAAGTTGTGACTGAAAAGAAACCCTGTGATCTGCTCATATTTTACACACAAGGTGTCCCAAAAAAGACGGGTCCATTTAAAAATTAATTAAATGAAAACAGAAAGCAATAGAAATGCACCGTTTGATGTGAAGTTGTTGCACCGTTTGCTGCATTCTATTTAGGAAACCAGTAAATTTTTAGTCATACAGAATTTCAAATTTCGACAACAAATGGTGCCACCCAGTCATCAATGAAAGCTCTAGATAAATGCAACCCACAATAGCTGCATTTTGTGCTTCGTCATCCTGCTGCTAGCGTGAGCTGCTCAGACACACAAGTTGCAGTGCAAAAATGGCTTATTCATTAGAACAGCTGATATTTCTTGTCTTAGAAATTCACTGCCTGGACAGTATTGTTAAAACAAGGCACAGAGAATATTTAACGTCACAGAAGGACCGGAAAAGGATACAATTAAGGCTCTTTATGAAACATTTCAACAGTCTGGGAACGTTAATGATGAGTGCTGGAAATCTAAGGTGCCCACGTTCAGCAGTTACAGATGCAAATGTTGAAGTTGTTCCACAAGTGTTACAGAAACGCTCACAGGTTTCTGTCTGCCGTGTTGCAGTTCAGGCTGGAATAGGGGTGCATGTCAGCGCACCGTATCATGCATCACAGCCTCCATATGTTTCTATACCTGCCAACCACTTAATGCTGCTGCCATTAATGCACGTGAGACATTCACGAACGATATGTTGCAACAGATAGATGCTTGCGAAATCAATGTCAGAAACATTTGGATCTCTGAAGAAAAGTGCTTTTTCTGGATGACTTCACCATTCAGCAAAACTGGTGCATCTGGGGGACGCAGAATCCTCATATTGCTGTGCCATCATCCCTCCATCCCCCAAAAGTCATGGTTTGGTCTGCAATATCCTCCAAAGGACTTACTGGGCCAATTTTCTGACGTCAAACGATTACCGCAGAGCTCTACCAGGACATTCTATGTGAATTTGTAGCGGTACGAAGTGCTTTGAAAGCCATGAGAACACCTCGTTGTTCGAGCAAAATGGCCCCAGCCGAAGTTTTCAATTTCCTTTATGAACATTTCAATGATCAAGTTATTATCCTGGATTATTCGAAGTATTCGGGAAGCGGTCTCCCTATTAGCCAGATTTGACTGTTTGTGACTTTTTTCTGTGGTGGTACTTCAAAGACCAGGTGTACCATCAAAATCCACAAACAACTGCTGAGCTAGAACAACACATCTCTGCTGCATGTGAGAGCATTATGGCTGTGACGTTGGCATGGGCTTCTGCTAATTTTGTGCTCAGACTGCGTTATATTGTTACTGCACATGGTGGACATATGGAAAATACCATTATTTAATTTTTTATGACTTCTTAAGCATAGGTTCATACTTTTCTTCTTTTTTTTTTTTTTTTTTTTTTTTTTGCATTATGTTCATACATTTTATTTTTAAGTTCTCCTACTTAGCAGCACCATCTATAGGTAAACTTTGCAACTAAATTTTTAAATCTGTGAACTGAAAATTTATTGGTTTCCCAAGTAGAATGCAGCAAACAGTGTACTTCTGTATGATTTTTTTGGCATCTCTTTTTCTCAGCATTGATGCAAAAGAAGGAGGTTAAATATATGGAGTGGTTCTTGACTGCCAATACAATCTTGTTCTTAGGGACCTAATCCATACATTTAACCTCTTTCTTTTGCATCAATACTGAGAGAAAAGACAGGCCAAAAATTGAGCTTGAATTTAGTGCTTATTATTTGCAGTCTTATTATTTAGGCTTATTATTTTGCTATCACTGCTATTTTGAAGTAAAATCAAAAATTGCAGTAAAAGAAACTCCTGAAATCTTACAAAATCTTCCTGATAACAGCTGTCACTATTTGCAAGTTGCTGAATTTCAAAATCACTCAGTCCATTTTTGGATGCTTGGTATATATATACAAACATTGATAATTATTTGTTGACCAGATATATATATATTAAAGATATCAATGAGGAAATAGCACGCTAAAATTGGAAATTATAAAAAGTAAATAAATAAAATAAAAATTAATAACAACAGCAATGAATGCAATCCAAAGCGAAATAGAGCTGATTTTTGACTTATTGAAAGTAATCAAGGTCTACCTGTGTGCTTGGGCTTTTCCATAATTTGAAGGATCTTTTAAAAAATTATTGACAACAGTTTTTGACCGACCTATAGAACTTGCAATAGACATCATTGCTCATTCCACATGCTTTAAAGCTTTAATGCCAAGAATTTTGCCACATTCCAGTCATACAAATGTTTATGTTTCAGCATTCTTATCAACAGCAGAAACAAACTGTTCAATGCTGACGAAACGGTTAGTAACTAGAACTTAAAGGATTGAAGCATGCACAGAATGATATAATTACCATATGAGTCAAAAAAGAGTTGCAACCTTATACTTTTTTTTCAACAAAAATACTGCAAAATTTAAACATGTTAATACCCTCAACAATTCATAATTGAGTGGCATTTTTGTTGCATTGTTTTGCATTTGTAAAATTTGCACAACCCAAACATGGGCTTTTTCACTCGATCTTAAACTTGGCCCAGGGTCTTAGTTGACGTCTAAAACACCTCTCTAAAAAGGTGTTGATGATTAAATTTAATAGCCCAGCATTAAAAAAATATAATCAAGGCAAAACTACTAATCTATAGCGATTTGATGTTGCTGCAGGACAAACAAGAGAAACTTTTAAGAAATGAAAGATCGATATTTAATGCAATTTTTAGTTTCTTTTGCGTTCTGTAGCAATTTTTTGACATTGGGAAAAGGAATTTGGTTTTAAACTTTTAGCACACTATAGTAAATTTCGTTCTCTGTGATTTATGAACTTTTAGCGTTTTTAATGCATCTGTTACGTTTTTGCAGTTTGTGAATTTTTAGCAATTTTTACTGTAATTTTCAGGGTTTTTTTTAAAGTTCTACTGTGAGTTTTTGACATTTGTAAAAGAAATTCGGTTTTAAACTTTTAGCCTACTTTTGTCCTCCGTGATTTTTGAAGTTTTTGCAATTTTTAACTTTTTTTTTTTCCCCATGCTCTGCTTCAATTTTTTGGTATTCGTAAAAAGAATTAGGTTTCAAATTTCTAGCCTCAATAGTAAATTGTTTTTCTGTGTTTTTTTAAGTTTTGGCAATTTCAAACGTAATTTAAGCATTCAGCGTAATTATAATACATTTCGTCTTCTGCGCTTTCTGAATTTTTAGTGATTTTTAGAGTTTTTTCATGCTCTGTGCCAATTTTTTTGACATCCCTGAAAGAATTCCAGTTACAAGCCCACTGTACTAAAATTTATTATCTATGATTTTTGAATTTTAAGCAGCTTTCATTTCTATAAAGTGATTGTCTAATCAGTGGCATTTAAAAAGAAAATATGACAGATCTTTTATCTATGAGATATAAAAATAAACATTCACCTTATAATTACAATATAGTATATATATTTCCTATCTGATTGAAAAAGTTAAACAAAATCAAGACACTTCATAACAAAGCATATTGTGAATGTATAAACAATAATAATCTATAATTTATACATTTAACAACAACTGACTAACAAAAAAACTTTAAAAAGAATAGACATTAATAAAATTAGACTTACCAACTGGTAATTTTTTTCCAGGATCAATTAGAGGTTTAATGTCATTTGAATACAGAAATCGATTTAAGTTAATAGGGACTTCTTCAATGTCACTACCAGAATCAGATAAATTAGCCCCTTCTACGGCAGCTTTAACATCATTCCAATTTCTCTTCCTGCGTACAGCCCGATATTTACAAGGAAATGAAGGACCTCGAGGTGTAAAATTCCTCTGTGGGAAATTGTTAGTTTGCTTCCAATTGTTTTCCATCATAAATGGACTTTCATTCATTGAGGCAGGATGTCTTTCACCAAAAAATGAAGGTTCTGGAGGAAACCTTACAGGTTGAAAGTCATTTCTATCCGAAGAATTATAGGCCATAGTATCAGGCGTTGCAGGAGGCACTGAGAAATTGTTATTATGATGAGGATTAAAATTCATAAAATTTGAATTATTAAATGCTGGAGGATATGCAGGTTGAGAATTAATTGGATTTAAATGCTGATTAAGCATAGTAGATATCATATTAGTAGCTACAGAATATACGTTTTTTTGAAATTCATTAATAAATGCTGTTGGATTAGTTGTAGATAAATTTTGTAGGTTGTGAACATTCATTGAGAAAGGCAACTGATTTGGTGAATTGAAATTACCAGGAGTTGGAAGAAGCCCCCCTCCTCCTCTTTCAGAGTTCACAGGTTGATAAAAACTCCTAGAAGGTGGGGCAGAATAATTAAGATTTCTGTCATTACCAAAATCTCTGGAATATTCTGGAGTGGAAAAAGGAGATATCTGGTTAGAAAATGTATCATTTTGATCTCTAAATGAACCTGATGATCTGGAAGCAAAATAATTCCTTTTACTTTCTCTTTGTTTTTCTCGTCTTTGCCTCTGATATTCTTGCAGATCTTTATAACTATTCCATAATCGATTTGATCTAGGTTGGCTTGATCTAGGTTGTGATGACTTTTCAGTATATAACACATATGCTTCTTTGGCAGGTTGACAATGAAGAGGTAAAAGATTAATAAAAGGACGAGAAATACAAACCATGTCTTTTCTAAATGTATCAGGGTATTTCATCTGAGGCTTAAACTGTGTCTGAACATTAGAAGACTCAGTCTTCAACTTTCCAGATTCTAATTTGATTGCACTGACACTTCTCTGTGAGGGTTCTTTATTACTGGCTGTCCCAGCAACTTCATCTAATACTTGGATTTCTTCATCGCTGTCTTCAAACATGTTTTTGCCATTTGTTTCAGATTGTGCATTGCTACCTGATTTACGAATTCGAAATGCACCATTATCTTCTTCATCAGACAATAAATCAATAACAGCTAATGGCTTTTTCTCTTTTTTCATTACCCTGACTAAAGTGATTTCTTCATCCTGAATTTTAGAAGGTTTACTGATTACGTTTTCAGTTTCAATACTTAAATCTTTATCATTTTGATGCTCAGTAGGTGAGCAACTGTAAACATCTAAGCTCCCTTCACTACTATCTTCGCAAACAACAGGAATACTTTCATCAGTAGATTCATATTCTTCATTATCATCATCCAAACCACTGCCTAAATCTTCAACATTTACATCACTTTTTTCATCTTCAATTATAACTTCATTTGTATCGCCATCATTATTACTTCTAACAGATTCTTCGTTAATATTTTCGACATCGATTTCATTATCATTGACACTTTCAACATCAATTATATTTTCTTTGACATTGTACCCATTTTCATTATCATTAACTTCAATTTCATTATTGTCTATCTCATTTTCTTTTTCAAAGATCTGGTCAATTTTATTTTGTTTATCTATCATACATATATTAACCTCATTAATTTCCGTTTCATTATTATCTGCTCCATTTTCTTTTTCGAAGACCTGGTCAATTTTACTTTTATCTTTCATATATAGATTACTAAAAGTAACAGAAACTTCACCATCTTTTTCAAAAGCATCTACATTATCTGTTTCACTTACTTTTTCAAAGGCCTGGTCAATTTTAACTTTATCTTTCATGGATACATTAACATCATTAATTTCCATTCCATTATTACCTGCTTCACTTCCTTTTTCAAAGATCTGGTCAATTTTATTTTTATCTTTCATACATACATTACTAAAAGTAACAGAACTTTCAGCCTCTTTTTCAAAAGCAACTACATTGCTATCTGTTTCAATTCCTTTTTCAAAGACCTGGTCAATTTTATCTTTATCTTTCATACATAGATTACTAAAAATAACAGAACTTTCACCATCTTTTCCAGATACATCCAACTCTTTTACATAATCACCTTGTTTAATTTTCTCTTTGGAACATGACATATTCATTTCTTTCTCCAAAGAAGGATGTGAATCAATTTCTGTGAAGTTTGAAGATACTATATCATTATTTGATATTGTTTCTCTATCTAAAGAAGCATGAGAATCAACCTCACCAAAATTTGATGATACATCATTATTTGTTATGTCCAGGTCCATTTTATCATTAGCATTAGACACGTTCTCATTTCTCTTTAAGGTGTCAGATAAAATAAATTTATCATTACTTACTGATGCATCATTACTTAATAAACAGTCACGAGAAAAGTTATTTTCTACATTTACTGAATTTGATGGAAAGACGCCACTGAAAGTTAAACGTTTTTGTTCAGGTAACTCAGCAGGTCCTTCTGCTTTCCTTTTCCTTTTTTTCTTTTTTGACAGATTCATAACTTTTAAATAACTAGAGCCAATTCTGCAAATAATAAAAAAGATACAAACGTTCAGGCTATACAAAAATCTGAATTTACATAATTATAAAACAATTTACAAATACAATTTTAAAATGCTCGCATATATTTATACTGCAAGGGGGAAAAAATCATAAAAGATACACAGTAAAATCTGTAAAAACAGAACCTGTCTATAAAAAAGAAATCAAACTGAAAATTTTATGGTCCCAGTGAAAAGAATAAAATACAATTATACTAGGTAAGATGGTGGACCAGCTACGATATAAATCTTTGGAAAGACAGAAACTAACATAGACAGCCTCCTTAGACAGAAATGTTGTATAAATGATTTGCTCTTTTCTTGAGCCTTTCTAACTTAACTTAGTTTTTAGACCAGAGGCCTGCACAGGCCGACATTTAAAGGCCCATGCCCGCCCCGACTCATAGAGAAAAAAATCGGCCCGGCCCGATACAAAAATTAAAAGTTTGGCCCGGCCCGATAAAAAAATTAAAAGTTCAGCCCGAGTGAACTTCTACAAAACATTGATTTTTACACCGAATTGGTTAAAAATTTGTCTCGTACGAGGAGTTCTGACCAAAAATATTTATCTTAACTTTTTTTTTCATGTTTATAAATCTTTATTTTTATAGAAGTGCAGCAGGCTGCGATATTTATTTTTTTAATGAATCTCTATTTCTTGTATGTAAATGTTTCACTTATCATTAATATTGTTAATCCATATTCCATGTATAAAAGTGTTAAAAATCGGAAAAATGCTATACAGTAAAATCTTCTAAGATGGAATTGCATAGAAAAGAAAAAAAAAAAATGCGTTATAGACAAGTTCCCTTCTTAGCAAGTGTAAATGTATTATATATTCTTTTCTTACTTATTATTATATTAATTTTGCATGGATCAACGCGTTTTTCAGTTTTAAAACAGGGTTCCATCATAGGCAGGTTCCTTTTCACACATTTTACTGTATTTTAATTTAGTTATATTTTACTATGCGTAGAAATCTGCTATTCTTTAAAAATAATAAATTTTAATGTTTAAGTGTAGAATAACGGCGATTCAAAAATGTATGCATATTTTGCAAAAACTTTTGGGCCAGGCTTAATTTAACTGACCTTTAAATGGATCAGGCCACGCTGAGACAATGATTTTCATACGGGCTGGCTCAAAACTAGGACTGAAAAGTTTGGGCCGTGAAGACTAGGAATGAAAACAGGCCCAGCTCTGTACAGAAAAATTAAGTTAGGCCCGGCCCGAGCCTTCAAAAAAAAGTAAGGCCCGAGCCTGGCCCGGCCCGGCCTCAGTGCCGTGAATGAAAATAGGCCCGAGCCCGGCCCGTGCAGATCTCTATTTTAGACTTAAAGCTTCTCTAAATACTCGTATGACTACAGTAGAAATTCTCATAACTGAACTAATGTGGACTGGAGTAATCTAAATATATGCAAAAAAATCCGGATAAAAGAGTGACTATTTTTTAATAAAAATCGTTCATTAATGTATCTAATTGACATATTTTAACTTTTTATTAAATTTGCACGTTGTTTTTGCAATTGCAATTTGAAGTATATAAATTTATTTATTTTTTAAATATTGTATTAAATTTGACTGTTTCGTTCTTTTCTTGATTTGCTGTCAAGCTGCTACTTCACGCCAATGCAGGGTTGTAAAAAACTCGGGTTTTTTATTTTTTAAAAAAAACCCAGCTCGGGCAGGTAGTTGGGTGGGTACCCGGGCAGCTACCCACTACAATCCTTATGAAAATTACAGGGTTGGCAAGTTTTTGACGGATGACGGTTTTTACCGGATTTTACCATGGTTTTTACCATCATGTCAAAAACCTCTTTGTCAAAAAGGTCAAAAACTGTCAAAAACCAATTTTTTAGTAGTAGTTTGTTTTTACATTATCTTTTTTCATTCTATCTTTAGTATTATGTTGTTTTACATGATATATTCAATATCGAAAAGACTGAAGTATATTTATCTATACATATATATCTCTGTTAGCAGATCTCTATAATAATCTTAAGCTATTTGGCATATACTGTAAAAATTAGATTTTTTTAAAGAAATTCTATAACCCATAAGTGTAAGATTAAAAAATGTGTATATTTCGGCAGAATTTACTACTCTTTAAAACTAAATAGTTTTCTCAGAAATTTCCTCAGAAGTAAGATTTCTTAAAGTGTTAAATCAAAATTGTTCATTGATTATTTTTATTTCTATATAGCAAAACTTGATTTATATAAATAAATAAATGAAATAAAATATATTTTAATAGTTGAGAATTACATACATCTTTTGGGAGAAAGGAATAAGACTTGTTCTTCAAAGTTAAGTCTTGTAGAGATTAAAATTGAAAATCCATATTAAACTTTAAACCATGTGAAAACTCTATTTTTAACTATATATTTTTGTTTAGTAATTTATTATTTGTTATTTTGTTAAGTAATTTAATCATTTCCTTAAAATAAATAAATAATTAAATATTACTTTAAAGCAGAAATGTAGATCCATTAATTAAAAAGTTAACTGCATTAAAAAATAAATAAAACATTTAAGAATCTCTCTTAATTTAAGAATAATTTTAACGGTAAAAGATTTTTACTCATACAGTCATATGTATGTAACAAAAATATGCAATGTGTTATTTCTTTCAATTCACTTTAAATAATGCCTAAATAATTTTAATAAAATGTATACAGGAACAGGACATTATATTCTGATTTTTCTTAAATATTGTTTTGTTATGTGTTAAATTTTAAGTCTAAGAGCTTTCACCTAAAATCAGGTCCTACATGTTTGTATAAAAAAATTATTAATTTAAAATTTTAAGATTCTGCTTATTGAAGTGAAAATCACAATAATTGCATTTATGAAATACATAAGATATGCATTTGCAAATATTATATCTAAGACTATTCAAATTTATTCAATGGCCACAGACCATGCTTGACATCTATTGTCATACCATATAACAGCATTTTTGCATCTCTAAAATAATTTTAATGTATTTTATTAAAAATGTATGTAGAATGTTATTTAATAATTATAATAACCTTTTATTATCATATAATATTAATTTTCATTGCAGTTAGTAGGATCTATATTAGTGGAGATTATGACAAATATTGTTCTTTCCTTTTACTCTTGTATTTAAAAATTTTTCCCATTTAGGAAATGCTCTTCTTTTAAATAAATTGAATAAAGTAATTGTGAATAATAATAACAAAAACAACAAGGAAAAATTAATCTAGAAATGTATGCTACACTTACACTATAAATTGGAGGAAAATCGCAAATGATAGGTTTTTGATGGAATAAACCGGTAAAAACATGGTTTTTACCACTGTCATGTCAAAAACCAGTTTTCGTCGTCAAAAACCCAACACTGAAAAATTACTAAAAAACCAGTTTTTTTTAAATAAAAAAACCAGCCCGGGTGGGTACCCGGGCAGCTACCCACTACAACCCAGTGCCAATGTCTCATTATAATTACGTCAGAGGGAGTTTGATTTGATGTACTCAGGGGTGATTGTGACTCAGAGAGAAAACCCTGAAAATTAATTAATACAAAGAGAAAAACCTTAAAATTATCAATGCAAAATATACCAATATCAATTTACATAACAACTGATGCTGTAACAGCATGACAATCAAATGACATAGGAAAAAAATAATTTCTGCTATTGTTTGAAATGTACAATTGCAAAAGAACATTAATTTGATAAACTTCATTAATTTCACTGAAAGCTGAATGACTTCATCAAATGGAGAATGCAATTTATCTTGCTAAATATGGAAAGTTCGAATTCTATAACAAGTAAATTCCAAGTACTTATGAAACAAGCACAAATTATGTGCAGCTAAGGGTGGGGATCTTTTAGTAGATATAATACAAATCATATATATGACACCAAGTTATTTGAAAGCAGCTAAAAAAAAGTCAACACCAATTTTATTTCTAAGTGGCTATATATATTATGAGTAAAAAGAAAAAAAAAAAATCCAAATTTTAAGTGTTTTCAGTAAAAAATAGAAATTTTGTTTGTTTTTTTAGCCTTGTTCTTACACAAGGTCAATTTGCTTGTCCTGTTTTCTTCTTGGATATTAAAGACGTGATTAGCAGTTCTATACTCAACTCCGAACATTTTTGTACTGAGATTGAGATGGATGACACAATACCAGGGGTGATTCTGAGTAAAAAAAATCTGAAATTCACAGCAACTTTTCTGAAAGGGTATAGCAGAGGAGGGGGGGGATCCCTCCCTGTGCTAATTATGCATTTTTTATGCAGTCCTTTGATGAAATTCACGTTTTTATGCAATTCTTTGGCAAATTTTGCAGGGTTTTTTTCGCAATCCTTTGACAAAAACTATGCTGTTTTGCGATCCTTTGACAAAATTTACAAGGCTTTTTTTGTGATCCTTTGCAAGATTTACGGGGGGATTTTTCACGATCCTTTGACAAAATTTGTGTTTTTTTTTGTTGTTGTTGTTGTTTTTAAAGATTCTTTGATGAAATTTGCATTTTTTCGCTGCAAGATCCTTTGACGAAATTGACGATTTTTTTTTTTTAGAACAATTGCCGAAATTGATTTTTTTGGCGACCTTTTGTCGAAATTTGTAATATTTTTATGTCCGAATTTTCAGACGGACAACTGATTTTTTTTTTTTAATTTTCGAAAGAGAATCACCTTTGCACAATACAAATATTGTAAATTTTTAATAATTTTGCTATCCCTATACAGTGAAAAATTGTTAATGGATAGACTAATTTTGCGATTTTTTGTCATGACACATTAACAAAATTCGCTTTTTCTTTTTGCTTTGATTTGTTGATGAAGTTTGCAATTTTTATTCAACAATCGATTAACAAATTTCGTGATTTTTTCTGTTTTCGATTTCCAAATTTAGCAATACTTTTTCAACGGCCAATTGACGAAATTTGCAATTTTCCTTCAACAACCGATTGATGAAATTAGCGATTTTTTTTCAACAAACGATTGATGAAATTAGCGATTTTTTTTCAACAAACGATTGACGAAATTAGCGATTTTTTTTTTTTTAAGACAAATTGACGAAATTAATGATTTTTTTCCCTTGAGCGATTGAAGAAATTCTTGATTTTTTCTGAGTACGATAGACTAAAACAGTGATTATTTTTCATAATCCATTAACAAAATTCACGGGCATTTTTCTCTGCAACTCATCAGCGAAATTTGCAATTTTTATTCTACGAGCGATTGATAAATTTCATGACTTTTTTTTCCCGACATCAATTGATAAAATTCACATTTTTTTTTTTTTCTATGACCAATTGATGAAATTCGTGATTATTTGCTTGTATCCGCTAAACTAAATTCATGATTTTTTTTCAGCATCTGATTGACGAGAAATTTACTTTTTTTTTTTTTTTTTTTTAAATGACTGACTGACGAGATTCATGATTTTTTTTTTTTTAATGACCAATTGATGACATTTGCAATTTTTTCTGCATGCGATTGATTGACACAAATAGTGATTATTTTCCAACATCAAATTGGTGTAATTAACATTTTTCTTATGATCAGTAGAGTTTGAGCGACACAAAAATTTCTTCAAAACTGTTTTCAAAACTAATATTTGTTGAGCTTTTTGTTCTTTTCTACATCACATTTTCAGTTCGAATTTCAAGTTTTTTAATTCATTTTTTCCACTAAACATAACAATCTCATAAACTCGGAAGGATTGATAGAAAAACTCGTAAATCAGGGGTACACACGGAACACAATCACCCCTGTGTTACTGTTCTATGAATCGTAAGGCAACCTTTATAAAAAGGAATTAAAAATGTATAAAATTCAACTTTGAAAAGTTTAATAAGAGGATCAGATAGAGGAGTGTCTACTGTACTTCTATTCCTGATTGCCAATGAAAAAGATTCGAAAATGTTGGTAACTGAAGTCCAAGAAAAAATTTCATAATATAGAAAATAGCTGAATTGTAATGTAAGTTAAATGAACCAAATCCCATTGAAATTGGGCTCTTAGAACCCAAGGAAAGAATGCGCCCTAAGCGGTGGAAGGCACCCCCCCCCCTATCTGTAAATTTTATGAATTACTTTTAACAATAACATTATATTTAATAAATGGATGAAATCCCTTATCTAAAGTTACCTTTAAAGTAATGTGATTTTTAATTTATGGCTTTAGTGAGTAATCGTAAGTTGTTGCCGAAAAAGGAGATTAAGGTTCGAAAATGGTGGTAGTTGAGGCATAAAGAAGGACCAGGCCTAAAAGACAGGGTCTTAACTAGAACGTAGTTGTGCATAAGAAAATATTTTAGTAGTTTTAAAGTACTGGAGGACGCTAAAACTATGTTACAGAAAATTGTAACAGAATCGGATCATTTTTAAAGAAGCTGCAACAAAGGCCTCAAGGAGATTAATATTCAAAATTGGTAGTAGCTGGTCTGAGAAATTTTTTTGTTGTTCATATAGTAGCTGGAGGGCTTAAGAAGTTGTTAGAATAAAAAAGTTAGTGAACCGGACCATTTTTAAGGGCACAAAGGTGGCCAAATGACAGTTAAGAGCAGGGACCCAACATGAAAACATGTTAAAACATCTTAGTTCTTAGCACTTTATATCTTCAATTAGTCAAAATTAAGCATAGGATATAAATTTGCAATTGAATAAAAATTTTAAGCAAATGCGCAAAAAAAAAAGGGAAAATGCTTAAAAAAGGGCCCCGATAAAAATATGAGGGTGTTGGTCCAGGAAGCAGAGTCCAAGACTCAACTTTAAAATTATGCACTGAGAAGGTGAGAAAATTAGGGGTGAAAAATGGCGCACAAAAAGTTCAACGGGATCTGGACTGGGGCCCCTGGATCTTAACTGGAATGTAGAAACGTGAGAATAACTAAATGGAAAAGGATCCCGAAAAAGACTATCATATTAAAAGGAAGCAATTTATTAACGATTTAGGGCATAAAAACATCAAGGGGTCCTATACCGGGGCACAGGTGGCGAGGGTCTTAACTGGAATGTAGAAATGGGAGAATAAGTAAATGGAGATATGGTCCCCAAAACGAAGAAGATCACATAAAATGGGGGAAAGTTATTAACAATTTAGGGCATAAAAACTTAAAGGGGCCCTGGATCTTTAAAAATTAAAAATCTGAGCATCCGGTGCATCAGGACCTGTCTTGGACTATCCTCACTTAAATTTTCAGACTTCTACATGCAGTAATCACAAACAGACAGACAGAAATACATGTACAAAAAGTGAAACTTTCTTTTATTAGTATACATATACCTTTAGAAAAAAAAATTATCTAAAGCTGAAAGCAACCTTACATTTAGAAATATTACAAATAAACAATAAATGTCTTTGCATCATGAAAAATAAGAAACACTAAGTAATATGAGAATTAGAGGGGGGGGGGGGGATGTACTATTTACATGTGAAAATTTTACCTTTTTTTTCTGAAATTCTACAAAAGTGGTAAGGATAAAAATGATTGTATGCATAGTGCCAAACTGTAGAAATTTGCAAGTAGAAATAAATAAGGTAGATAACATGATAAAAGAATAAGAAATAAGATAAAGAGATACTATATTTTTTATTATAAATTATATTTCAAATTTTAAAGACATTATCAGTCAGAATTTCAATTTTGTTTTACAAAGTTAACGATAGATTTAAGACCATTTCACTAAAAATATTATTATATCATAACTTCTTTCATTTTTATTGACTGATACTTTAAAAAAAAAAGTAATTTTTTTAAATTAATTTTAAAAGATAAAGATTTGAAATGTCTACTAAAGTAATAAACAGGCAAATTTACCTTGAATGATGAACTACAATAAAACCTTGCTGGGATAAGTGAGTATAAACTTCATATTTTTCAACAGCTAATTTCCCTTTCAACATAACAGAATATGCTTCTTCAACACTTAGTGGCATTTTATTGTGTTCCACCTCAATGACACCCTAATAAAATTTAAAAAATTGCAAAAACTACAAACAAATCAGTATTTTATGTTACATAAAAAGGTTTTTGACTACATTTTATCATTAACAAACGAAAATTATCATTTTATGCAGAAATTCAAAGATACTATTTATTAATATACAATAATAAAAATTGAGGACACCAGATGCCAAGGGGTATAAGTGACAAAATTGAAAAAACTGAGCTAAGTGCACAAACTATCTGGAAATAACGCTATTTGTTTGATGGTAAAGAAATATAAGTGATTTTCTAATTATATGCTGTGTTCTAGAGGTCAACTACTTAAGCTCTTTAAACTACTTAACCTCTTTAATTTCTACTTAAACTTAAAAAATATATTGTACTCCACTTTTCTTTCACAGTTTTTGAAGTAAGAGTTCAAAGACCACTATGAAATGAGCAACAGTTTCGTATTTTAATTCCGTCAATTACTATTGACATTCAACTTTGAACTCAATTTACTCCAAATCTAAATTTTGTCACTTGTATCCCCTTGGCTTCTGGGGTTCTCAATTATTTCTGCACTACAGCCCAAAAAAAAAAAAAAAAAAAAAAAAAAAAAGGTTTATGTCAGATTTTGACATTTTGAAAAAAGCATATTTAATTCTTTTTCTTTTCAATAACTATGAAAGTTTATTGAAAAAAATAATTCCCTGCCTTAATATATACATTAAAGAAAGCACATTAGCTTTTTTTTCTTCTGTTATATGAAGCAGGATGGTTGTTATGCCAAGACAAGCTTTAAAAATAATAATAAATACCAAACCTGCCAAAAGAACAAACTTAAGGAAACAAACATCAGAATGATTACTTACAAGAAACAATTTCTCACTGTTAATTTGACCAAACATGCCGGCATAAAATAAAACAATGTCAAAGGAACCAAGCATTGCAGAAAAATAAAATGAAAAGTAGAAGAATGTAATGAAGAAATTCTTTAACTTAAGAAGAAACTCGTCTTCGTATGTGAATTATAAACGGGGATAGAATTTTAAAAAATCAGTGGCGATGCTAATTTTAACATTTTTGTCCTTCTTTGTCAGTTTAAATTTTAGAACATAGAGACTTAAATAATAAATAGAGAAAAATAAGGACTTAATTTTTCCAGAGGTAATTACTTAAGCTATATAAAGTTCAGTTTCAAAATTTTAATTTTCTATCGTTAATTAGCAAAAAATTTAATTGTTTCTAAAATTAATAAAATATCCGAAGAGATAAAGCCACCACACAACCGCATATTATGTACATTATAATAGCGCAAATCAGATATGAGACTGATCATTTCGCGTTTTATCTGCAGAGAGACTTTTTTCCACAGAATTATTTCTTTAATAAAACTGATGAGATTCCTCTCTAACTCTGGATTTTATCACTAGAGTCACCTATTGTGTCATTTATCCACAAAATATACCCTTTTTATAATAAAAAATTTACTATTATTTTTTATGCTTATTCCTATCCTAACATTTTATAAATATATTTTTTATAATTGTGAAGGTATTCATCACAAGTACTAAAACGTTTAAGATGACATTACTGCAATAATTTCTAAGAGAATATTCTCAAATATTCATCTTAATGTGAGTCAGTATTCTACAGGACGTTCTCTAAAAGTTTATTACCAAGAATTTCACATTTCTAATATCAAGTATTATAATAATTACTCAAACAATATGTGTGAAAAAATTATGGGTACTTTTCTACTATAGAAGAACATGGCATTTTTTTTTAAACCAAATTTTGTAGCAAATGGGCTATTTTTAAGAGAGATAGAGCCTAGGGGTACGAGATGAAATCTCACAGTGTTTAAATCATGTTACTCTTTTATTTCTTTTGGCCTTATACATCGATGTTGTTTAAATTTAAATCCATATTTATTTTTACGCGAGCGTTTTTGTTTCAGCCGTACATCGGAAAATTTCCTCCGTATCATTGCGCTTGGAGCTGAAGCTTTTTCTCTCAAGTCTGCACGTATTGTGATGACGTCATCGGAACGCCGTATCTTGCGACGTAAGCATTGATTGGGGGTCGACCTTTCGGAGGCGTGTTTAATTGACGATCGTAGAGGAAATAAAAATAAAAAATTTTAAATGCATTCTTTTAGATTTGCTTATTAAGATATTGCTTAATTTTTTTTAATTCTCTAATAGAGTTAAATCTTTTTTTTCCGATACTTTTGTCCTCTCCATTTCTTACTATAAATTAAAAATTTTGTTCATTTTAAATCAGAATCTGTTTTTGTTGGTGATCTGTCATGAAATAGTTTTTGTGTTTAAAAATGATCGCAGGGACGCGGACTCCGGTCTGCTCACCGATGGATGTGGGATCCGGTGAAAAGCTTTTCGAAAATAATGTCTGCGATTTTAATAACGCCTGTTAAATTAATTTTTCTGATGGCTTAGAAAAGTTTTTTAATTGTTTTTTCTTCATCAATATTAAATTCATTTTGTGCTGCACTTTAATTTTTAAAGAAATATCTCCGAGTGGAGTAGATTATTTTATTGGCCAAAGAATTGATTTATGAATGGTGACCAACGGGAAGCTTCTCTTCTCTTCCAAAAAAGACGGAATAAAGCTTTAATTTATACTGTTATTAAGTCCCCTCTGGGCAATTCCATCGTAACAGACTAACAGTCATAGAGGAAAAAATGACTATCTTATTTAAAAAATAATAATCAGGTAATTAAAAGATGGCTACAAATAGTATATGATATTATAAGATAAATTAATGCAGTTTATTATGAATAAATTATTTAATGTGAATAATTATCATTAAAAAAATGGTATTGTAACAGACAAACAGTAATTACCATGCTTTTCGCACACCTTAATATTTATCGATGTTACTTATAAAATAACATACAATTTATTTTAACAAAAATGTATTTTCATTCAGAGGCAGTTTAGAAACATTCGACTTCCACAAAATGTGACTGTTGCCACAATATATTTATGAAAATATGTAATCTTACTTGTTACAGACCAACATCCAATATGCAACAGACAAATAAGCTCTTGAAATGAAGCTATGCTGATTATAATGGATTTTATTGATTTTGACTATTCAACCTTTTATAAAATACTTTGCAAATATAAAAAATATAGGTTTAATACTATCAGAAAATATGTCTATTACCTATTTGATGTAAAAAATAAAATAGTAAAAATCGTAACATTGGCTTGGAATTGCCCCTCTTCATTTTATTACAGACAACACGATCCAAGTAAGAACTTTCTTTTCTTTCATTTTTTTACAATTGCTTGATAGTAAAGAACCAAATGGATATTGCAATTTACAACGCAATTTTAATTAAAAGGAACTTCATGACTAATTTTCCTTTAATTAACTACTCAATATAAACATTAATACCACATTTAAATGTAGTAATACCACAAGAAGGATGGCCAAACAGACAAACAATTCCATAACTTATAAAAGAACTTAATAAACATCATCTATAAATTATTGTATATTTTCAACTCAAAAATTTAGAACACAATCATGAAAATTAAAAAAATAGGAAAAAAAGCTTCATAAAACATTTTTGTTTCTTTTATAAATCCCATTTGTGGCTGTAAAGTTTTGGAACAAATCTGTGTGTATTCTTCATGCCTATGAAAGAATACATGAATTCAGACAAATAGTTAGAATGGTTTTTCAGTAAAGAGGAAAATAAGAAATTTAAAAAAAGGACAAAAAATACCTTTTCCAGAAGAAAAAGGGCCTCCTCTGGCGATAACAGACATTTTCCATTAACAGTAACTCCCATATGCTGAGTTGTTTTACCCTATAATAAAAGATCATGATTACAAAATAGCAAATTTTAATTTGCTAACAGTTATTTCCATAAGGTATATTTTCAAAATTAATTTTGTGATGGCTCACAAAGAATTTCGTTCTAGTGCCATATGTATAGTTTAATGAAAAGCAAAACTATTTTATTGAATACAAAATATAGAGGGGATTTACAACAATAGAAATAATAATTTTTATTTCATTATTGCTATCTAACACATGGTTTACACTTGTCCCTTATAGCTTTAAACTAGTTTAAAACTTATCTTTTATTTCGTAGTTTCCTGTGCTGTAACCCTGATATTTCAGGTCTATTTATTTTAGGAGAAATTATTTCTGTTATTTAAATGAAGCATCACTTGTTTTTAAGAATTTAAAGTTGAAATAAATGAGTTAAACTTACTGTTACTTTGATATCAGATAAAGGGCAAAATTAGCACTAGCCACCAGTCACAGGGCCAGTAAATGAGAAAAAGTGGCAAGTGAAATTTTGTCTATCAGCGGCCTCCTTCCTACCACTTTTTTTACGAAGGAGAGAATAAAATTTTCTTGCATTTCATCAAGTATTCTACTTTTTTTGTTTGCAATATATTTATTAACATATTTATTTTGGGCCATTCAATTTTAGATTATTACTTATAGAAATTTAACTGTTTAGTATTTTTAAATAAAAAAGTGGCCACTTAAAAAACTAGTCCTACCGGCCAGTGGCCGCTAATGAAATTTCCCAGTTTTGCAGATATTAGAGTATTTATATATCAGATTAGAATATCAGATATATTAGGATATTTGAATATCAGAGTGGTTTGTTAACTTGCATGAGCTTCATTTATCTGAAGCTTCATTTCTGTGCTCATACATGACATTGGCTGTTCCGATTAGATTGGTATGCGATTGGCTGATCTGTAACACACCCTCTTATGTGAGTGGAATTCCTTGATTCCATTTTTCAGATGTACATAGGACATGCAACAGTATGAGATAATGCTGCTTTTATGTTTATTTTTCCGCTCACTTGCTTAATTTACCTATTTTTTTTAAGTTATCCCGATTTAAATATGGTTTAAGTTTTGTTCAGTTAATTACTTTCCGTATGGTGTTATTTTATTTAGTTCAAATGGACTTTCCGTATGGTGTTATTTTATTTAGTTCAAGTGGACAAGTTTCATGGAAATAGTTTTATCATGTTATGATTTAAAGATTCTGCAAAGTTTATTTGAGGAACTTTAGTTTTATTTACGATGAACAGCTGAATAGTTTCGAGCAAACTATACCGAAACTCCTAACATCTTGTTACTTCCTTCAGAAATTTTCAACATTACTCCTCGATTTGAGCTCTATCGTTTCAAATGAGACTTGTTTATTTATTTCTACTAGCCACCTGTGACGACCAGTTTGGTCTCCTTTAGATGTAATCAAAGCATTGAAACATGTTACTTTTATTCATAGTTTAATTGATTTGTTTAATTCTTCATCAAATAACAAGATTTGGATAGAGAAATCAAGAACTCTTTGCAGTAATGGCAGTATTTTTTATATTTTTTTATTGTTATGTAGTTAATATTTCTTGACAAAAGTCGCTTAACTGCCTTAGTTATTTGTGCTTTATCACCGTGTCTGCTTATTAACTGCAATACATTCATTAAAGCAGAAATTTTTAAATCTTCCGTAATTGGGCCCACTGCTAATTGGCGTGTTTTAGCTAATACAATTTGGTGCAATGAAGTTTTTTTTTTATGAAAAGCTTTTAATGATGTAATTAAGCCATATTGTTTCTAAATATGTTTTCTGTTTCACAATAACCTTGGCAGTAGACTCAATTACATAAGATTAGAAAATTTATCATTATTTTCATATAATTGCATTGGATAATGTGTCATAATCGACTGTGTACTAATTGATGTATTTTAGTGAGTACTGTTTGGTGAAACATAAAACTTTTGAAAACAATTTATGACAGATTCCCTTTAAAACATAATTTTTGTCAGTATATACAACTTTTGGCACTTGGCTTAAAAAAAAAAACTGGAAAATTTCATTTTTGGCCAGTTTTATAAGCAGTCACTTTCTTTAAACTAGTGGTTACTTTTTTATTTAAAAGTACTAAACAGTAAACTTTTGTTAAAATTTCTGTTAGTATTAATCTAAAATTGAATAGCCCAAATAAATATGTTAATATAAACATATTGCAACCAGAAAAAGTAGAATCCTTAATGGAATAAAAGAAAATTAAACTCTCTCCTTGTAGGAAAGTGGCCATAGGGTTGTTGCTGATAAACGATTTTTAGTAGCCACTTTTTCTCATTTAGTGACCCTGTAGCCGGTGGCAAGTACTAATTTTGCCCTTTACCCTTGACATGCAATCTTGTTAAAATTAACCGACTTTCTTTTAGATACTGATGATTGTCCAATTTTGTCTTTCTTTGCTCTCCTTTCTTAATATAGTTAAAACTTTTTGGTACTCTTATATTAGCTGGACACAGGTTATAAATCGCCAGACATTGTTCCTATATTATATCCATATTGTATTTATTTCATTTAACATATAAAGCTTTCAGTCATTTCATTTAAAATACACGGCTTTCACTCACTTCATTCAAAACACATCCCTTTCAACAATGTCAGTTAAAATACTAAAAAGATAAAATAATACTATAAACAAAAACATTTTATTTTGACATAAAAGAATTGTTTTCAATTTACAGATGCAAAATATAAAAGTTGGTATCGGTGAAAAATAAAAAAAGTATATATTGGCGAGATTTGCACCTGGCTAACATAAAAGAACAGAGTTTTCATAACTGCATATACCACTGACAACGACATTAAACGCTTAATGTAAAATGACTTCTTAGATTCCAGGTTAAATACCCTGCGCCAAAAATAATGCCTAAAATGCTAATTATAGTAACCTTTTTTTTTCTTTTGATATTTTTACTGTACAGTACAGTTAATATTATGTAGTAGAAATATTAAAGGCAATTGCAGAAGCATTTATGTATAACTGTATAAGGTAGTTTCATATAGACATAGATATACAGGTAGTATGTGATTAGAATATATCTCATACATTCCGGCAGATATAATATACAACCAAAAATGAAAGAACCATTGGTAAATAGCTTAGCTACAAGCAGTTAATCTGATATTATGTGTTTAATAATCGTATACTAAATTATTGTTTTGTATTATTTTAGTTTGCTACAATATTATTTACCATTTTTAATCAGTGATGCCGGAGGACGCACTATAATGTATCATTTAAGCAGAAATTTGGAGAAGGAATGCATAAAAAAATTGTAATGGGTCCCCTTCAGGATGTATAATTTCCAAATTGAAAGATTGTAAAATTGGCATATTATGTATTAAATACATAGAATCTGTCTTATTTTTTTTTTAATGCAGACCCACATTTGTGAAAAAGAACCCAGTATTTCAGAAGTGTCTGGGTAACAGAAACCCAGGATTTAAAAAGTCTAGCGGCAGTACTGTTTAATATTATGTTAATAAATACATATTAAATGGCTGTTTTGAAGACAATTGGTAATTGATGATAGTAAATATATTTGTTGATTAACAAAATTATGCTAAACTGATTGACTTATAGGCGCAAGTTACTTTTTTTGAAGCACTGCAAAATTCTTCACTGAAGAACTTGATTTTCGAATGATTACCTCCATGGTTTAATAATTTATATCTCACAATGAACGAATCTCTTTTTGTTTATTTTAATGGAAAAAGATATTATGTTTTCAACCTAATTTATACTGAAGTTACCTCAGAATACATACATATGAGTATTTGAATCTAACTCATCTATCAAACCTTTTTTTTTTTTTTTACGATCTTTCTAAAAATGTAGCTCTTATGCGGTTTTATTAAAAAAAATACCTTTGATTAAAAATGCCCATCTGGCATATCTAAAGTGAAGCGGTCAGCCCATAACTGTTGATGACAGTCACATGACTTAGGCTATTATTATAGAGATAAACTTTGCTGCTTATAATTATCAGTTATCACTGGTGCAAGATATGAGTACAAATTATAAGCAATGCACATATAACTAAACTTTGAAAACCCATTCCACATGATCATTAAAATCTGCAGGCTTAGCGATATATGTACACATAAAACACATTTTAATTAGAAATTTGTATAATTAGGAAATCATTCTGTGTTACCGATGAATTACTTATATTTTATTCCATACAAAAATTAGAAATTTTGGACAGAGGCATAGAGAGAAAATTTGGGGATAAAGTTTCTAAACAGAGGTGCCATTTCAAAACTTTCTTAAGGGAAGGAGGAGAGGGGGAGGTTGAAGTGGGCAATCATTTATTCTGATGATGTTGCACACATGTGAAGAAAAATTGATACAGTTTTATTCTCACATGCATTTTACAAATTAGTTAAAATTCTTGATAATGTTAAATATGTTTTGTTTTGAGAATGTTGAAATGGCAAATAAAATTGATAATTGCGACTAATTTCTGGGCTTAAAGTGTAGTTTTAAAGCTAATATTTCCAGTTTAGTTTGACAATTTCCCTTTTGTGCAGTTTTTTATTTCTTACACAGATTTATGATAATTGATACATTCTTAAATATCACATTCTTGAAGGGGCAACTGCCTCCCTAGTCTCTCCCAAATAGCACTTCTGTTTCCAAAGAACCGCATCTATATATTCACATAACAGGGAAGTAAATCTAGGGGGTATTAATAACATTGATTAAATTTGTTATTTTGAAAATAAATTGTTTTATAATCATTTTGTATCTTAATAACTTTAATTATAGTATTTCAATTATTTTTTATGAATTTCATTCTAAATGAAATTAAAGTTTAATTATTATGTACTGTCGTTTCCAAGCAAAATATTATTTAAATAACACAAATATTTAACAACTGTATGTCTGCCTTTTGAGCTATAGAAGCAAAGTATATACAATTTTCCACACCAATTTAGACAAAAATTTTGCATCTAGCAGGTTACATTATTTTTACATAGAAGTTTTCTCGAGAAGACAGAGAGAGAAAAAACATCTTCTAAATAATTTATTTCAACTAATTTAAATGCAAAATATTAAGCTGAAAACCTTTGTATGGTTAAAAATTAAATATTCATTCATCTATTGGCATAGATAGTAAATGCAAAATAAACAGAAGTAGCATATTTAATTATTACATTTTTAATTAAAAAATCATAAAAGCACCTTAAAAGAACATAATTTTAAATCTTTTGGAACCTTCCTGCACAAATCCTTTAGCTTTATGTAAAGCGGTTTCTTTAAGAAACTGCACAAACACAAAAACAGTTGTCTTTCTTTATTATTATTTTAGATACTTTATGAAACATACTTTATACAGCATTTTCGTAGGTTACATAGTTTCGTAGGTAAATAAGGACAATATTTTGAATAAAAATTAAATATACCAGCAAAATGTAACAATTTATAAAGATATTAATGGAAAATCTCTAATCCAATGTTAGGATAAATATCAAAGCAACATACTTTTAAATGAGGTAGAATCGCAATTTTCTCTTGATCATTCCACTGGGCTTTCAAACAGTCTTTACTGTAAAGATATAAAAGTTATAAAGTAAGTAGAAATCAAATTATACATTTAATTATGAAAAGGATTAACATTTTCAAGTAATAATTAGAATTATATTTTCTCATTCATAAACATTTAGTTTTTTTTTTTTTTTTTTTTTTTTTTTTTAAGGGGGGGGGGGGGTGCAAGGAGCAGATTTTCACATTGTTTGTGTTTTGCAGTTGTCATTTTAGCAGATAAAATTATTTTAAGCTCATTTAGTTTCAAAATATATAGCAATACAATATTTTAAAACCCTAATTGTGTACATATAGCACACACTGTAACATATCAAATTTTAGCTGAAAATTTGAAATTTAATGTTTTTTTACTATTTTTCTTATTATTAGACCAATTATAGATTTCAAATATATATATATATATATATATATATATTTTTTTTATAGAAATAGAAAAAATCATGCAGTGAAGGGTTAACATATAAATCAAACTAATCTTAAAAGAGTATATGTTATTTAAATCAAATTAAATTTTATGGGTGTATGTTTATAATACACTCTAAAGCACACACCAAGGAGGCATGCGACAAAAAGCATGAGACAGTGAAACAAATTCTGATATTCAAACCGATTTCTTCTTTGCTAACAGGCTGAAATTGTCTCCTGGATAGAGATGGGAATGCTCGGAAAAAACCCGGAAAAGTTGGGAAAAAAAAACGGTTTTTTTCCGAAGGGCTATTTTTCAATTTTTCCAAATTGGAAAAATTGAAATTTCATTTATAAAGTAATGTAGTCAAAATTTTATAATTGCTACATTCTGATACTTTTATTTATATTTTTTTCCTGTTTAGTGTCCCTCATGAAAACCTTAAAATGTAAAATCTTATCTATGAGCAGGGATGTCTTTAGAAAGAACTTGAGTCTCTTAAGGGTGTTCTTAACTGCTCTGCTCAACAAGAGCAAAATGTTTTGACACATTTACAAATTCATTTTTTAATGGAAAGATATAAAATTGGAAAACCTGACCATGGAAGCGATTTGGAATTGACCTGTGCTTTCCATTTTTTGATCCATAAGTTAAATATTGAGTTATAGGCGATTTTGATCACGTGACAAACATATTTTTCACCCATTCTTGACTGCTATTCTGCTTTTGCATTGCAATTCGGTTCAAAACTACCACTTTGATACTATTTTCTGAAAGATCTATTGCGTTTGCAAAAAAATGAAAAAAAAAACAGCTTGATTACATAGTTTTTGAACAACAACACCTGCTAGTTTCATGCATTTCTGAACAAAAATGAATTAAAACTTATATCACAAAGTTGTCCTTTTGGATTTGTGAACAGCCTAAAAGGATCCTTCACAGTTTTTCCCCTTAAAACATATGACCTTTAACGAAATTCTTTCTCTTAAAAATAGACATTTCAGAATTTTTTTACAATCTCCAAATTAAATTCTTCACAAAGAATTTAAAAAAAAACCTGTTGTATAATAACTGCAATAACCAATGAATCTATTATCTAGCTGTTTATATCTGTACCTTGGAACAAAAAGGGCCGATGTCCATTTTTCTCAAATGGCAGAAAACCCAATTTAAGTTTGAGGAATTTTAAGAATCTTGCTACGATTTCTGTACTATTAATTTTCAAAGTTGTACCTCTCAATTCAGCAATGTTTTTCTCACTACAATCTAATGTTACATTGATTTATTTTTTTTTTTACATTTTAAATTGGCCATTTTTACATTAACAGTAAGTAACATTGGCCTCGACAAAATATTTTGTTTTCAATGATCTAATATTGGGAAGACTTCGGCCCTTTTAACAATTGCTTTATATCGCATCCTGAATTCATTCGTGCATTTAACTCAAATTTCTCAATTTTGGACATTGGCCCTTTTTGTTCCAAGGTACAGATATATACAAAGGATGAAAGGACCATCCCAATAATGTCTAAATAGAACTTAAATATGACAAATTTGCAAAATTCTAATTACATTTCATTTAAAAGTTTTTTAAAAGTTCACAAGTTTTTATAAAAGTTCACTACTTCGCAAAAACATGATCGTGTGAAAAAAAATCCAAGCAAATCCCTGGTAAGATAATGAAATGCGACTTCTCTTGTTAAAAATGAAAATTCATGTGCAAAAGTATTTCAATATTATACTAATAAATGAAAATGGTAAGATGGAAAATTTAATGTAAAATTTGAAACATGCATTTATTTTTATTAGCATGGCTGTAATTTTTCACTATTGTTAAAAAAATTTCTTTTGATAATAACATGTAGTTGAAATTATTTCTTTTTTGAAATATAGATTCTTAGATTTGTCTAAATGTATTTTCAAAAAATATAAATCCATACAAACTTTGCAAAGAAAATGTAAGCAAATCTGTGTGAAAAATCTAATTGAAAACAATTTTTAAACATATGGAAAAATCCACCTGTTTTAAAAGTTTCATTTAAAAAAAAAAAAAATACCGCTTTCAATATTAAGGATCTAAATCTTACTAAAACATAGCTTGGGTTTAGTCTGGAAAGCTGTACCAAAACCACATATACAGGAAATGAAAGTTATAACTGTAAGGGGGGGGCAGGGGAGTAATATTTTAAAATAATACCAATTTTTAAACAACGCAAGATTTGAAAAGGATAATAATACTTATAATAATGCCAGAACTACTATAATTTGTTTTGTTTTTTTACACTGGCATCCTTTACGTATTTGAAAACCAGTACTATGTAGATGTGATGCACAATACAGTTTAAAACTGCTTTAAAAACTACAGTGATATTGGTTGAAACTAAAGTTTTTGATATAATTAAAAAAGTGCTACTGAAAAATCATTTTAACAGACACATAATATATTACAAACACTGGTGTTAAATTAAGCAAGAAAAGCTACTGTCAGAATTCTGAGACTGAAAGGATAAACTTTTAAAAGCTGGCTTTTTTTTAATAACATGTAAAGGGAAAATAATTTTTTTTTTTAATGTGCATAAATATTGAAAAGTTTCTTATTGTATACTTTTTAAGAAAATATAACTTATTTTTGAGAAACATTTATAGGAAATCAATTTTCCAAGTTTCCCAATTTTTCCAGAAAAAAACTGAAAAAAAACGGTTTTTTTCCGCCACTTCAACTTTTCCGGAAAATTTACATCTCTACTCCTGCATCACACTTTTTTGTCCCATGTCTCTCTGGTATGTGGCACGCCTTAGAATGCACTTTCATTTTCAATAGCAATTCTCTGCTTGCTTTTCTTTGTAGACATTCACTGAACAGATAAGGGATTGATTGATTGGGATAGCAAAGTAAACACATAACAAAGAAAAATTTACTTATTTTGGCCACTGACCAAACAGGTGTTAGTTACAAATCTATTTTTCTTGAAGGAAAGAACTTTAATCAACTATTAAAAGGTATTTGCTTGAAGTTACTATTGCACACTGAAAAATTGATAGCAAAACTGATAGCAAAATTTTGTATTATAATACAGGGCAAATTGAAAAATATTTTAACATAAACATGGCAAGTGGGAAAAAGTATACCATATGGCTCCATTTTAGACAAATTACAACTGTTTCAGGTAAAGCAGGAAAATGAGTTTTTCTCTACAAAGTATTATATTTGGCTTAGCTAAAAATTTCATGATTACATTTCCCAATTTAAAGTAAATAAATAAATGGCTACCTTGATACCTTGCCTATTTTTTTCTCTGAAAATGTCAATAATAGCAGCGTTCGAAATCCTTGGTGGTCCGCTGGTCCGAGACCACTAAAAATTCAATCGGACCACTAATTTAAAAAATTAAGTGGTCCGAAGGGCCAGTAACTAACAGTAACTTTTTCCCCTCTCTGACAGGTAAACGTAAATTTTCCCATCCCTGAGAAAACTGCAATCAAACATTACAATATGCATAAAATTTGCATAAAAACTTAGTCAGTTAAAATAAATAGACGGAAATAAAAAACATAATAATTTCAGTTTTTGTTTATGTACTATTTATTTAATTTTTAGCAAATTATAATTTTACTTTTATTATGCTGAAAATTTTGGGTAACTGAAAGGAAGTTTGGTTTATATTCTCGGAGGAGGAGAGGGGGGGGGGGTCACTCAAAGGGTTTAGGTACTTATATAATTTTATGTAGCAGTCCAGTGACGATGTCTGCAGACCAGTCCTTGGGATCAGTGATTTTTTTTTTAATCAATTCTACCGCTGAAAATAGTCAGGGTTGCAAAATCGCTAAAAAAATGTCGGTCATAGCAAAAAAGATGACAGACGATCAAGGGAGAATATGCAAGGGATATACAAAAACTCATTCAATTTCATTATAAAAATTAACAAAAGGTTAACAGATAAGATTAAAAATTCAAAACAATATTCTTGTATTTAATAACATTTGTTATAATACTTGTCCCCAAGCAGCATTAGCGATAAATATACAAAATATTATTTTGTCTTCAAAAACATCGGTAAATTAGAAAAATTTTGTTAAAAAAAAAAAAAAAAGATCTATTCAATCTATCTTTTAACGTGCTTTTACAAACAAAATACCAAAGTTCTCCAAATGTTATTTATGAAAAAAGAGATAGAGAGAGAGATGGGGGGGGGGGGGGGGGGGAGGAGAGAATTTGTAAAAAGCAAATAGTATAAAATTTTGTAATGATAATGATTCTGAGATTCATATAAATATTAAAATTGATCTAAGCCCAATAAAAAACAATTATGTTTTCAAAACAAAATACAAAAATTTTCCAAACGTTATTTCTAAAAAAAGAGGGGAAAGGGAATTTGTAAAAAGTAAATAGTAAAAAAAACAAAAAATTTTGTGCATGCATGTGGCAGTAAGTAAAAAATACTGCATGTATGAGCACTGCATGACCATAAAGCAAAAATTCAAAACAATATTCTTGTATTTAATAACATTTGTTAATGCTTGACTGCAAGCAGCATTAGCGATAAATACAAAATATTATTTTATCTTCAAAAACATTGGTAAATTAGAAAAATTTTGGTTAAAAAAAAAAAAAAAAATCTATTCAATATGTCTTTTAACATTCCGATGAAGCAAGTAACTTTTTTCCCTTTCTGACAGGTAAACTTAAATTTTCCCATCCCTGACAAAAACCGCAACCAAACATTACAATAAGCATAAAAACTTAGTTAAAATAAAAAAACGGAAATAAAACACATAATTAATAATTTCAGTTTTTGTTAATGTACTACTTATTTAATTTTTAGCAAATTATAATTTTACATTTTATTATGCCGAAAAATTTGAGTAACTGAAAGGAAGTTTGGTTTATATTCTCGGAGGAGGAGGGGGGGGGGGTCACTCAAAGGGTTAAAGGTACTTAATATAATTTTATGTAGAGGGGCCAGTGACGATGTCTGCGGACCAGTAAACTCTGATGTTTACTGGTCCTTGGGACCAGTGACTTTTTTTTAATCATTTCTACCGCTGATAATAGGAAATTTGCATTATAAAAAAGTTTAAAGAACTTAGGTTTATAATATGACCAGCTATAAAATTAGTATTTTTATTGTTATTTTTACCTTTAAATATTTATGAAAATATATACGAAGGTTGGAACTTTACTAGTAGCAACACTTCTATAAAAACGCTATGCAACAAAACCAAAGAATATCGTGTGTACCACACGTGAGCTACATACCTACCTTACCTCTCAGCAAAAAGGCTCGTCCTTCCTATGTCACACACATGTGGAGTGAAGCGAAGAACTGATCTTTGTATTAGCTTGCAGTCTAAAGTAAGTCTTGTCAGGATGTTTTCAAAACAAGAACAGCGAAACTGAATAAAAATTGAATGCACCAGAGGTCGTACAGCACGACAATGTCATCTAGGGCTTCAAGAGGCTTAAGGGGAATCTGCATTGCCTTACAGAACTGTAGCAAAATAGGTAAAAGCCTTCAATGAAGGATGCCAAAATGTGGCAGACAAGCATCGACCAGGTTGTCCTAGTGTCAGAGAAGCAGAAGTGCATGGTGTTGCCGCACTAATGGACAATGATTAACGCCAAACGATTCATGAGCTGGCCCGAGAGACAGGATTTGCACATACGACTTTGTTGCACATTCTAAAGGAACGCCTGGGCAATAGACCGGTCCATTCGAACTATCAACAGAACAGGCACTGCTACTGGTATTCTGCGATTTCCACATCATTGGAAACGCATTATACAAAATGTTGGCGACTATATTGAAGGACTGTAAAACATGGTGACATGATTTACTTTTGTATTCCAAGTAAATAAATAGTTGTCACTATTAAAGTTCCAACCCTCGTATTCGACCAAAGGATTCATTAGTATTTTCTGGATGCTTATTCTGGGTTTAGTCTACTGGCATTTGTTTACTGAAGAGTTATAATCCTTTTATATATTGTATTGTACTACTACTAATATATATTTAAAATAATATGTAATAATGGGAGGTTGTTTTGGTGAGTTGGTGCAGTAAGGCAATGGGTGGTAACTTTAATGGTGTTAACACAACTGTAACTTTAATGGTTTTAACACAAACCCTTATTCAGAGCTCTTAAGGTAGGTGATGACATTACACGGAAGTATATAAATTTATATACATAAAAAATTTAAATACTATTTGCAATACTATTATATTTTATCTTAATTGCATTTTTAAAACTATTGAAAATGGCATGCTATAGCTTTCAAAGTTTAAAATAATGTTGTTAGTTAATTTAAATTAAAAAATTTCGATTAAATTTTTTATGTGATTTTTTTATAGCCCTCTGTAATCCAGCAAACACACAATACACCTGCACGTTGCTATAAACCATAAACAAAAACTATTATATAATTTATATAGTATTAATAATAAATACTATAATTTACTATAAAGTGCATAGATACAACAAAAAATTATTTATTAAACAAACATTTTATGTAATTTTTGTAAAAGTAATTACTTTTTAGTGATCCTTTGTAATTCCAAAGACTTCTTATTATCAGCCATAATATCTTCAACTATTTCCTCAGATGCTGTGCAGTCAGAAGGAAAATAAAACTTATGACCTTTATAAAGTTCTAAATCCTCTTTACTCTTGTTTTTAAATAGATTTTCTCGAATTGTAAATATTTCAGGTGCTCTGCAAAAAATAAAATAAGGTTACAATAAAAGTTCTGTACATTATCCAGAAAATGCAAGGTTTCCAAAACGAAAAGCAGGAGATTCTTACTTTACAGCACGCATATCTGGCAAAACATACTGCATCCGGCTGATTTGACAGTAGCCGGATATTATGATTATCTGGCAGTACATCTGGCTTGAAACCATAAAGCTATATTATGCATTTATTGTTCTAGCTCATTATTAAAATTTCCATATTACAAAGCTGATAATTTAATTTTGTAAAATACAATGTATTAATTTATTAAATTTAAAATAATTTATTAATATCAGGGGTCGATACAGGTTTTTATTCTAGGGACCCATTTTGTGAAAAACATTTGTTTAACAAAAACTCGCCCAATCCAAAGTTGCGGGTGTGACATTTACACAAACTAAATTAGCCATCAGCTAAAATATTTTTGAGCTATGGGTTCAATTTTTATGGATTTCAATGTGGACCACTTACACATACATTAATCCAAATTTTCAAGTTACTCAGTATTTTATTTATTAAAAAAAAATAATAATTCTCTCCTGTTGCGGGTGTGACATAAAAAGGACATGCATTTTCATCTTTCAGTACAAAAACTCAAAACTCTGTGAATTATAACAACAGGATGAACTGTTTTTTTTATATGTTAGACAGTAATAGTTAAATAATTATTTTATGAAAAAATTAAATTACTTACTCAATTCTTGCTTGTTTAGGAAATATTTAAAGTTTTCGTTGCGGGTGTGACTTGTGTGGGCAATAAAATAATGACATACACAAATATTTACAAAGCAGGGTTTTTTTAATTAACCAATTAATGAATAATACAATTATAATATCAAGCAAAAAAAATCAAATTTCATTTCTGATCTTGAATTTATAATTTTTGCCGGTGGCAGCTTTTTTTTTTATAATAATGCTCTGTTTCTCCCAGGATACATCTGGCTGATTTGGCCAAACATACACATTTTCTGAAATTTTTTTTAGATACTCTATTTCTATATCATCACCACCCATTTGTCTTATTTGCACAACCAACTTTTCGCTGTTTTTTTTTTTGTTGTTGTTGTTGTTTTTTAATGTGAAGAACAAAACTATTTCCAAAAATCTCCAACTTCACTTTTATTATTAATGGATATTATATCCTTATCCAGTGCTGTAGTTGGGAAAAAATATTTGTGGGAACTCACCTTATAACAGAGTAGATGTTGATGCTGCCGGACTTTTGCTGAGCCAAAAGGCAATTCAAAACATTTAGCTAAAAGCTGACTTTTTTAAATTAACAGTTTTAATTATTATATTCTAGATTTTATAGTACTGTATTTGTATAGCATTTATCTAAAAGCAATATTTAATCAATCTCATAGTAACATTTTCCATTATGAATCAAAATTTAACTAAATAACAAAAATAAATCCATATATTATATTGCTTACTGACACATCTATCCTAGAAGTTTCCATAAAGAACGATAATGAGAGGTGTTTTCTGTACTCTGTGGTTTATGACAAGCTGTCTCGTCTGTTAATCTTCTTCCTGATAGCAACCAAGATTTCACATATGGCTCAGGAGAAAATTCTTTTAAGAGGGGTACTACACGGCTTATGAATATAAGTGAACTAGCTCTTGCTATTAGGAGTGAATTTCTCGCATTGGTCATGATGTTATTCATACAGCTGAATGCTCCTTGGCATTCAGATGTTGAAATGGGTATAGTTTTCACAGTCTGGAGAAAAGGATTTAGCTCTAGGCTCATTTACAGACTAGTATGATTTGAAAAAAAAAAAAAAAAAAAAAAAAAAAGGTGTGTGCTCATATGTGATTTTTTTTTTTTTTTTTTTTTTTCCAGTAACAAACCAAATATTTCTGGGAACAGCGTTTCCACCCAACTACAGCACTGTCCTTATCAGAATGTGGCAGCAAACAAATTCTCTTTTGTGCATTTTCTGTAATTATTGCAATATTTCTTTAGGTGGAAGTATAATGTTTTCCTCATGTGCTATTTTTTTCACTACAGCGAGTCTTTTCCTTGGACTTAACGAAGATTTCGTTTAGCTTTACCAAAAGTTTGTGCTTTCGGTAACTTCCAATAGACTATTCTGCCCTTATAGCTGGAGATGGTGTGACACTTTTTGTTGAAGATTTCTTCTTCTCTCTACACTTTCTTTTGCTGCTTCTTTCATTCTGCTTTTGTCGCTGAAATTGTTTTTCTTTCTTGGCTGATGATGTGTTTTTTTTTTAAGTTTCTTTTTCTTTTCCCTCCTTGCTTTGTCGCTTTCCTTCTGTTTTTGTAGATATTCTGCGTATTTAAGGTGGTTTTCCTTAATATTTTCCCAATGATTTCGTGACCTTTCTGTGCTATTCATTCTTCTGCAAAAGAGAAGAAATTAATGTATAAATTGAATAAATATAGCACTTCAAGTCCAAAAATACATGTTTAACAAATTTTCAATATTATTGAAATTCTTTGAAATTTTTAATCTTAGATGTTAAATTTTGGTTCATTTCAAACTGACTATCTACATTTTATGCTAACTTAATAAACATTTTAATTAATAACAGTTTCAATTATTCTTATTTAATTTGAATTAAAATTAAAAAAAAAATCTTCTTGTAATATATTATTTATTTTAAAAATTGAAAAAAAAAAAAAAAAAGGTAAATGCTAGCAAATAACAAAATCATACATACATATTAAAAAAAATTGCTAAGATATTGTTGCAGAATTTTTTTTTATTTTCATAAAAATTTTGCCTTTTAAATTATTTTTTTATTCATATATCATTTACAAAAATATTATTTTCCTGTAGAAGCAACAATTTATCAATCCAAACTGAATAAATATAAATCAATTACACACAATGTCACATGCTAAAATGATGCTAATTTTGATGATGTGAACTGAGGTTCACACAACTAAATCAAAGGATATAATAGTTAGTGCTGTGACCTACATGTTTTCCAGTATATTATTCTTACATAAATTTACATATAATTTATTTAGATTGCATTTGTGTTCAATTTTAAAAGATGTTGCGGGTGTGACTTTAATTAAATGTCACACCCGCAACAGGAGCATGTCATGCCCGCAACGCTTAATAACTATAATTAAAATATTAATTAAATTTTTCTTGTGTCTGTAATTCAAAGTACCATAATAAACTATTTTTGAATATAAAGTTTCATAACTTACAGTCAAAGAATTTTTTCTGTGGAGATATAAATGTAACTTTTTGTTGCGGGTGTGACACAATAATTAAGAGTAATTAAATATGCTTACCTCTTGTAACGAAGATTAGTGAACACTTCTCTGCAGGCAAAAACTCTCAATAATAGATGTCAGATTATATACATCTAAGTTTGGAGATTTTCAGAATATTTGTTCAGCTGTACGAGGCCATAAAATGTAAAGATTTTTGGTGCAGTCTATTTTACACAGTCATAGTGTCACTTTATTAATTAAAATAAGTATGTTAATGACAAAAATTTTATTTTTTTTCAATAAAATATGAAATAGTACACTTTTAACAGTTAATGTGCAAAATTTCAATCATATTTAAGGAAATTTAAATTTTCATCCTCATGTCCACTTTTTTGTGGATTGGGCGAAACTTCTTTAAATCCCCTTGCTAAAGTTTTTGTTTTTCGTGACCTGGTTTTATTTACAAATTACACATTTTAAAACAGTTTTTATGAAAAAGAATGTTACGAAGGGGGCCCATTTTATTAAAAGGAATTTTATGAAGGGGCCTGTTTTATTAAGTTAATTTTTGTGAAGGGGCCCATTTCATTAAATTTATTTTTGTGAAGGGGCCTGTTTTATTAAATAGATTTTTGTGAAAGGGCCCTAAATAGGCCCCAAATTTTGTCTGGATCGACCCCTGAATATTTATGGCATTTTGTTTCTAAACCTTATAAAAACATGTGAACCCCGGTAGCAGAAAGTTCCAGGCAGGAAACGGGCGTCGCAGATTTTCTTTTCTCTTTTGCAGATTCTTTTTCTTCGTACCTTTATTTTGTTTTATATTATGTTTAGTTCTTTATTATTTAATACAAAAACTTAAGATTGTTATTAATAAAAATTTATAAAATGCATAAAAATGCTTCAGGTAAGTGATTGTTTGATTAATTAATGTTCAATTGTAAAATTACTTTACCTGCAGATTACTTCTTGCTCTGAAATATCTGTCACAGACACTTGGAGAATTTTCTGCTACTGGGATGTGAACAACTATAACTACTCATATGTTATGTTGCTACGTACCTTCATATCAGCAACAGACACAATTAACATGTTGAGTGCCATATCAGTCACCAATGACTGACACTGAACTTTCTGTTTAGACCGCGTCATTCATCGGTGACTGGCATTTATAGATTGTGTTACGGGAATCTTATTTCGTGGCCCAAATGGAAAGGCAGACAAAATAGACTTGCCATTCAATGTGTTAAAAAGAGAAAAAAATGCAGAATGACTCATCAAAATAAGAAAAATCTCACTTTAATGTATATTAGTGGCAAGAAAAAATAAGTTTTCTGTTCTTACAACACAAAATTTATTTTTATATAAGGTAAAATGATGCATAGAATGAAGTTCAACGCAAAAAAAACAATAAAGATATGACAGATAATAAAGATATTCTGCCATATTCATATGTATTGTCCCCCCCCCCCCCAACACACACGCACACACCACGAAAAGAATGTACTATTACTAAACTAATATTTTAATTTACTAATTTTGTTAGTTATGTTAGTAGCAACTAGCAAGAACAAGTTTTCTGTTATTACAACAGACAACACAAAACTTTTTTTAAATAGCAATAGGTCCTAACGAGTTAACAGCTTGAACATACGCTGTTACAGAAAGGAGGAGTTCCTTCTAGGCTCTAGGGTTAAATATAAGTGAAAAATTGAAAACCTAATTTTATTTTTAATTGAAAACACTAATAGAATTTTTACATTTAATTTATATTGTTTAGATTTTTCACAAACAATACCAACAATTGCTTTTATATGAAAAATAGCAATTACATATTCAAATAAAATTTTGAAACTTATTAAAAAATGATACTCTTGTCTTGACCTCGTGTAAGGAATAAACAGTCAAAGAAATCGTCAAGGATTGTTAGCCTTTTTTATTCTGATAATTTCAGTGTTTTAAACGTGGTTTGATTACAAGTCTTAAATTTGTATTTTATTTTTAGATTGATTAAGTATTAATTTTGTTATGGAATATAAACTGGAAACAAATGAAACAGATTTATCTTTTATTATTGTCTGCCTGCAAATGAAGACATAGATTAAAAAAATATCATGGTTGAAAATTATTTTTTAAAAATGGTACTTTTCGGTTAGCCGGGCGCCAGAGTTATATAATATAGACGCACGCCGTGCATGGAAAATTTTCCACAAAATTCGGAACTTTTCGGAAAATTTTCTTGAACAAAAAAAAAAAAAAATGTTAATTTTTGTTCTTGTAACTTTTTTTTTTAAATACAGAAAAAATACGATTTATTTATTGTTTGCCAGGGGTGATTCTGTTCCGAATTTTTCGAAAATTTAAGGCCTTCGGTTCCGAAAATTAAAATAATGTCGGCCATCAGTCCGAAAATTCAGGCATAAAAAAATATCACTTAAAAATAATGCAAATTTCAACAAATGGTCGCCGAAAAAAAAATCTCATGAATCGTTTGCAGAAAAGAAATCACCACTTTCATCAAAGCATCGCAAAAAAAACGTGAATTTCGTAAAAGGACCATGGAAGAAACACGGATTTCTTCAAAGGATCGTGAAAAAAGATAATTTCGTCAAAGAATCACAGAGAAAACAGCAAATTTCGTAAAAGCATAGCGGAAAAAGCCTGAATTTTGTCAAAGGATCGTGAAATAAATGCAAATATCGTGAAAGAATCACGGAAAAAATTTTATTTCATCAAAGGATCGCGAAAGAAGCACAAATTTCGTCAGAGGGTCGTGCAAAAAGCGTGAATTTCCTCAAAGGATCGCAAAAAAAAAAAAAAAAAAAACTAATTTTGTCAAAAGATCGCAGAAAAAAAACGTGAATGTCATCAAAGGATCGTGAAAAAAAATTAATTTCGTTAAAGAATCGCAGAAAAAAACGCCATTTCATAAAAGCAGCACATGAAAATTACGATTTTCATAAAACCATAACAGAAAAAGCCCGAAATTTGTCAAAGGATCGCGAAAAAAGTAAGAATTTTGTAAAAGAATCGCGGGAAAAAAAAACTAATTTCGTCAAAGGACTGCAGAAAAAGCACAAATTTCGTCAAAGGATCGCGAAAAAAAAAAAAAACACTAATTTTGTAAAAAGATCGCTGAAAGAACATGAATTTCGTCAAAGGATTGCGAAAAAAAAAGCAAATTTCATCAAAAAATCTAAAAAATAAAAAAATGCAAATTCTGTCAAAAGAGCATAGGAAAAAAACGAATTTTGGAAAGGCATAGCAGAAAAAGCGCAAATTTTGTCAAAAGATTTTGAAAAAAAAATTTAATTTCGTCAAAGAATCGCTGAAAAAAACTAATTTTGTTAAGGATCGAGGAAAACAATGCAATTTTCGTCCAAAGATCGCGAAAAGACACGAATTTCCTCAAAAGAACGCAGAAAAAATGCGAATTTCGTCTAAAGATGAAAATAAGGAATTTTGCTTAGAGGCCATTGGCCGGTAGGTTGATTATTTTAGCAGCCAGTTACTGGCTAGTGAGAATAATTTCTTTAGTAGCCAGTAAGTACATTTATGTCACTGAATATTTAATTTAAAAATATATGAGTTTAGAGTAAATAAGTAATTTAAGTAATTAATAAAAATATTTTAATTCATATTGTTTTGAATAAACTTGAGATTACTTATTTCCAATCTATTTTAAATTTTAAATTAACAGCAAAGTTATATGCAACATGCTTATATAGCTAACTATATGAGTCCCACTAATGCTTAGGTATTTTTCAAAAAAAAACAAAACAAATTTACAGCAAATTTTCTGAAATGTAAAGGGAGGGGGGGGCTGATACTAATTATGCGTTTTTTTTTTTTCACGATACTTTAACGAAATTCGCGTTTTCCACGATCTATTGGCGATGTTTGTGTTTCTTCCGCGATCCTTTGACAAAATGTGCAATTTTTTTTGCGATCTTTTGGCAAAATTCGAGTTTTTTCGCGATCATTTGACAAAATTCGCATTTTTTTCGCGATTCTTTTACGAAATTCGCGTTCTTTTCACGATATTCGCGTTTTTTTTGCAATCTATTGAAGAAATTCACGTTTCTTCCACGATCCATTCACGATATTTTGCGTTTTTTCTGCGATCCATTGACGATATTTTGCGTTTTTTCGCGATCCATTGACAAAATTTGGGTTTTTTAGCGATCCTTTGACAAAATTCAGGTTTTTCTGCGATCCTTTGCGAAATGTGCAGTTTTTGTCACGATCTTTTGACAAAAGTCTCGTTTTTTTCATGATTATTTGACGAAATTCGCTTTTTTTCGCAATCTACTGACGATATTTGGGGGTTTTCGCGATCCTTCGACGAAATTTACGTTTTTTTCGTAATCCTTTGACGAAATGTGTTTTTCCGCGATCTTTTGACAAAATTCTCAGGGTCTTTTCCGCGATTCTTTGACAAAATTCCTTTGGAAAATCCTGCATTTGGCCGGTACTTTCCATATTTTTAATCGCCAGTTTTTCACGTTTAGTCGCAGAGTGGCGACTGCTTATTTTCATCTTTAATTTCGTCAAAGGATCGCAATAAAAAACTGATGTTGCCAAAGGATCACAGAGAAAACATAAACTTTGTCAAAGGATCGCGAAAAAAAAACTGGAATTTCGTCAAATGATCAAGGAAAAAAACGAGAATTTCGGCAAAGTGTCGCGGTAAAAACTCTGTCTCTTTGACGCATTATTTCTGTGAACAGGGTGACTGGCAGCGAAGAGGTTACAATATTAAGGATTGGGCTGTTTCTAATTGCATTGACAAAATAATTGATATCATGGTTTTTTACCTTTATTATTTTTTAACGAAAATAATTGGTCTTTAACTAGCATCAATTAATTTTTAATTTAAATGGTAATTATTTTGAAACTACTGTTTTTAATTCATATCGTCAAAATACTATAACACATTATTTTATTAAACATTAAATTAATTCGCAGAAAGTTTTAGACCCAACATTTGTGTGCACAGAAAAATTTTTGCTTTATACAAGTCTCCCAGGCACCAGTGTTATATATATGTATAGATAACACTGGTGCCCGGCTAACCGAAAAGTACCAAAAAAACTTTAAAAATGAGTAAACTGTGATACAGTTTTCAAACAAATCGCATTAGAAAAAAAAAATTCTCCCCTTTGACGGTGTAAAACTTGAAAATGTGCCATATTTAGAAATAAAAGAAATTGCAGTAAAAGTTAAATTTAAACATCTGCTGTTGCCACCATCAAAATGACGCCAATGTTACGCACGGATATGTTTGTCCTTTATATGATACAAGAAGGGGAAGAAAAAAGTATTAAATATTCTCTTTCCAAAGTAATACGTTGTAAATTTGTTGTTCTCATAAAATTGTTTTATTATTTCTAAACTATTTAGCTGATGTTAGTATAACTAATAATTTAAAAATAATATAATTATAATAATGATGTTAAAACTTAAATAATTATACAAATAGTTGTTAATAGAAAAAATTAGATTGAAAGAAAATAACATAATAGTATGTAAACGCAGCACGCTTAATTTTTTTAAAGGTAAATAAAAATTACAATGGACCGATCAAAACATACTGCGGCCAGATGCAAATTACACTGGATATACACTGTCCAGCCAAACTGACATCCGTTGCATCTCTAGATTTTAACACTTTAATTCTTGTGCCTATGATTTTCACAAGCAGTGCAGGCTTTTTTATTTTTATTTTATCCGATTGTTTGATTCCCACCAGTTTTTTAAATAGTGTAATTAGCTTTATTATCGCATTATTTTATCTGCCGTTAAATAAGGTGAATATTTCTACTTCAAAAAAGTGGTGGCAATGAAAGAATCTGAATTTTTTTTTTTTTTTAAGTAGCCTACACTTAATATCGGCGCGACATTTCAGGGGTTAAATAATATAATAGATTAATTAATAATGTACTGCACACTAATGCATTCAGGTAAATTTTCAAAATAAAATTAAGATTTAGATATCTAATCTTAGAAAATATTATACTAATAGTAGCAGACTTTGTATTAAAAATAAGAATATATACAGAGTTTCCCCCAGACAGTTTCAGGAGGGTGTTGCACCCTGCCTGCCCTTAGGTTTACAAAATAGCACCCCTCTTGCCCCTCATTTAAAAAATTAGCTACCTTGTTGCCCCACCTGAAAAAAGTACCTTTACTCCTTTGTTTATTAAAAAAATTACTTCTATAGTAAAAATTGACTCATTACTGTCTTTAAAATAGTGTTCTGTCTATTAAATATTAAAAAGTAGTTTTAAAAATCAAAAGAATGCCTTTAAAAATTTCAAGAAATGCCCTTAAGAATTCAAAACATGCCCTTCGGAATCCAAAAGTGCCCTTTTCCCACAAGCAGCACCCTGCCCTTTTTTAAACCTGGGGGAAACTCTGATATAACATATCACAGAACCCAGGGATAATATAGTAAATTGCTAAAAGGTGTTAAATAAAAACACAAAAAAATAATAATAAGGTTTTAAAAAACTGTTTACATGTTTCGGTATAGGTCAAAATTGGGAAATTTCATTAGCGGCCACTGGCCTGTGAAGACTAATTTTTTAAGTGGCCACTTTCTTTAATATAGCGGCCACTTTTTTATTTCAAAATGCTAAACAGTAAAATTTCCATAAGTGTTAATCTAAAACTGAGTAGACCAAATAAATATGTTTAGATAAATATATTGGAACCAAAAAAAGTAGAATCCTTGATGAAATGCAAGAAAATTTTATTATCTCCTTGTAAAAAAGTGGTCGGAAGGTGGCTGCTGATAGGCAATTTTTCACTAGCCACTTTTTTTTACTTACTGGCCCTGTGGCGGGTGGCTAGTGCTAATTTTGACCTTTATGTTTCAGCTATAGCAAAGCCATTATCAAAACAAATAAGAATATTCCAGTGTCGGGTTTAAGCCGTCAAAAACCAGTTTTTGATGTGACATAGGTTTAAACTGCATTTTAAGCTGTTTTAACCGTCAAAAACACCAATATTTAAATATGCTCAGAATAACAAACAAACAAAAAAAAAATTTGCTGTTAGTATAGCAAGATACAACATTGCTTTTATTTAATAATAGTGCTCTTTAGTTTTAGTATTTATTTTATTGTAATCAAATATTAATTTTTTTTTCTTTGTTTATGACTAAATAGCCAAACTTTTTATGTGGATTTTTGGTGTGGCTTCTTAGCATGTACTTGGTTGCATTTCTTATTTAATAAATATAATATATATATATAGAGAGAGAGAGAGACAGAGAGAGACAAACTCTTTGTAATAATAAGCCATTATTACAAATGAAATCAATCATGATACCACAAAATAGATTATATAGGTTCTGCAGCACCCCCCCACCCCCTCCATTTAGTACAAACACAGAACAATAAAAATAACATTTATTTTACAAATGAGAAAAGAATGAAATGTTAGGATAAATGATAAAATATGATATTTAATCCTTTTATCCCAAAACTTAGTTTTTGTTAGTGACTGGCAATCGCCTCTTACTGATGAAATTATCTTATTTATGGAATATCTCCTGAAATTAGGGGCAAATGAATAATTCACGATACCAGTAAGAAAAAAAACTAGTTCAACTTAATTTGAAACCTGTTCAAAAAGTGAAAGTATTCTAATAATAATAAAAATATATATATAATTGCAAGCGAAATCAAAAAATTTAAAAAAGGCCTTTGTAGAGATCGACATTAGCTATCCAATACAAAAAACATTTAAAATATTGAAATATTAATTAAATTTTAAACAAAATTTCTACCATAGAACTGAGATTATTGAGTGGGAGTTTTTACTTCTACTTTGAAAAAAAATCATTAAAAAGTATGAAATTTCAAATAAGATATTTTTAAAAAATTCTCCTATAGGATTAAAATTAGCAGGCAGATGTTTTCACGTTTTGCAATAACAACACTGTTTTGTACTGGAAGAGAATCTTCAAATTTGCTCTATCTTAAGGAAAGTAAATACGCTCATTATATACCAATTGTGATGGATTATTTTCTGCTTCTAGCCATTAAAAAAAAAAAATGAAAAAAATCTAAACTTATTTATCACTGCAAAATTTAGATTAAACCTATTTAGTTTTAATAATGATTACAAATAATTAAGGAATTAACTGTTCATCTTAAAGACATACATTAAGGCTGTTCTCAACTAATCTGCTCAACAAGCGCAAAACATTTTGACACATTTACAAGTACATTTTTTTTAACGGAAAGATATAAAATCCAAAGGCCTGACTATGTATACGATTTGGAATCGAACTGTATTTTCCATTTTTTGATAAATAAATTACTTATTGAGTTATAAGCGATATTGATCACATGACAAACACATTTTTCATCCTTTCTTGGGTGGTTATTCTTCTTTCGCACGAAAATTCGGTTCAAAATGCCCACTTTGACACTATTTTCAGAAAGATCTATTATTGTGTTTGCAAAAGAACTGAAAAACAGTTCTATTAATACATAGTTTTTGAACGACAATACCTGTTAGTTTCATGTATTTCTAAACAAAAATAAATTAAAACTTATGTCATAAAGTTGTCCTTTTGAATTTGAGAACAGCCTTAATGACAAACTAAATCATTAAATAAGAGTTAGGTAATTTTTATTCACAAATTTTTAAAAAAAAACTCATGCAACAATCAATTTGCAGTTTACCATATAGGGGAGAGGGGGGCACATGTGAACAGTACATATTATATTTCACTCAGTTAATTTGAAATAAAAAAATTTAGAAAAAATACCAATTGATGGTAGTACTAGTACCACCTTTTGGCTGAATTTTCAGAACAATAGGCCATTTTGATTTCTGGTAGTTCTAATTTGTTTGTTTTAGAAGGTGTGAAGTAAAAAAGTCTCCTAAGTTATTGAAGTAAAAATTCATTCAAGACATTTTTTTTAAAGAAGAATATCAGCATTGCATTCCATAAAGGCATTGATTAGGTAAGTCTATAAAAAGTTTTGTTTCCTTATTTCAATTAGAAATACGTTTTTTTTTTTTTTAATAAGTTAGGCTGAAGTTGGTAGATGGGGCACTTGTGAACAGAACATATGGGGACAGATGTGAACAGTTCACAAGTGTTATTTTTTTTAAGTCTGTGAATGCAATTTTTTTTTTTTTTTTAGTTTAAAATTTAATTATTCTTGTCAAACACTGAGCTATGTATTCAATGTTTTAAGGATTGATTCACAGTTTTAATTTACTGGAAGTTAGATAACAATTAAAAGTGACTCAAAAGGTTGGTTGGTTGGTTGTATTTGTGACGGCCAATTATCTGCACGAGGGATATAGGCCCAGGGGGGGAGTGCCCTTCGTGGGGGTCTTTCTAAGGGAACCTAACCTGTATTAACGCTTGGAAATCCAAGGTTCAAAGAAAACCACGAAAACTCCGAACGATTAGGCCAACAGGCGCGATTGGGATCGAACCCAGCACCTCCCATCTACCAGCTTCGAGAGCAGAACCTCTCAGCCACTGGTGGGGCGTGACTCAAAAGGAGTAGGCATATTAGTGTACAATTTTATGAATAATTTCTTGTATCTACCAGGTGTCCTAAAAAGGACTGACTGATTTTAAAATTCAATAACTTCCAAACGGTGACAGATATTTAAAAAATTCTTGCAGGAGGGTTATGCATAAAGTCAAAAGTTTTTTTACAGTGATTTTCGATTTTAGTTCGAATTACAAACAATAGATGGCGCTGCGATCAATAGAGGCTAAATTCAGGCTCGATTTTTGGTACTTCATGGCCTGGATAATACATTTCCATCTCCTTTTTCTGCATGGAACAACAGAAAGGACCAAAAATCGAGCCTGTATTTAGCGACTATTGCTTACAGCACCATCTATTGTTTGTAATTCGAACTAAAACCGAAAACCACTGTAAAACAACTTTTGACTTTATGCATAACCCTCCTGCAAGAATTTTTTAAATATCTGTCACCGTTTGGAAATTATTGAATTTTAAAATCAGTCAGTCCTTTTTGGGACACCCGGTATGTTAAAACATTTATTGATTTATTCACACAAGTAGAAATAGGGCACCTAATTAGTTTTTATAACAGTTTTTATTCACAAAAAAATATTTTTGTCTTATTTATATATGTGTTCACATGTGCCCCAGCTATGTTCACAACTACCCCTCCACCGGGACACATGTGAACAAATTTAGACAATTTTTAGAATAATATAAGTTAGAAATTCTGTGATAAATGCATCCAAAAGTATCACCAAAAGAACTAAACAAATTCTAAATATTTATATAAATGAATTTTTGGTTCAATAGCTCATAACAATTTTGAGAAATAGTCAAAAATGTAAAAATTGTTCGCATGTGTTCACCTTTCCCCTATTATGCAAATAGGTTTCAAGAATGTATTTCTGCTGTTTATACCCCGCAGTTTTAAAGTATTTATGCAGTTTTATTTAGAATTTATTGATTAAAGTCTATCTAATTCTGCTAAATAATTCTTTTGGTATTATTTCTATTAAAACTAGGTTTTTGACACTTTTTGACATGGCCGTTTTAACCATGGTTAAAATCTGTTTAAACCGTCGCATGTCAAAAACTTGCCAACCCTGGAATATTCTATAATTGTACGATCATGCAACAATGGAATATTCAGTACTTTTATCCTTTTATGTTATCTAGATGCAAGTGAAAAAGTGCCAAAGATTGTTCGTATCGCCATCATTCGCAGGGAATTCATTAATTTTAAATATGAACCATTCACTCAATTTAAAAACTTTCCTTTAAAATACACATACTTCACTAATTTCAATTAAAATGCAGAAAAATAAAGAAATAATATTATGAAACAAAGCATTTTATTTCATCATCAAAGTATCGTTTCTAATTTACAAACACAAAAAATAAAAGTTGTTATTGGCGAGACTTGCATCTAGCTAAAATAAAAGCACTGGATATTCTCATTTGTTCTGATAATGGCTTCAGTAGAGCAGAAAAATGTTAAACAGTTTATTAAAACCTTTTTAACTAATAGTTTTTATTAGGGAATCAACAATTTAAATCATGATTTTACTCAAGTGACTTTTTTAAAAAAATCATTGATTAAAATCAAAAATTTTTTAAATGTTTAAAATGACATAAAAAAGTATTCAAATCTAAGATGAACATAATTTGGAAAGTTTCTACAGGTATTGTGACTTATGAATACACAACACAAAGCTTTAAATAATTGTTTCAAAGCGTAATTCCTGAATATTGTGAAAAATTTAAGTACAGTAAGTTTGTAAAAAGCGTGGTTTTTTATCTAACAAACATAAAAAGCATTTAATTTTAAAATGATATTTAAATGTAATATAACTTACAATGTCATCATTTCCTTTTAATAATCAAGTTATTTATTCTTTTACATACAATAAACATAGCAATAGAGTGTCAATGATTTTAATCAGATGATAAAATCACATATTTTCTGATTTTTTTAAAATAGTGTGAAAAAGCATTATAATCAGTAATGGAAATTATCACTAAATCACTTGTAAAAAATGTAATATTTGTTATTGTTAATAATAACAATATTAAACTGTGTAAAAAGAAGTATTACACATTTAAAAAACATCTAACTAAAACTAAATGTTAAATAACTTCAAAACATTAATATTTAGTAGCTGTTCAAATATTTTAATGTTGTGGGGGAAAAAATCTGATTTAAATTTCAAAAATACAATTTTTGTAATCTATTTATAAATTATGTGTGGTTTGCTGTAGTATACATTGCTACAATTTTTGATCAATTTGATATACATACGCTTTAGAACCCGTGTAAAATTACTGGCTGCTTTATGACTTTATCAAACTAGGGTAGATGTGCCAGTAATGGACACCCTTAAGGAATTTCTTTAAAAATTATTTTTTTATTAATAGTTAAAATTATTATATTCCAGTTTTTTCAATATTATATTAATCTATCGACAATATTTAACCATTCTTATAGCCTCATTTCCCAATATGAATAGAAATTTAATTTTAAATAACAGAAATATATCAAAACACCCAAAAACCCAGTAATGGACACCCTCTGGCCCAGTAGTGGACACCCTCTGTTCCAGTAATGGACACCCCCTAAAAAGTAATAAATATAATTGTTTTTATGACTATTTAGAGCCAGAATTTAATGAATACATACTAATGAAACAAAATAGTTATTTTCAAATAAATTTAACATTTAGGATACCAGTAATTAATAAAGTATTTGTGATAATCATTTATTGTTTGTATCAATTATTGAAATTATCAGAAGATCGATAGTTTTAATTATTTTAGATGGATAGATTAAAATACTAAATATCAGGCAATTACAGCTATCAAATTATTGTAACAGTGGTGGATTTAAAGGGTAATTAAAAAAAAGTTTTGGAATATTAATGTTTAGTTTTGTGCCACTATTTTTAAATGTTTAGTTTTGTGTCCCTATTTTTAACAATCTTCCAGACTCTACTTGATATATCATTTATAATAATTAATATTACAAATATGAAAGAAGTGATATTGTGAGTTGAATATTTTAAATACTAAATAAAAATTTATTTAGTATTTAAATTAATTTCAAAATAAAACTGTAGTACTGATGTTTGAGGCCAATGATCTGCAGATTTACTATAGTTTCATGAATATTACCTGTAACTTTCATTAATAGTATTACATTTTTTTAAAAAATAAGGAAACATTTAAGACAGAAAATAGATTTTTAATAGCTTCTGTAACTTAATTGCTTTTATTTAAACGGAGAGGGATTAAGCCCTATGAACCCCTCTTTGACTGTGCTCGTAAACAATATTTTTTGCTTCCTGGCTGGTTTGATTGCCGGATTATAAAATATGCAAGGTATATGTACTACATAAAAAAAAATAATAATAAATAAAATAAAATATTGAAATCTCATAAAATAACTTAAAAGCAGCTATTTATAAAAGTTTTGGTGTTATTACATTTTGGTAAGTATAATTTAAAAATTAAATTTGATTATTTAGGTTTGCAGTTAAGCCAAAGTATTTTATGCACTATAAACATCACTAAAATTGCATTTTTAGCAATGTCTACATGGGGTGTCCATTACTGGAAAATGACTAATTAACCATCCCAGTAATGGACACCCCTCTTAAAATCTTAAAAATAAATGAAATTTTGTAAATGGCCATTGGTATATAAAATTCAAAGTTTTCGATTGCTACTCAAACAAAAACATTCAAATTTTGTAAGAAAATAAATAATATATAAATTGATTAAACGAAGCCAACTCTTAGCCTCTTCATTAAGATTTTCACAGAAAAACAACGAAACTTTGAAACATTATTTTCTGCTTCCTGATTGGTTTGATTAAAAGTGTCAACAATAACCCAGTTTTATAAAACATACAAGGGGGAATTATAAAAAAAATAATTAAAGCTAAATATTTATTAGTTATTTTTTTATGAACCAAAAACATCAAGGGGTGTCCATTACTGGAAGGGTGTCCATTACTGGAAGGGTGTCCATTACTGGCACATCTACCCTATTATTTATTACCTTTTTTCAACCACTTTTTAAAAAATGTAGATTGTGTTCTTAATTAAACAGTTAATTGTTTAATAATTACAAAATTTAATCTGTATCATTAATTTGAAAATAAATGCAATTTATCAATAACTTTAAAATATAAGCAGTATTTAATATTGGTTTACATAATTATTACAAAATATTAATGCACATAATTTTGTATGTTACTAAAGAAATTTTTAATTTGCAGTTTTTTGTAATTTCTGTAATTACATAATTAAAATTTTATTAATTAAAGCAAAAAAACATAGATTATGTTAGTAGTAATTGGAGGGTTATTCATTTTTGAAATTCTTAATTCTTGATAGATGTTTAATATTTTAACACGGGGGGGGGGTGGGGGGGAATCCGATTTAAATTTTTAAAAAATCCGATTTAAATCAAAAAATTCGATTTTTTTTTGTTGTTGTTTTTTTAAATCATGATTTTTTTACACCCTAGTTTTTATTCAGTAGTCCCATTTTCCTAACTCCTTTTCACAATTCAACATATTATGAATAAATAAGAGTTAAAATTTTGTTCATATAGTCATGAAATTTTAAAAAGTCTACTTCCTATTTGATTTGAAAGTTTATTACATTAAAAATCGCTGATCTCTCACAGAGGTTAAATAGAAGCAAGTTTGCAATATTTAGTACTAACTAGTACCAGTACTAAAATTTTATGAAATTGTTTCAAAGAATTTTTCTAAATTATTTTTGCAGTCATGTGAATTTTGTTTAACGATCTTTGACTGTATGCTGCATCTTGAGGCTGCTAAAATTTACTGAAAATGCAGCACTCCTGGACATGAAAGTGCAAGGTACGAAAAAAAAAGGGGAGGTGGGTACATAAATGCGTATTCAGCGGCTGAATACTCGGTCCTCGAACTAAAGCTTGTTTGAATATCGAATATTTTGCAAATTGATTGCCATTCATTCGTTACATTGCTATCAAAAATCAATAAAACTATCGAATTTGATATAAATCTTTACCAAGTTTAATTTCAACAATATTTATTCTTGAAAGCACAATTCAGCATAACAGACCACAATGTCAATGAAATAAAGTAAAAGTGAACAACAACAAACTCAAATAATGAAAGAAATGCATAGATGCTAACTCGTGTATTTAGCAGTAGTATATCGATCGAATAATAATAATAAAGATTTGCAATTCGATACTGGTATCTAATACAAAATTATGCATCAGTTATTTTGTGTATATAATATATGGCGGGAAAACTATAAACTTACGTCAGAAAACAGGACACTTGCTCTTTAGAAAGCTTCAAACCTCCATTGTTTATATTTTCATCGAGGATTTCAGTGCGTTTATTGCTAGCATCAGACGCATTAAATTCGTCAATTTCACCGCAATCCATACTGATAATGTTTTGCGTGGCGCCGACTACAGTTAAATATTATTTTTTAATACAATTTTTAGAAATAATACATGTTTATTAAGAAGGATCGCTCTAAAATTAGAATGTACACACATATAGCAGCGTTAATCTACTATTGCATTGCCACAAATCTTCACCAGGAAAATACCAGAAAATACACGAGTCTATGCTCGATTCCTTCAAATTCAAACCATTGAGCTTCATACAAGTTCAAGGTACGTATCGTCACGCGTAAATCAGGACGCCCGCCACTACAGCGTCTACCCGCACGCAAACAGAGTTTTAGTCATGCAGTAGGTCTATTCGGAAAAAGGAATTTTTAAATAATTTAATGATTTCATATTTTTATGGTTCAAAACAGGTAAAACCACAGACTTTTCATATAAGTAGACTCAGAATTGGTAACTTTTTCTTGAAGTATACATCTCTGCCCGCCATCACGTCACGGTGGACAAAGTTAGCGCGCCAAACTGGTTTTTCTCCCGCCAAAACCTCCTCTGAATCTTTCTCCTGATTCCGGCCGAAACTTGTCGGCGTTTGTCTTGAGTTGACAGCACTTTCGCTTTGCCATTTAAAAATTCTTTTAAGAACTTATTATTTCAGCTTTTAAAATAACGCTTACATGCTACACATCTGGATGAAAGCAAAGGGTCGACAACACCCTTTTGGCGAAGAAAGCGGAAACATGTTGGATTCAAGTTCTCCCCGACAGAACAATGGGATTCGCTCTCTACTCCTATCTATCCTCTGAGGGTAAAACCAACGATTACATTTCTTTATCCTTCCTAAACATGGTTTTCGTAATATGAATACATGTTCCTGTTCACTCAGATAAAATACAAAATATTCGTGAAAAGCATAACGTGACCTATTTTAGTCCGATCGCGAAATTTCTTATTTAGTTCTTCGGACACCTATACAAATGGTGTTTCACAAATTAGCTTTTCTCCTCATTTTCCAACCAATTCCTATATTTTTCTTCATCTATTTATGTTGTACAGAAAATTGTTGGTAAACTTCCTCATGTTCGTTTAGATTCTTCTTGGTCGAAACCGTGCTTAAAATTAGCTGATCCTATCTTTTATAAAAGTTCTACTATGACATTCTGCTTGGTGTAAATATTGCCTCGCCGATGTTAAAGAGTCAGATGCTTTCTTCCTGGGGAAGAAAAACCCTTTGCCGTTTGTTCAGATTTTGGTTAGATCATCGCAGGAAGTGTTGATGCTTCTGAAGAAGCATCTGTAACCAATTTGAATAGTATTCAATTAGTGAACGAGCAGATAATACAAAAATTATGGGAACTAGACTCCGTTCCTTCCGCAAATTTACTGACAACTGCCGAAAAGGCATGTGAGGAACATTTCGTAAAAACTCATACCACAGATGGAATTGGAAGTTACATTGTGAAATTGCCTTTTCATTCTTCACCATCCTAATTAGGTGATTCTAGACAGTCAGCCCTTCGTAGATTAAATTATTCAGAAAAAGCATTAGCTTCTAAGCCTGTGAAATATGAACAGTGTAGACAATTTATGAAGGAATATCTAGAACTGGGACACATGGAACTTGTTCCTCAATCAGACTATAAAAGGGGAGCATCCTATCTCATCACGCTATTTTGAGAGAATACAGTAGCACTACAGAACTACGTGTTGTTTTTGACGCGTCATGTACTTCATCATCCTCTGGAATTTCTCTCAACGATTTACTGATGATAGGCCCACGCGTAGAACAAGATTTATATCCAATTCTAATTCGATTTAGAACATTTCTAGTTGCAATATGCGTGCACGTAAAAAAAATATTTCGTCAAGTTAAGGTACATCGTGAGGATATACACTGGCAGCGAATTATTTGAAGAAATGCTCCTGAAGATCCGGTACTTGAATTCAAACTGTTTACAGTCACTTATGGGGCAGCTTGCGCTTCATTTTTCAATTCCTACTATTAGCTCACACTCTCCCTATATTTATTTATATGTTTATCTTGTACAAATTTTCAATCGTTAATAAAATACTCATTATTCATCCTATCAGGTTGAAATAAATTTTTTAAAACTTGCACTGGATGACAATTGATGTTAATAAAGTTTTTTCAAATATTAATTAATTAATTAAATTTTAATTAATTAATTTTAGTTTTGCATGGGAAACAAAATGGCCGCCATTGGTTATTGAATTTCAATGAAAGTATTTTCAATAAGGGTTACCATAGGGGGGGGGGGGGACCCTGTTCTGTCGCCAAATACCGCCAAGTTTGTCGTCAACTTGGCCATATATCGCCAAATTTGGTGGCCAAAATAAGTCGCCAAAAGTGACACCAACTTGGCGATATCTGTAATATTTCGCCAAATTCCCATAGAGTTCCATTGTAAACCTACTTGCTTATAGAAAATCAACAAATTGAGATATTTTAATGCAACAAAAACTCATATTAGCTTGATTATATTAAATTTTTCTTTGATGGCCTAAGTAGGAATTGACTTTAAAAACAAAATTTTTATATTACTTGTTCTGTACAAGAGCGATGCAACAGCTGGCGTTAGACGAAAAGAGTAATTATTCCTTTAGCCTCCCATGCTACTTTGAATGACTTCTACGTTGATGATATTTTATCTGGAGCTGCATCGGAGGAAGAAGCAGTTGAGCTTGTTGATCAACTAAAGAAAATGATGAAAAACGGAGGATTTAATCTGAGAAAATGGAAGTCGAATATTCCTATAATCAGTGTAGATTTCAGGGGGTGGCCCGGGGGGGACATTCCCCCCCGGAGCAATGAGATGTCCCCCCCGGAAGATTTGAGATTTTGTGTTTTCAATGGTCAAAAAGTGCAATTTCCCCCCCGGAACTCAATAATGTCCCCCCCGGAGCCACAGAAATCCCTCCCGGAGAAAAGTGTCTGAATTCAACACTGCCTATAATTGTTGAAGAATTGTCAAATGAATAGCAAATGATCCCTGTTGATTCTGAAGATGACGTGAAGGTTCTAGGTATCAGTTGTAATCCAAAAACAGATAGTTTTAGTTTCTCAGTATTAACGATGGAAGAAAAAAAAGAGAACAGCAAAAGAGAAATATTACCTGAAGTTTCTCGTATGTTTGATCCATTGGGATTGATATCTCCATGTGTAGTATTAATGAAAATATTACTTCAAGAATTATGGAAGCATAAGTTTACATGGGATGAGCCAATCTCTGACGATTTGAATAAAATGTGGATCGCATTTAGAAAAGAGCTTCACCTTATCAAACAAATCAAGATATCAAGATGTGTCCGCGTTAATATCGAATTGCACGCATTCTGCGATGCTTCAAAAAGGACACGTGTCTACAGCACAGTGTACATTGTGCTGTAGTTTATGTGCGTTGTATTCTGTCTAATTTAGACCTTTGTGTCTCGTTCTTTACCTCCAAAACGAGAGCTGTTCCCTTGAAGATATAATCTTTGCCTCGTCTGGTGTTATGTGCAGCATTACTATTTGCTGATGTTTTGCAAGTGGTTTTGAGAGATATCCACTTACCAATCTCAAGTACCCTGGTTTGGACAGATTCCACTATAATGCTAGCATGGCTGTTAACCGATGGTCACAATATACGAACAGTATTACTGGAAAGCATTTGTCGCAAACAGAGTGTCTAAAATACAGACAACCATTCCCTCAGTAGAATGCTGTCACGTTCCTGTAACTTGCAATACTGCTGATCTTGGTACAAGGGGTTTATTACCATCTCAACTTGTGACTAATGACTTGTGCCTACATGTTCCTGACTGGTTAAGTCAGCCCTTAAATGAACTTTCAGAGTTGAACATAAGTGATGCTTCATCTCTGCCAGGTAGTTTCAGAAAGGAATAAAAGAAAATTACTACTACTACATGTACTACAAAAATGGTGTTATTGCCTGAATTTATAGCTAACATATCTTCTTTTTCAAAATTAATCCGTGTGTGTACATGGATTGTACGATTTCTAAGCAATAGCCGTCCAGGTTCATCAATAATTTCAGGTTGGTTAACATCAAAAGAGCTTAATTAAGTAATTATCCGTATAGTGAGTTAAATCCAAATATTTGAGTTTTCGTCGGAATTGAGCTATCAAGTTGAATGAAAATCATTACCAAGGGAGAGAAAATTGCTACCTTTAAATGTGTTTTTGGAAACCAATGGTATAATTCGTGTAGGAGGCAGACTAGCAAACCATTCATATTTAAACTACGATCAAAAGCATCCCACGCTGGTACCAAAAACCACGAATTTACAAGTAATAAGCTTATGTAACTAACCTTCATGCTGGTCCACAGCTTACACTGCCACTGATATGACAAAAGTTTTGGTTCGTAGATAGTCATTCTACAGCTCGTTAGCAAATTAGAAAATGCATAAAATGCCTTCAATGGAATTTAAGGGCTCCTCCTCAATTAATGGGAGATCTACCATCCACTCGGATTATGCATAATTCGTGTTTTTGACATCGTAGAATTGGATAACGCCGGTCCTATATCGATACTAAATGTGCTCATAAAAGATCGGCCACCAAATTCAAGTCCTACATTTGACTCTTCATCTGCACAGCTACAAAAACCATACACCTAGAGTTGTTTTCTGGACTTTCTACTGCATGTTTCTTGTGGCATGACGCCAATTCGTCTCTCGAAGAGGCTGTCCGAGTGGTCCGAATAAGATAATTTCTGATAGTGTCTCTAATTTTAACCCCTTGGAGACGAGCGACCGGTATTCGTTCCGCGTAAGATGCTCAGAATCGAGGATTATACTCACCGGTAAATTTAATTTTTGTTTTAAAAAACCGGTGATTAAAGATTAAAAATTCTGCATAATACGCTCGTCCCGAAAGGGTTAAGGGAGCTGCCAGCACCTTAAGGAATTAGCTCTATTGTGTCGAGAAGAAAATGGCCAAGATTTCTTTCTGCTCTATTAAGGGCATTGAGGGGTCCTTCATTCATAGGTGTAACTAGTGGGTGGGCCTGGCCCACCCCAGGTAGTTTCAGTGCCCACCCCAGAATTTCAAATTCAAGTGAAACTTTTATGACCACGATATAGTCAAAATTTTAATTTCTAAATGTTTGAAAGATTACACAAACAAATGTATTTCTGATTTGTGAACTAATATAATCAAAGCGCACCATGCACACGCGAAATGTGAATGTGTGTGTGAGGAGGGGTTGTCAAAGGTGCAACAGCTATGAAGCCCGGAGCTAATAGAGAAATATTATCTGAAGGCTCTTTGTCACGAGGCGATGGGGAAAAGCATGTGCTGTGGTCAGAGCCGGCGAAAAGGGGGGGGGGGGGACGCAGGAGCCCGAGCTACATGCAACTTTTCTCTTACAAAATAACGACAAACTTACGGTAAGATTTTTTTTCTATTTTTATCACTACACTTCGGGTACGGAAATGACCATGGGAAGTCTAAGAAGCGATAACTAACACCTTTCAGGCAAACCAGATGTCAACTTATTTTTTCATTAATTGTCCAGAAAGCGGATCATCTTGATCAAGGGGTTTCCTATTAGATTTTTTGCAATTTCTCTGTGACTGTGTGTCTGCCTGTGGGGTAACTTTCAGTTTCTATGTCTAATTACCAGTGCACAAATAAATACTATACTTTAAAATACGGGAAGTGTTACTGTCATGTGTCCCTTCGCTTCGAATTTCAGACTGTATTTTCATCAAATTCTTTGATATTCTGTATAAATGGAGGTGCTTATAGGAAAAGGGTACTATGTAACCAAATTGAAATTCCGAGCAAATTGAAATGAAAGCTTTTTGATGTAAATTTTATTGTTGTTTTTAACACTTTTGAACATAGTTGTAAAGTGTTTATGAATTCGGTTTGTCTGTCTGTCTGTCTGTCCGTGTCCGTGCTCTAACCGGATTGTGATTTACTGGAGGACATTCGGGGCATGGGCCCGGGCCCCCGATTTTAGAGGATCCTCAAGTTACATTATCCCAAAAAATAATAAACATATTTAAAATTTCAAAAATTATGCTGTATGCATTATAGTTTTGCACTTAAAATGTTATAGGTGGCCGCTATTATATTTGTGCCCAGGGCCCCCAAAATCTGTAAGTCGATCCCCGACTCTAATAACTCGCGTAAATATGCTCGGATTGCCATGCAATTGACATATGTTATTGAGGTTTACTATGGCATGTTTGGTATTGAAAATGAAGTGTATAGCATTTATAGTTCGTCTACAAGGACACTAAAAAAAGATCCGTTATATTACGGTGTATGGGGGAAAATCGTTTGCGGTGTATTTTAATGATGTTAGACTATTTCAAACATACCGAAATTGATATATGTCACTGAAGTACACCAAAAGAGGCTTACTATAGAATATGGTGTGCATAGCATTCGCCATTCATTTACAAGAATACATAAAAAATCCAGCTACTATGCTGTCTATTAACAATAATTGCTGTAAGTACGTTTCCAGTTCTACTAAACTCCAAAAAAACTTATCGACCAAAAAAACTTATCGACATTTAATTTTCAAATATAAAAATTATTAATAATATTTAAATTACTAGGAGGCTCTGCCCCCTGCGAGCTATGCTAGCCCCTCGCCTCGTCCCCTCCCGTTCAGACTTCGCAGCTTTTAAAAGCATGGTAATGTGCCCTGTTTTACAAATATTATCAGGTTATGGAAGGTTGAATGATATTATTACCAACGGAAATTATCTTCTGTAATCGGGTTGCCATGCTTTTCCGTTTGAATAGGGCCGTATGAATATTCTGTTTGAATTTTCGTTTACCATGGCCTCATCCACCGCTGTCACGACAGCTGACGGCTGTTTTGGGGATTTATACTTAAGATCAATTACTCATTTGAAAATCAGCTTCCACAAAAGGGTTAGGTTAAAAATCCTGCTGCCTCTCGGATTTTTATAATGACGCTATAGAAAGTATTCTTCCTTTGGGTCCGAGGTCAGAAAACTCCCTCGGGTTAGGAATAACATTCAGAACCACAGTAATTAAAAGCATTGTGTTTTAAAATTTTACGCTTATATATTAATTTTATCTTTTGATCGAGTTTTAGATATTTTCAGGAACACGTATAGCTTATCCATGAAATTTTGTCTCTATTTTATTACACCATCATGCATATTTTCATGTTATTTTTAAAATGTAAATTGTTTATTTTAATTAATAAGTAAATACGAATATGTATTTATTGAATAGTAATTCGTATAAAATTAATCGAAAGTATTTTGCGCATGATTTACCTTTATTTATGCTGCATCAAGTAATAAAATATAAAACAAATTTGCTAGCCGCGCTTTTTTTATACCGTGTGGTTCCAATGTGACGCCACATTAATATTGTCCAAAGAAAATCATTTTAAGTGCATAGTTTTATTATATGAAGTATTTTTTACCATTAATGCGTTTCACGTGTAATATTTTAATCATTTAAAGTTTTTGTTTCTTTTTTAATATTTATGTGCAAATATATTATTCAATTTAAAAATGTTTGGGAATATTATTATTTGAGATATTTTAAAATGACCACATTTTAACCACTAAAAGTTTTTCAGTCGTAATAATTTAATTAATTATTTTACATATGGTGATACAGTGAAACTTCCTTTAAAGGCCACCCCTATTCAAGGGCCACCTCTATTAAGGGCCAATATTTTTAGGAACGAAAAATTTTCCCATGGACATAACGTTAAATTTACTCCTATTAGGGGCCGCACCTACCCCTCATAATGAGGTCATTTTTTTCACATTTGCCTTAAATCCTAAACAGGTTTATTGAATTCCTGAACCAAAAGATAAGAGTTCAATAAACAACTGCACTTGCAACAAAAAAGACAGGGGAGATGGAAAGGATTTAATAACACAATGAATGACCACAAACTTTTCCACAAGTGAGACAAACAGGTGTTCCTCACACTTTGTTTGACCTTTCAACCTGTAGAGGTTGGGTTGAAGGAGAAACTTGTTGTTGGCACACACAGGATAACAGGTTATCTAGAAAAACTGATTCCACATTTACTAAAACTTCGAATGCATATTGAAGTGCAATTTTTACACTAGAAATTTTATGTTCAGGCTTATGTAAAATTTAACTGTTAACTGTTATGTAAAATTTAACTGTTAAATTTAACAATTGTACTGCGAACTCTATCTGTCCAGCAATACAATTCACTGCCGAAATCGAGACTGATCGCAAATTACCTTTCCTCGCCATTATGGTTGAAAGAGTAGAGAATACTGATTTTCAGAAAGTTTTAACATCTGTATACCGTAAGTCGACAAATTCTGGGCAATACCTAAATTTTGAATCTATGAACCCACTCTCCCATATAATCGCAGTCGTTAGAACTTTAATCCACAGAGCTAAAAGTTATTGTAATACTGATGCAGCCTTCCAATTTGAAAAAAAGAAGATATTTAGTGACCTAATTCTAAATGGATATCCTTTAAGATGGTTAAAAAGGATTTTTTCTGAGCATCACGTGTCATCCTCTGTAAATTGTAAGGCTCCCGCTATTTACATATCTCTACCCTACAACAAATATCTTTCTGAAAAAATCTCTAGCCTTTTGAAGTCTCATAACATCAGTACATCATTCAAGCCTCAAAATGTTTTGAAAAACTTACTTTGTAAATCTAAACCTAAAATTCCCCCCTTACTAAGAACCGGTTCAATTTACAGTATACCATGTAAAGGTTGCGACTCAGTATATATTGGCGAAACTGGTCGCACTTGCGCCATTCGCCTTGCCGAGCATAAACGTACTTACAAATCTGGAAACCTACAGTCTAAAATTGTACAGCATTCTTTGGATACCGACCATATCCCAGATTTCACGAATATGAAAGTTATCAGATCCGGTTGCAATAATATTAAAAGTAGAGTTTTTCTGGAAGGTGTGTTCACTCGTAAGCAAACGTCGCACAGTGGGGTATTTTACAAATCTGGGCGGCCAAAATTATTTTTTCCTTTTAAACTAATTTAAACGTTTAAAGCAGTAAATAAATGCACTTTTTGAAATAAATATTGTTTAATAACTTGAAAATCATGGATGTTTTGCAACTTCGTATTGATATTTATTGATCAAAATTAGTATTATAAAATAAATGATAATATCATAAATAGTATCATAAAATAAATTATAATTATGATAAATAGTATTATAAAATAAATGATAATTATGATAAATAGTATTATAAAATAAATGATAATCATGATAAATAGTATTATAAAATAAATGATAATCATGATAAAAAAATGGAATAATATATTGAATAAATTATAAAAACAGATTATTAATGATAAGAAGAATTAGTTTGTAAATCACCAAGGTGGGATCTTTTAATCAGATGATAATTCAGAATCGTAATCTGTTTGTTCATAATCAGAATCCTCTGGATCACGAGCTTCAGAAGATTCCATAGGCAGTAACATTTCTAGAGTTTCTTTACGGAACAATTTTGATTTTTTTCTTATCGTGGGTCTTATTCCAGTTAAAACTGGATCTGAACTCAAAAGCAATCTGTTGAGAACATCACGGTTACAAGAAATTCTTTAAAATTTACGTGATAGATTTTGGCGAAATAATCGAAAATGTTTGTTCCGTGCTTCGGCTACTTCTTCAGACAATTGGCCTACTGGTAAAGCTTTCTCTATCACAATACGTCCATGGATTAATATTTTATGCATTGTGGGTGACATTGGATACCATTTATATAACTGGACGTAGAGCTCTGCTGTTTTTTCTGTATATTCTTAAATTTATCAAGGTGAATTTTGTGGCCACTGGATATGATTTCAAGAATAACTTTAAATCGATATATTAAATTTTCATCAATGCCGGTAATTTCCGCTGCTAGAGATGGGTCAGTAAAGAATCTTCTGTGTAAAGTATGTGTAAGTACTTCCACATCAGTCGAACTCCTCAAACTTTCAGACTTTCTCCGCTTTGCCCTGTCACTTGATTCAGTGAAAGCTTTTGCTGGTCTTCCTAGTCGATTTAATTTTCTTGAAATTTCTACTGTACCTTCAAGCCATTCTTTATTATTTTTCACAAATTTATCTAACATATAATGGGCTTCGATCCATTTGCTCTTGAACTGAAATTTAAATTGGGAGAAATTGTGCTTGATGTTTTTAATTTCATCATCATCAAAATTATCGCCATTAAGAAGGTAATTTTCAAGGAAATTTAATCTATGATTAATGTTTGGCAAATTCTGCTGTTGCATAATGTTTAAAAATTCTTTTCGAGTCATTACTCTGACATTCGAAGGCCCTAAATAAAAATAAATACAAAATATGAACAAAAAAGAATGCATAATAATTATATGCAATTTAGATAGATAACATCATTTTATCCCTTATTTTTAAAAAAATCTCACAATCTTTCGCTAACTTTTAACAAAAACATATGAAAATTGCCTCGACTTATTTTTTAGATAAACAAATGTTAATAACGAGCAATAAATTATTTGAATTATCTGAAAAGATCTTAAAAAGAGATAAAAGGGAATGAATACATTACTTTAAAGCAATTTTTTTTAAAATTATATAAATTTAATTTCAATCAGAATAACTGAAAAATAAACAAATCTGATCACTTTCTATTGAATCATAACAATTTTTTTCATATTAAAATTTATATGATAAATATCAGTTAAAAATCAATATATAGTAATTTTGTATGCTTACTCAGAATTTTGGAAGAGCATATTTATATCGCCTTCATTTTAAAAAGGGGACAAAGGTGGAACTACTTTAAACGAAAACACAAATAGAAGGGTGTATATTTATTGGTACAACAAGTAACTTTGCTTGGAAATGTTTGGAAATATAACTAAACCCTTCGTGAATTGGGAAACAAGGGGAAAAATAATAGAAAAATATGCGTTATTTTAAATTAATTTTGTAAATACTAAAACTATTTCTTTCTCAATTCAAAGTTAAAAAAAATAATGATACATACCTGCCTTGTCACTATCCATAACGATTAGATTTTAAATACTTCCAAAACTAAAGTTATTCAAATTCAAAAATAGAAAGTCACAATGAAGAACGATTTGACACTCATGCACTTAACGCAACACTCCAGTTTCAACTGATAACAGGAGGTCATCGTTCACTTAAAGGAGATAAAAATCGCATCACGTGATTCCCCAATAATTCAGTTTCAACTTATATCCATCCATTTGACCCTGCGTTGTACTTTATGAAATCGACTTTTGGCCGCCCAGATTTGTAAAATACCCCACTGTGCGTCGCCGATAAATGAATCATGTGCACTTCCTCCTGAATACTCAGCATTGTTTTAAAAAATTTTTATACTTTATTTGATTTTAACTGCTAATAATTTTTAACTGTAAACATGATATATAGTTTTCTGTCATTTGAATGTTTTGTTGCACTGATGAGGGGCTAAAATTTAGCTTGAAACGTTTGCTTTTTAATTGTATTAAATGTATTTATGTAATTTTACTTGTATGTCTGATGATTTGTAATATATTTATTATTTTTAAAAATAATAAAGTTAAATTATATCGATTTAAATATTTTGCCGACAGATGTGTGCTACTAAAAATAGAAAAAAAAACAATTTAAATCTATACAAATTATTATAAACAATTCAAGACAAAAATCAAACTAAAAACTAAAAATATTAACAAACAAACAAAAAACCCTAAAAAAAAAAAAAAAAAAAAAAAAAAAAAAAGTCAAGTGAGAATTTTTTGAGTCTGTTAATAAAATCAGTTCAGAGTTTTTTTTTCAATTTGTCAGTTCTAAATTATACAGTAAATTTATAGGTCTTTTAATAAATGAATTATTTGTTTTCAATTCACAACATCTTACCTTACCGTCTCTACCCATTAAAGGTTTTAGTAACTTTGCCTAACTTCCACAAATTTCTGGGTATTCATCATGTACAAGAACCACATCGTCTACTTTAAAGTCTGGAGTTTTACTCTGGTCCGTGTAGTGAGCAGATTTTAAGTTGAGAAGATACTCATTTTTCCAACGCTTCCAAAAATGATTTAGAAGAGTCTCACGTAAACGGAAGCGTTGATTAGATTCTTTCGTTGCTGGTAAAATTAAATCGTTCACTTTTATGGTAGGTAAACACAAGATACGTTTTCCGATTAAAAAAATGTGTAGGAGTAAGAGGAGATGGTTCTTCTAACTCGGAACACGTGTAAGTCAACGGACGAGAGTTAATTACAGCTTCTACTTCAATTAGAAGAGTTTCTAATTCACTCAGTGTTAAAGAAGATCTTACAATAACTTTACGTAAGGTAGTTTTCACCGAGCGAACCATTCGCTCATAGAACCCACCCCACCAGGCTGCATGCTCTACAATATACTTCCAGGAAATTCCGTGATTGGCGTAAATTTTTTAACATCAGGATGGTGAATTACTTTCCACATTTCTTTTAACTCAAGGTCAGCTCTTTTGAAAGTTTTGGCATTGTCAGAATAAATTACAGCATACAGTCCTCTTCGTAAGATAAACCTGCGAAATGCTAACAGGAATTCTGTTGTTGACATGTCTTCACTAATTTTAAATGAAGTGCTCTTGTGATAGCACATGTAAATAATAAAATATATAATTTATTTTCATTCCCCTTCACATATAGGGGTTCCGCATAATCAAGACCTGTTACTTAAAACGGTGGAGCTTCGTTAATACGGTCACCTGGAAGAGGGCCTATAAGTTGTTGACCAGGGCGTACGTTAAATTTCTTACAGATTGTACATTTGTTCAGGACTGATTTTATATACTGTCTGGATACTAAAATCCGAAATTTTTCACGAGTTTGTACTAATGTACTGGACACTCCGGAATGAGAAACTTTTTCATGTGCATCTTACACGATTAATTCCGTAAATTTATGTTTTGCAGGAATCACAACAGGATGTTTTTTATAAAATGAGGAATCGGACTTTTGTAACTGTCCTTGTACCAACAGCAAACCTTCATCTGACACCATAGGATTTAACTGTAAAAGATTCGATTCTCTAGGGATACTCTTGTTACATTTCAAGCATTTTATAACTTCGGGAAAACTTCCTTCATGCACTAGCTTTAACCGAAAATTTTCACCATGTATCATTTCCTCAGCTGATAATTCTGAAAAATTTCTTTTTTCTACCTTTAATTTTATATTAGAAATAAATCTAAATACCCATGCAGTTACTCGATATAACTTCTTTAGGGATCTATACTTTTCAAGATTAAAAATGAAAATTTCATCAGCTTTATTTGTTTGAACAACGCAAGAAATGGTTGCTGCTTTTCGAGACTTCTCTTCAGAAACATCAGATAATCGTGATGCAGCAATTTTAACCTTAGGCCACTGATTTTCGGGAAGGGAAAGAAATTCAGGACCATACCACCATTTTTGAGAATTTATTAAATGCTTCACAGAACAACCTCTCGTTATTAAATACGCGGGATTAAGTTTGTCGTTACAGTGTCTCCACAAACTAGAATAATTATGAATTTCAGCAATTCGATTACTAACAAATGGTTTCCATTTTTCTTTTGACCCTTTAAGCCAATGAAGAACAATTTCTGAATCAGACCAGAAAATAGTATTATTTAATAGGATAATGTTTGTGATAAACTTTGCCATTCTGGCACCAATAAGTGCTCCCACGAGTTCATGACGTGGCAGAGTTAACTTCTTCAAGAATGCAACCCTAGACTTAGACATTAGAAAACTAGTTTTAAATTTATCTTTAGAAATGGGTTACCGTAAGTATGCCACTGCACCTTACGCATAAGGTTAGCATCAGTGAAAATATGCAATTGGAGATGCTCCTTTTCCATGATCAGGTTGTTGAAATAGTGCCTGGGAATTTTCAAGTGTGAGATCCGGGATTTCTGAAAGCCAAATTTTGCCAATTATTTTCTAGTTCACCCGAAAAACTTTCATCCCATGATATTCCCATTAACCATAGTTGTTGTAAAAGGCATTTGATACGAATGATAAAAGGAGCAATAAATCCGGCTGGATCAAACTACATAGCTGCAAATTTCAAAACGTTTCGTTTTGTACAAGAATCATTGCTTAAATTTGCTATCAATGGTCGTAATCTAGTCCCAAATTATCTTCTGCATTGTTCCAGATAAGTCCTAAAACTTTTAGAGAAGTATTTGGAGGGTCGGAACTCGAAATAGGTATGTTTTCATCAAGCCATTTTTTCCTAAGTTCCTCAGAATTACTTTCAAATTTTCTTAACTTCATGCCCCCTTCTTTCAAAATATCAACAACTTCTTTAGATAAGTTAAAAGCTTCTAGAACATCGTTTTCTCCTGAAAACAAATCATCTACATAAAGAGAAGAATTTAGGATTTCAAATGTTTTGTTATGAGAGTTTTTCTATTTATTAATATGGTGCTTAATAGTACAAGCAAGGATAAAGGGACTGCAGGTGACACCAAAAATAGCTCTGGTCATTCTATAGGGTACTACATTTTTATTCTTATCAAAATCTTCATAATATAAGAATCTACGATAATTGCGATCTTCTTCGGTTACAGATATTTGCAAAAGGCTTTTTCAATATCAGCCGAAAAAGCAATTTTATGTAAACGGAATTTCAAAATTATATCTTAAACATAAGGATTCAAGTTAGGGCCATGATTCAAACATTCGTTTAATGATAGAGAATCACCATATTTGGAAGAAGCACCATAGACTGTGCGCATTTTTGTTGTAGTTTTGTCGTCACGGATAACAGGTCTGTGTGGCATGTAATAGGAATTATTGCAATGTTTCTCAGTGTTTCTCTATTACACCCTCATTAAACTGCTCTAGCAAAATGGAGTTATATTCCTTAATTAAAGAATCATTTTTAAGGAATTTATTTTCTAAACTGGAAAACCGCTTCTTTGCTACTTCAAGATTATTTCTAAGCAATTCATGAGAATTTTTCCATAATAATTTTGTTTCATAAAGCCCATCTACGAATTTTAAATTTTCTTTAAATTCTTTTATTACCTCAAGATCGGTAATGTTCTTTTCATTGCTTTCAGCTTCAGCAATGCCAATTGCTTCGAGATCCCAAAATGCTTTCAGCTGATTATTTATATTTCGAACTGAAACACGCAAACAAGCTACTTCTTTTTTATTCGACTCTATCTGCCTTTGCACCGTATGACCGAAAATAGTTTTTGTAACGTATAACACTTTTGTCCATTTTCCCTCGTTTCCCTTTAATATTTTGCAAAATATTTATTTCCTGTTCAAGACCTGTATCAGCAGGCTTATAGCCTCTTGTTCTCATTATATCTAGAAGTTCTGGCTCTATGTTTTTTACAGAAGCTCCAGTTATATTATCAACTACAAGAGCTTCTTCGATCTTTATCGAGTTGATAGGTTGCACAACACTGGATAATTCAACAGCAACAACTTCGTAACATGATTCATAAGAGCGTCTCCGTCCAAAGGGATAAACTAATAAATTTTCTCTTCGCAATGGCTTCAATTTTAATTTTTGTACTAGAAATCTCTTCACAAAGCATTTTTCAGAACCACTATCACATAAAACGCGAGCCAACAAGCATTGTTTACCAGCAGACACAGAAACTGTACAAGTCTGCAATAATGTAGCTTTATTTTGTTTACATTTTTGCTCTGACATCATAGATATAATTGCCAGGGACGTGCCTGGCGGGGGGGGGGGGATGTTGGGGGTGTAACCCCCCCCCCACTTATTTGGAAGAGTTGGTAAAATTTAGAATAGTCGGAAAGTTAAGAACACACCCTGCAAAAAGTACCCTCTCCTGTCGTCAGTATCATTTCAATTCTCTGTTGTCCGTCTTTAAAGGGGAAAAGAAAGAACTTTTCAAGGAAGATTGTGTATGATTCTGTGTAGGAGGGAGGGGTTGCCAGATAGTGGAGGTGATAGATATAGAGAGAGAATCGCGTTTCTGAGAATTTGAGACTTTCGTGAAAGGAAGGGGGAGGGGGTGGTTGTTGCAATCTCTATTGTAAGTTTTCCCATGTAGCATCTTTAATTGTTCCCTTCTGCTATGGGCTGATTCTTAGAATTTGGTGACCTCTTGGCTCTGGATTTGGCGCTAGTTATTTGAGGTTGCTGCATTTAAAAGATGAAGTCACGGACACAGAAGAAGAGCGATTTGCAAAAGTTTGTTTTTGTCGCATGATGGCGGGTAATTCAGTGAAAATTTTATGCACACACTGTGATCGCGTACACACACATTTCACAGAAAAAATAAATTTATATCGCCATATAAGAAAATTTCATCCGAATGAAAACATCGACCTCCAGAAAGGAAAACGGATTCAATGTATCATATTTCTGCATTTCTATTAGAGGCCTGCATAGTCATATTCAAACAGATCATCCAGATGTAAAATTATCTTTTGAAAAGGCTCCTGTATAGCCCCTCTCCCCCCACCCCCCTTCTACAGTCAGTTGGAATATCGCTTTCCCAAGCTCGTGCACAGTCTTACGACACCATGTCATCAATGTCCGGCCGCATTTTAGACTGGCAATCAAAACTTTCAGAAATAGCTTGTAGATCTATCTTATACATACCCTGCCTCGCGCATAAAGTGAATTTATGTGTTGAACTGGCTTGCGAAGAAAGCAATATAATAAAATATTTCTACGACAGTAATCAGGATCTCTATAACTTCTTTTCAGTGAGTACAAGGCGATTCGGCATACTGAGAGAGAAAATTGAAGTTCTTCAGAAGAGTCTTACCTTGAAATCTTTGTCGAAGACAAGATGGATTATGCGAGCGGATTCAGTCAGAGATATTTTATCGTCCTATGATGCCCTCATTCATACTCTATAAATTATTTCTGAAGACATGAAGGTTGACAAGAATGCTCGAGCTAAGGTGGCAGGGTTAAGAAGCAAAATGATGTCATACGATTTCATTGTTTTTTTTCTTGCAATGAAAACAATTATGTTTAAGACAAAGTTAGCAACAGAGCAATTGCAACGTGAAGACCTGAACATTTTAGAGGGAACCGTCATAATGCAGAAAACTTACGAAAGCATTCAGAAACTCCGGAATGATGACGTGGCGGCAATAATGAACATCATTAAGGAAGCTGATAACATCTGTGAGACACATGGAATAAATCAAGATTATGAGTTCAATTTGCGGCACAGGCGACGGAGTCCTCCATCAAAGATCGACGAAAATCCTAAACTGCAGTTCTATTTACACGACAGAATTATTTTAAAGCAGAAATTTTGAAGGTGGTAGACTGGCTTACAACTGCATTTGGAGACATTCCTAAGTTGGTATTTGAGAAAGTTAAACAACTGGCCTGTCTCCTTCCATCAATGATCAAGTATAGCTCTACCGAGGACATTTCTAAACTATGTCAATTATTCCCTGATGATCTCAAAGATATAGATAACTTGGAATATGAAATTGATCTCATGTCCTCAGAAATAGCTAGTTCTGAATCGGATACAATTGGCGCAGCAGCGCAAAAACTTGTGGGGAAGGCTCATTTGTATCCTAACCTTTTTTTGGCCTACAAGTTGGCCTTAATTATTCCAGTAACATTGGCATGTAATGAAAGAAGTTTCAGCAGGTTAAAGTTAGTAAAAAATTACTTGCGTATCACCATGTCGGAAGAGCGACTGGACGAACTAATGCTATTAACCTGTGAAACAGACATAACTGACATGTTGGACTTGGACAGTGTAGCTGGAAAATGGGATATTCTGAAGGATAGGTGGGAGATAATTTAAAAATGTAGAAGGATAATTTTTAGTCTCTTATACTAATATATATCTTATTTTTAGCAAGCAAGATTTGTCTTTTTTATGTATTTTAAAATTTATACACTTATATTTCACAACAGCATGAGGTTTTATTTATAGAAACATAAATTCCGAAGTACTTCAACATTCTTAAATTGTTACTTTTGTGAACTGGTTAATGTACGGTACATCCGTACACATTTCCTTTTAAATCGCAAGCAGAATCCTAATTAATAACAGGATTCTCAACTCTACTTGTATAGTAAAATAATTTTAAAAAATTTACACATACTGAATAACAGCATTTAATTTCGACTGTGGTTAAGGAGAATGCAGGTGAACACTTAAGACTTTTGGTGATTTTTATAAATTCACAGTATTGTAGAACAGTTGACTCCGTCACTGAGGGGGGGGGGGGGAGGGGGAGCTATCACAAAGCCTTTCTCACCCCCGATCTTGCAGTCGGAAAAATTCAGTTCATCCCCCCCCCCCCCCACTAAAACAGCCTTCGGCACGCCCCTGACAATTGCGCCTTTCGTTTCTTTTTCAGGATTTTCTTTTGTTGTTTCTTTAAAACAAAACAAATAACTATGGGTGTTGTTACCACATTTGGAACAAGGGTTAATTTTTGTTCTACAATTAACTGATAAATGCGACTTATAAAGGCATTTGTAACAGCGACCTTCTTTCTTTAATTTATATCGCTTTTGTTCATCCGTGAATTTCGAACAATTTAGTCCTACATGGTCAGAAGACTTGCAAAGTATGCCAAACTGTTTTATAGATGTATTTAAAGCAGCAGAAAAAGGCATATTTTTCTTTTGAGAAAAATTTTGATATTTACTTGAAGAATTTTCATATTTGTTTTTAGAATTTTCATAAGCCTTGCTTTGGGAATTATTTACTAAATTAGTAGCTTCACGGCATCTTAATTCCGTTTTAAAAAAGTTTATTAAATCAGTTACTTCTCAATCCTTATCGGGGTCACGTTTTCGATGGAAATCTAGTATCAAATTTTCTGGTAATAACTTTAATAATATGGGTAGTAACAAATGGCCGTAGGAGCCCGATGTCACTCTTAACGCATCAAGGTTTCTAACGCTTGTTTCAATATTATCGTACGATTTTCTTAAAGAAGTGACATTGCTAGTGAATTTTACTGGTTCAAGATTTAGAATTTTATTCATATAACAGTTTATTATATTTTCCCGCTTCCTATACCTTTCTTCTAACAACTTTAAACATGTAGAATAATTTTGATCTGTCAGTTCAAAACCAGCAACAATATTATATGTGGGTCCAGACAACAAAGATTTAATATATTGGAATTTTTCAATTTTTGATAACGATTCATTTGAATCTATCACACTAGTAAATAAATTGAAAAATTCTAAGAACTGGCTTGCATTACCAGAAAATTTTTCTATGTTTAGTTTAGGCAGCTTCACTGCCGAAACTGGTTTACCACCGATTTTTGAACCGTTACTTGTTTCTAGCAAAACTTTTGGTTCCGTTTCGATTTTACATTTTTTAAGCCTCATTTTAATTTTAAATTTCAAACTTGATATTTTTTCAGAATATTCTTCTACCGATTTTAGTTCTTTCCATATTCAGTTTTTTCCTGAATTAGCTCATCTATTTCGGAATCTAATTCCTTGAATAGAGCTTCCTTTTCATTTATGAGCTCTAATGATTCCATTAAAGAAGCGCATTCAGTCTTATCAATATCAACTGATAACATAACAAGGTATCACATTTTGTGATTAATTTCGTAACAGCTGCGCGAGCAGTAGCTCTTTTACTTTTAAGCTTTTCTGGTTTATCCATATTTAAATTTTAATCCAATTTTCAAAAAATATTATGATGGAAAATGTTTATTTTCAAGAAATCAACAGTCATGCAGAATAATAAAGGTATTTCTTACCTTTTTTCCGGGTTCTTCAGGCATCAAAATAATGAAGATACACTATGACGCAAAAGTTTAGACAATGAAGAAATTCTTACATACTTCGAAAAATATTTATTCAATTTTCAAATCGCTGCTTGAAATTAATGTGCTGTACATATAAACAATATTTATAACAAAGAAAAGTGGAATTGTGCATATTGCAATAAATTAAATGATAACAAAAATAAACTGCTGTCTCAAAAGTTTAGACACAAATTAAATAAAATCGAAATAAACAATTTTTAAAACCTGGTTGCGCATCCATGCTTATGTATTACGTCATATACACGAGATTGCATGGAAGAAACTAAATCTTGCATAGTTTGTGGATCGATATCGTACCATGCATTCTCAATAGATGTCTTAAGTTCCTTTTCAGAAGAGTATTGTCTAGCGTTGCTATAAACTTTGCGACACATGATGCTCCAAAGGTTTTCTATAAGGTTAAGATCTGGGCTACATGCTGGCCAGTCGAGAACTCTTATATTATGGGAATTAAACCAAGATTTTGAATGTTTTGCAGTGTGAATTGAAGCATTGTCTTGCTGAAATTCCCACTGAGGACCCCCTAGAAGCTCAGCAAATGGCAGTAGGTTTTCTTCTAATGTCTGTGTATAATGCTGTGAAGTTTGACGACCACTGGTGAAGGTCAGAGATACTTGTCCATTATAGCAAAAGGCTGCCCAAACCATCACCGAGCCCCCTCCTTGTCTGCGACTAAAAAAACGTCGAGGTTCCTTCCGCAAGTCATGCCAATACGATAAACAACCATCTGGACCATCCAGATTCCACTTTTTTTCATCGCTAAATATGACTGACTGCCATTTCTCTCCATATGACATATGCTTTCGAGCCCACACAAGTCTTTGTAACTTATGATATGGTTTCAGAGCTGGTTTCTTCTGCATTTTGCTATAAACGATTGTTCCTTTTTCCAAAATTCGTCTACGAATCGTATCCTTTGATACAGAGAGTCCCGATGAGCTTTGAACTCCACGTACGCTCATTTGTTGAGTACTCGCTAGTCTTTGTATCAGGCGACCTTCTCGTACATTTGTCACACGTGGCCTCCCAGACCGACATTTTGCTTTATATTCGGAACCACTCGATAAAACTCGATAAATAGATTTTTTTGACCTATTAATAATAGCAAAAATTTCAGAAACGCTCTTCCCTTCTCCTTTCAACTGCCAAATCCTTGAAACCTCATTCACTTGAATTTCTTTAGCTCTCGGCATGTCGACTATGAAGCGCAATCGTTTGCAGAACTTAAGTACTCCAAATTTGTGACATCATCGATTCTAAATTTGCATATGCCAGCAAATATTCAAAGAAATTTAGAATAGTGTCTAAACTTTTGCGACAAGCACATTTGAATTTTTATGAAAAAAATTAGTATTATAGCAAATAAAACGACTGTCTTTTGTACATAGCATTTTAAATCAGTTTTTGAATATATTTACAGGTTTTTGTAATTCTGACGTCATAATTCTACATTTTAAAGCTGAATGACGTCATTGTCTAAACTTTTGCGTCATAGTGTATTCAGGTAGTCCGTGAATCTCACGTTATATCACAATTGATAAAAAAATAGTGGGAGAGCAAATTTTAAAGAATTCTTGTTTCTTTTTAAATCACATTAAAAGGAGTTACTTTCACGTATTATATTCTGAAGTTTTGTGTTCATCATTTGTAAATAATCATAATCACACGTTTGAAAAACATATTTAATCAATTACCGACCGTAGCCGAATATGTACTTCACTTTTTTGTGACCTCGTATTTGATATATAGATTGATGTATATTCTATATAGTCTGCGAAAATTTAGCTTTAGTAAGAAAACACATAATAGGATGAAAATTTACCTTCAGCTGTTTATATCAATAGATGAAGGAAACATAGATTAAGGTGTCCTATTTTCGTCCTCTACACTGTTAAAAATATCGTGAAAAATTACCTTTGTTTTTAAAGGCTATCTATTTTCTGACCAATGAGAACGCTCCATAGGCATTTATGTAGCGTTTTCATTGGTCAGAAAAAAGATAGCCTTTAAAAACAGAGGTAATTTTTTACGATATTTTTAACAGTGTAGTCACTTTTAGGCTCTTGGAAGTTTTAATTTTCAGTGAACAACAACCAAATTTGGATTTTACATAGACTACTAGTGATGGGCGATTCTCGAGAATTCGACAATCGAGAAAAATCGTCATCGTAAAAAATCACAATCGATACAGCCATCGATTAATTCATAGAATCTACAATCGAGATGTTTTACAATCGATTATAACGAGAAAAGCTAAAAACAGTTATTGGAAAACTTAGCTATTATTCTGGCCGACAATTTCATAGTAGTGCTTAGTGATGGGCGATTCTCGAAAATTTACCAATCGAAAAAAATCGTTATCGTAAAATACACAATCGATACAGTCATCGATTACTTTCGAGAATCTACAAAGGGGATGTTCTAGAATCGATTATTGAAATCATTGTTTTTACATATATATAAGGCAGATTTTATTAAATATAGGGTAACTGAAAATAGATGGAATAAAAAAACAACAAACCAAAGGGAAACTATAAAGGAGCCATAAGACTGGAAAAGTCTTGTAAGGGGGCCCCCTGGTTGAAAAAAGCTGAAAAAACGCGAGTAGCTATGAAGCGGTAAGGGGAGTTTAAGTATCAAAAATTAGAATTTTTCGGCAATTAGTACCAAAATGGCCAAAGAAATAAGAATCAAAAGCAACCCCTAGTGGCAAAAATATGAACTAAAGGATGATAAAAGGGATCAAAATTTTTTATTGATTTTTCTACGTCATTTGAGATTGGATCTTTAATTTCCCCATTTTTATAAAGTCTTCGACTGGAATACATTAAACGAACTCCCGCGGGGAGCAAAGTAGGAGGGAGGGGCAAGGAAAGTGCATAATATGAATAAGTGGTCACAGGACTTTCCAACGATATGGCACATGAGGGGTGTCGGCTAAATTTAGTAAAGTGCCCCCGCTCGGGGGCAAAGTAAGGGGAGGGGCGCGGTCGATATATAAAATGAAATAGTAGCCACAGAGCTTTCCAATGATATATCCCATGAGGGGTGTCAACAAAAGATAGAAAAGAGTCCCAACTCCCAGGATTCCAATTATCGTGCCCCCCCCCCCCCCCCCCCGAAATATACCCTGCCCATCCTTCTCTTTGAAATTTTCATATATTAAAAATTATTTATCGGAGGGCTCTGTAAAAAAATCCGATCTAAAATGTTTAAAAACGCTACGATTTCAAAAAAGTTCGAAAAGTGCCTCTCTCGGGGCGCCAAACTAAGGAAGGAAGAAGAAAGGTTCATAATATGAAAGAGTAACTTTGCGATGATAAGCGAAAATATAATACGATGACCGAATAATAGATCAAATGACTGGTCCAAAAAAAGTTTGAAATCTACCCCTCCCACGTGGGTTCCCTCTTTTATCCTAGAATATACCCGGAAATCGCGCAGCCCCACTTTTAAAATTTTATATTTAATATATAATATTTATCGGAGAGCTCCATTAAAAAACCTCATTTAATGATATTTATTGTAGAAATCTCTACAATTAAAAAAAAAAAAGTCACCCCCCGCACCGCTCCCCCGAACCCCTTCCGGAATTCAACTCTGGGAGGAGAAAGGTTCATAATATGAAAGAGTGGTGAAAGGACTTTCCGATGATATGTCAAGGAGAGGTTTGGTAAAAGTTTGAAAATTACCCCCCCCCCCCTCCCTTTGTGCACCCCAGAATTCACTCACCTTCCTCTTTGAACTTTTTATATTTAATAAATAGTATTTATCTGAGTCTCCAGGTATGGGGCAGCTTGGCAGAGCTAAAATAAGAGAAACATTGAAAATTCGTGGCAAAATGACACTAAATTTAACAGTAAAGTTTGAAACTAGGACTATACAGAACTGAATACATAAACCACTATGCTTCATAACCCACATCGGTTAATAGCAATAAAATAAGTGCCAGTTAAATTGATGGCATTGAGCTCACAGGTTATTAACACTAACTGTATATTATAATCTTATTTCAAAGAATAATGTCCCTCAAAAAATAAATGAAGGGAAATATCCCCCGTTTGCCCCTTTTATACTTAACCAATGAACCTCCAAATCTAATCAGGGAAACTCCTTAACTATAATAAATCAGTATATCAAATTTGAAGCAAATCAGATAATTCTGCATGAAAAAAAGGAACATATCGCTAAATTAAGGGTGGTCTAACCCCTTTAACCCTTTTATACTTAACTAATGAACCTCCAAATCTAATCAGGAAAGCTCCTTATCAGAACAAACATAGAAAAAAAAATTAAAGTAAATTGAATAATTCTCCATGAAAATCCATTTATCTAAATTAAGGGGACTTGCCCCCTTTTCGCCCTTGTATACTTAACCAATGAACCTCCAAATCTAATGAAGGAAGCGCCATATCGGAATAAATCGGTATATTAAATTTGAAGCAAATCCAATAATTCTGCATGAAAAACTCTTTTATCTAAATTAAGGGGAGACTAGCCCCTCCCCTTTATACTTAACCCATAAACCTCCAAATCTAATCAAGGCAGCTTCTTAACATAATAAACCGGTATCCCAAATTTGGAGCAAATCGAATAATTCTGCATGAAAAACCCATTTATCTAAATTAAGGGGGGGGGGCGGACCAGCCCCCCTTCTCCCCCTTTATCCTTAACCAATGAACTTCCAAGTTTAATCAGGGAAGCTCCTTAACATAATGAACCGGTATACCAAATTTGGAGCAAATCGAATAATTCTGCATGAAAAACCCATTTATCTAAATTAAGGAGGGGGTCTATCCCCCTTTCCCCCCTTCATACTTAACTAATGAACCTCCAAGTTTAATCAGGGAAGCTCCTTAACATAATAAACCGGTATACGAAATTTGGAGCAAATCGAAGAATTCTGCATGAAAAACCTATTTATCTAAATTAAGGAGGGGGGACCAGCCCCCCTTCTCTTCCTTTATCCTTAACCAATGAATCGTCAAAACTAAACAGCCGAACGACTTATCAGAATGAACATAAAAAAAATTGAAGCAAATCGTACATTTTAATCAAGAGTTATCGCGTTACGTACATACATACGTACGTACGTACGTACAGTACATGCATACACACAGAACCGACGGGTACATTAGCTCTCAGGCTTAGATAGCCTGTGAGCTAAAAAGAGATTGGATAAGCAGATGGACTCCTTTGAGAAATTATGACTTAAACCAGAAATGCGGTAAGTTTGACTCTGAAAGCTTCATTTCCATCTCGCATTTCGGCAAATCTCATCTCGATGATTTTTCCAGCATTTCGACGCTTCCAGATGGCAAGCTGCTCGATGGTTGGTTCTCTCGCGGTTTTAAACCTTTCGGGATGGGAAGTCTCTCGAGAGTTTCCTCTCGCCCTTTTCAACCTTTCCCGATGGGAAGCCTCTCGCTTGTTACTCTCGTCCTTTTCGAAATCTCCCAATGAAAAGCCTTTCGAGGATTTCTCTCGCGCTTTTCAACATTTCGCTATGAGAAGCTTTTCGAGGATTTCTCTCGTCCTCGGCAGAGAAGAAAAGTAAGAAAATTTATCGAGAGTACCAAGGGACGAGATAGAGAAAAAGGCATGACAATGAGCTGTGAAATGAAGCTTTAATTTTCAAAGTTTCTCTTATTTTAGCCCTACCAAGATGTCACATACCTGGAACCCTCCGATAAAAACTATTTATTAAATATAAAATTTTCAAAGAGGAAGGTGGGTCGGGTGATTTCGAGGGAGGAGGACGTGAGAGTGGACTCATGGGGTGCAATTTTAAAAATTTTACCGAACCCTTCCTGTGGCATATAATCGAAAAGCCCTTTGACCACTCTTTCATACTATGAACCTTTCTTCGCTCAAAGGGGGGTGGGGAAGGGGCGAACAAATTTTTAAAACCGTAGCCGATTTCTATAATAAATTTAAATATCACTTTAAATATGGGTTTTTTATGCAGTCTTCCGGTAAATATTATTTATTGAACATAAAAATTTTAAAGTGGCGGCTGTGTGAATTCCGGTGTGAAAGCGTGGGCCCACGGGGGGAGAGAGGGGGAGCAATTTTCAAACTTTTTTTGGACCAGTCATGTGATATGTCATCGGTAAGCTCTCGGATGACTCTTTCATATTATGAGACTTTCTTCCTCCCCTCCCCAATTTGGCCCCACTGCGAGGGTAGTTTTTTCCGCTTTTATCATTTTAGATCGGATTTTTTTATGGAGCCCTCCGCTAAATATTATTTATAATATATGAAATTTCAGGACACTTTTCCAAATTTAGCCAAGACCCCTCATGTGACATATCGTACGTACATTTCACTGGCCCCGCCCCATACTCATTTTTAAAATTCAACAGCACCATTCGTTTGTGCTACGTTTGTGCTGGTTTGTGCCGCAAAAATTTTCGTTTGTGCCACTTCCGTTCTCTCGTTATAACGAACACAATGGGGCGGGGCCAGTGAAACGACAGCCCCGCCCCATCAAAGAAATCGAAATTTTATTACTGCATTCGTTTGTGCTACATTTGTGCTGGTTTGTGCCGCAAAAATTTTCGTTTGTGCCACTTTCGTTCCCTCGTTATAACGAACAAAATGGGGCGGGGCCAGTGAAACGACAGCCCCGCCCCATCAATGAAATCAAATTTTTATTACTGCATTTGTTTGTGCTACGTTTGTGCTGGTTTGTGCCGCAAAAAGTTTCGTTTGTGCCACTTCCGTTCTCTCGTTATAACGAATTTTTATAATTCAAGGTCAAATAAAGAAAATCACTTATAAAAATCGTAAATAACTACATGTCACGAAATGAAATACGTAAATCTTTAGTCCCATGTAAATGTCGGTTTGTGCCGCAAAAAGTTTTGTTTGTACCATTCTGGTTCCCTCGATATAACGAATTTTCCACTATTTCAACACAGAACGACCATTTCAGTGGCCCACCCCATCAACGAAATCTAAATTGTATTACGGCATTCGTTTGTGCTACGTTTGTGCTGGTTTGTGCCGCAAAAAGTTTCGTTTGTGCCACTTCCGTTCTCTCGTTATAAGGAATTTTTATAATTCAAGGTCAAATAAAGAAAATCACTTATAAAAATCGTAAATCACTACATGTCACGAATTGAAATACGTAAATCATTAGTCCCATGTAAATATCGGTTTGTGCCGCAGAAAGTTTCGTTTGTGCCATTCTGGTTCCCTCGATATAACGAATTTTCCCCTATTTCAACGCAGAACGACCATTTTAGTGGCCCCGCCCCATCAACGAAATCTAAATTGTATTACGGCATTCGTTTGTGTTACGTTTGTGCTGGTTTGTGCCGCAAAAAGTTTCGTTTGTGCCACTTCCGTTCTCTCGTTATAACGAATTTTTATAATTCATGGTCAAATAAAGAAAATCACTTATAAAAATCGTAAATACCTACATGTCACGAAATGAAATACGTAAATCATTAGTCCCATGTAAATGTCGGTTTGTGCCGCAGAGAGTTTCGTTTGTGCCATACTGGTTCCCTCGATATAACGAATTTTCCACTATTTCAACACAGAACGACCATTTCAGTGGCCCCGCCCCATCAACGAAATCTAAATTGTATTACGGCATTCGTTTGTGCTACGTTTGTGCTGGTTTGTGCCGCAAAAAATTTCGTTTGTGCCACTTCCGTTCTCTCGTTATAACGAATTTTTATAATTCAAGGTCAAATAAAGAAAATCACTTATAAAAATCGTAAATACATACATGTCACGAAATGAAATACGTAAATCATTAGTCCCATGTAAATGTCGGTTTGTGCCGCAGAGAGTTTCGTTTGTGCCATACTGGTTCCCTCGATACAACGAATTTTCCACTATTTCAACACAGAACGACCATTTCAGTGGCCCCGTCCATCAACGAAATCTAAATGGTATTAAGGCATTCGTTTGTGCTACGTTTGTGCTGGTTTGTGCCTAAAAAAGTTTCGTTTGTGCCACTTTCGTTCCCTCGTTATAACGAATTTTTATAATTCAATGTCAAATAAAGAAAATCACCTATAAAAATCGTAAATAACTACATGTCACGAAATGACGGCATAACCCTTTCAGGTGCGAAGCAATGCTATTGATGAAGTGTTGAAATTAATGACTGACACCGGAATTTTGGTTAAAAAAATTCGGTTTATTATGTGTGTGAAATATAGCTTTTTCTTATTTAAAAATAAATTTGTTTTAAAATTCCTGTGTCAATCGTTAGTTTCTGTTGAAAATAATCACAGCATTACATTAAATTCTTATTAATTTCTTTTTGTACAACTATGTTTATTGTGATTGGTTGTTTAATGTAGCTTTCTTTCACGGCCGCCAATTCTCTGCCATGGGCCTTGCAAAATCTATAAATACCTGTAAATTTTCTGTTTTCTTTCAGTATGTTTGTGTAATTGTTCTTGTTAATATCAAATATACTCACTTCGATCCACTTCTTTATGTCTGCCTTTTTATTTATTTTAACAGCAGAGCGTTGGTTCTAGCAAGTGTTGAAATGAGCTGCGAGACATACTGACGCCGTTGTCTTTCTGTTTTTCATTTCTGCTGGGATTTTGAGTGAAAAAGATTTTATCTTTCTTTTTATATATTTTATTGAGCAGAATGGATTCTTCAAAAGATGTTTACGGTATTCCTCTTTTTGAAGGTGATGGAAAAGTTTTTTCGGTATGGAAACGAAGAGTAACGGCAATTTTTGCTACTAAAGAATTGGAAAAATTCTTGGAAATTGAAGCGGCTCCCGACAATGCCGCCGATGTCGTGAAAGCAAAAAAGGCTTACGCTTTATTATTATCATTATTAAGTGATAATGTTCTTGCATCACTTCAAGATGAAAATACAGCTAATAAAATTTGGAATAAATTAGAACGCACTTATGATACAAAGCGTGCAGTGAATCAAATTTTAATTCGGAAGAGATTGGCAACGATTAAGAAAGATCGTACAGTTTCTATGAGAAATCACATTGATGAAAAAAATAAATTAATTTCGGATCTTAAGCTGTCTGGGGCAGAAGTTAATGAAACGGATACTATTGTTTATATTTTGATGTCATTGCCTCAGGAATTTGAAAATGTTAAGATTGCTTTAGAAAACCAACCGAATTCTGTTTTGACATTAGATTTCGTGACACAAAGATTATTAGATGCTGAAGCACTTCTTTTGGATTCAAAGAAAGAAAAAGTATATACTAAGGCTGCTCATGATAATACTGCATTTGTGTCGACTCGCAAAGAATTCTTTTGCAAAATTTGCAACTCTAAAGGGCATACAGCGAAATATTGTAGAAAGAAAATTACTTGCCATTCTTGTGGAAAATTCGGACACATAAAACGTAACTGTAAAGCTGTTAAAAATTCAAATGAAGAAAAATTTGCCTCTTCAGCTGTTTCTTTCATGCTGGAAATGCTTCCAGGAAAAGGAATGAATTTATAGTAGATTCCGGAGCAACTTCCCATATGTGTTCTAATGAGAATTATTTCGCATCCTTTGTATCTTCTTCAGGAACTATTAAATGCGCATCAAAAACAACGAATCTAGAAATCAAAGGTATTGGAAATATTAATGGAAAACTGTCAAATGGAATGGAAATTACTTTAAAGGATGTTCTTTATGTTCCAGACTTAAACGGGCAACTCATTTCCGTTAGGAAAATTGAAAGTGCAAATTATACAGTTATTTTCAAGAATCAAAAAGTATTTATCGAAAAAGGGAGAAACCGTTTTTACTTCGGTGAACGGGATTTGAATGGACAATACGTAAGTGTCTTTGTCCCTGTTTACGAAACCGTTCTTACTTCAAAGAAAAATCATTGTGATATCTGGCATCGCAGACTTGGTCATCCGAGTGACAAAGTATTGAAAGATATGAAGCTTCCGGTACCTGATTCATTTTGTGATATTTGTGCTCGGGCAAAACAGAGTGCAACACCAATGGGAAGAGGACCAAGAAAAAGAGAAACCAAGCCAATGACTTTGATTCATAGTGACATTTGTGGACCTATTTTTCCGACAACCTTTTCTGGCGAGTGCTATTTTATGACTCTTATCGATGATTTTTCTCGTTTTACTGAAGTAAGTTTACTGAAACATAAAAGTGAAGTCTCAGAAGAATTAAAAATGTTCTTAAAATCCAACCCTACAGTGAAGAAAATTAGATGTGATAACGGGAAGGAATATTTTTCTAATGATTTAGTGAATTTTACTAGAGATCTTGGTATAGTGATAGATCCCGCTCCTCCATACACGCAATCTTTGAATGGAGTAGCTGAACGCTGCAATAGGTCGCTTCTGAATATAGGACGTGCTTTGATTGCTGAATCAAATTTACCAAAGACTTTTTGGGGTCAAGCTATCCTTTCAGCAGCTTACTTGAAAAACCGAATGCCAAGCAGCACTATTGAGAACAAAACTCCGTACTTCCTGAAATATGGAGAAGAAGCCGATTTCAAGCACATACGTGTTTTTGGATGCAGTGCTTACATGTTAATTCCTTCCGTTCATCGAAAGAAGCTTGACGATAGGTCTAAACAAATGATCTACATTGGTTATTCTTCAATGGGATATAGATTACTAGATCCTGAAACGAAACGCATAAGTGTATCAAGAAATGTGAAATTCGACGAAGAGAAAAAGGAACATGTTCAGTCGAAACAATACATTCTAGAAAATTCAGAACCAGTCGATGATGAAATTGATCCAGATGTTCTAGAAAATACGAGTGATGAATTAGATGATCCTGAAGAGAAAGAAGACAAAACAAGAAAATCTGAAAGATTTAAAAAGCAACCTGTACGGTATCCAGATCCTGAAGTTTACGAAGCATTACTTTGCCAACAAGAAACATTAACGTTTGATGATATCAGATCCCTCCCTAGTGATGAACAACGCTTGTGGAAAGAAGCTATGGACGCGGAGATTGAAAGTATGAAAATCAACAATGTCTGGGATCTTGAAAAATTACCACCTGACAAACGACCTATTTCCTGCAAATGGGTATTTACCATCAAAAGAGATGGTCGACATAAGGCGAGACTCGTAGCTCGTGGATTTATGCAAAAAGAAGGGCTAGACTATAGTGAAACCTTTTCCCCTGTAATAAGTATGCCAGCTTTACGTTTGGTTCTTATTTTGATTTTAAATGAAGACTTATATGCATCTGTATTAGATGTTAAAACAGCGTTCCTGAATGGTAAGTTAAATGAACTTGTTTTTATGGATCAGCCGCAAGGCTATGATGATAAAAGTGGGCGAAAGTGTAAACTTAAAAGAAGTTTATATGGTTTAAAACAAGCCCCACGACAATGGTTTGAAAGGTTTCATGAATTTATTTCAAAGTTAAATTTTAAATCTTGTGATAATGAACCTTGTATTTTTATTCGGTATAATAATGATCATAAAATAATTATTGCTTTGTATGTAGATGATATGTTAATTGCAGGTTCAGATGTAAATGAAACTAATGTAGTTATTTCCCTATTACATAACGAGTTTCACATGTCAAAATCGGAAAGTGTTTCAGAATTTCTAGGTATTCAAATGAAATTCAATTCTGATAGTTTAATAATGGATCAAGAGTCTTACATAATTAAATTGTTAAGTAAGTTTAATATGCTAGATAGTAAACCCAGTGACATTCGTATTTCTCCTAAGTCCACCCCATCTGATTTCAAAAATGGTAAACCTTTTAATGGCCCATATCGTGAACTTGTAGGTTGTTTATTATATTTAGCTTATATTTCTCGACCTGATATTTTGTATGCTATTAACTGTTTAAGTCAATTGCAAGAAAATCCTACTGAAATTGCATGGAAAGCACTTAAGAAAATCTTAAGATATTTAAAAGAAACATTGTCTTTAAAACTTGTGTATAAAAAGCAAAATTCTGATCCTAAATTATCCATGTATGTTGATGCTGATTGGGGGGCTAACACAAATGACCGCAAATCAGTAACAGGTTATATTTTAATGTTTTGTAACATGCCTGTTCTGTGGTGTTGTAATAAACAAAAATCAGCTGCCTTATCGTCAACTGAAGCTGAAGTCATTGCTTTAACTAAAAGTTTGCAAGACTTGTTCTGGTTTAAAAATATTGCTAGTGAAATTGTAAATATTAAGGATTTAGTAATTTTTGAGGATAATCAATCATGTATAAAATGTATCAGTTATGAGAGTAATTATGGTAGAATGAAACGCATTGATATTAAATTGAAATTTGTTCGCAATATTATAAAAGAAAATAACATCAAAATTGAATATGTTCCTACGAATATGCAAATTGCTGATTTATTTACAAAGGCATTACCTAAAGTTAAATTTTATGAACTATTATTTCTTTGTTGTTTGTACAAGTAATGTTTAAATTGTGTCATATTATTATTAATGATTGATTTCAAGAAATTTCTTTGTTTTCTGATGTAATGCTAGATTATGGGCGGGTGTTGAAAATAATCACATCATTACATTAAATTCTTATTAATTTCTTTTTGTACAACTATGTTTATTGTGATTGGTTGTTTAATGTAGCTTTCTTTCACGGCCGCCAATTCTCTGCCATGGGCCTTGCAAAATCTATAAATACCTGTAAATTTTCTGTTTTCTTTCAGTATGTTTGTGTAATTGTTCTTGTTAATATCAAATATACTCACTTCGATCCACGTCTTTATGTCTGCCTTTTTATTTATTTTAACAGTTTCAACATTTTAGCAATGGAATTGCTTTGCCCCTGAAAGCGTTATGCCGTTTTACAAATGCAACTCTAGCCTTCCTATTCTTAGTAGATAACAAACGTGTTTTTGCTGGTCTTCTACCATGTAAACCATAGAGGTTTATGCGTCGTTTGACTGATGAAACGTGTATGTCTATGCAGTAATTTTCTTTCAATTATTATTTTTATTACTACAGCGGACTTACGACAATCACTTGTAGATATCATTTTTATAATATAGTCAACATTTCAAGTTGTTTTTTTTTCGGATAGCCACTTTGAGGCTTATTTTTGATGTATTTTTGTTTATTAAAAATTTTATTCCAGGTAATAACAAGTTGCTACCTTTCTTAAGTGCATTTACAGCGGCTTTTCTAGAATCACTTCAATATTTTTTACATTTCTGCATTTAAAAATTATCACAATAAGTCGATATAAACACTAATCGAAGCTATAGCGCCACTGACACCTTCAACAATTAAATGCAAACTAATTGTCAAAATACTTTTGAGCTAAGGAGGAGTCATATTTCTTCGGTGGCGCCGATTGTAAACAAACAAGTTGAAACTTGATACATTTAAATAACTGCAGTCATCGTGTTCTCAATTATAGGGAATATATTTTCTTTAACGTTTTTATATTAAATAAAATAAGAGAGAATATAAGGTTGTCAAAATACTTTTGAGCGCTACTGTATTACGGTATTCGTTTGTGCCCCTTCCATTCTCTCGTTATAACGAATTTTTTTCATCCAAGGACACATGCAGGAAATCTGAAATGAAAAAAGGCATGGGACGAAATGAAATATGTAAATCTTTAGTCCCATGCAAATGTCGGTTTGTGCCGCAAAAAAGTTTCGTTTGGGCCATTCTGATTCACTCGACATAACGAATTTTCTACTATTTCAAAACTGGGCCACCATTGCAGTGGACCCGCCACATCAACGAAATCTAAATTATATTACGGCATTCCTTTGTGCTACGTTTTTGCTGGTTTGTGGCACTTCCTTTTTCCAGTTATAACGAATTTTAATAATTCAAGGTCACGTAAAGAAAATCACTTCTCAAAATCATAAATAAATTTGTGTCACGAAATAAAATACGTAATTCTTTAGCGCTATGTAAATGTGCATGAACTTTTTTAAAACACGGCAACTGTAAATAGTCGAAAAAAAAATCGGAAAAAGTAACCAAATTAAAAAAAAATTATTGAACTCTGCACTTTGCAATCTAACCAAGTATATGTATATGCAAAAGCTGCTTAAATAGCTCTTTTTGATTAAATTAAACTTGTTGATCATATAAAGCTTATAGACTTATGATAACATATTTATGAAAAATATGACTTCTTGGTAGTTCTTGAGAACTAAAGCTTCATTATGACACTTTTAAAACGTAACCTACAATGGCTTGATGCACACAGAAATTGCATCACATCAAAACAGAAATGTTACCATTGAAAAAAATGTGAGAGTGTTGAAAAATATTTTAAATAATTAAGTGAAAAGATTTTTTAAAGAGTTAATGAATTTTAATAATTAAACAACCTTAATGAATTTTAATAATTAAACAAAAAGCAAAGGAAAATATTGATTTTTTAATGAAACAAGAAAGAAAAATCGTGCGTTAAGCATAGATTATGAAACACTTTCCAACACTTCCTGAAGGCTTTAACAAAACTTCGTTATTTAGGGAAATACGGTATATAAAATAACTAAGTAAACATTTTAGAAAACGTATAAAACATTTTAAAAACTGATTTCAGCAGTTACCGTCCATAGTCAAATATGTATTTCAATTCTTTTGAACAGCCATGTATTTGATCTGTAGGTTGATATATATTTTATATAATGGGGAAATTTAGTTTAGAAAGAAAACGCATAACAGTTTAAAATTTCAATTTCAGTAATTTGTACTCATAGATGGAAACATACTTGAATACTTTTGTACAACCCTGTAGTTATAAATGCAGTTCATCGTAACAATGCATAACTCACATCAAAACGATCTTTAAGCAATTTGTGCTCATAGCCAGTAACCATTACGAATTTTTATGTGTGGACCTGTATATGAATTATATCACTTATATACATCATATAGTATGTATAAATATAGTGAAACATAAAAGCGCATATCATAATTAAAAATGCATTTCTAGCAATCATCGCTAATGTACAGTACTTCGGATACAATATAGTATCTGAAATCTTTTGTGTGTCCCTGTATATGCTATGCACTCCGTATTATACATGAAATAACTTATAGCAAACCTCGGCGACATATAACAATTTCATTATACATGAAGTAATTTAACATAATTAAAATACGCCACAAACAATTCCCTCCAATCCTATATCATTATGTAACGGAATTCTTTTGTATGTCCTTGTAAAGGAATAATAACTACTCTTTACACCGCATATACTGCAGAATGCATACTTTAGTGCACTTCATTAATGCATATCAATTTTATTATGTTCTAAAGATTGTAACACCATTAAAAATAATTTTTAACGATTTTTTCACATAGGCCGTTGTAAATGAATTAAACATGCAACAAACTTCATTTAAAATAGTGAACGTGCTATGATAAACGTCAATAACATTCATAAATTTCAGGGCAATCCGAGTATATTTACGGGAGTTAGAGCGCGGACAGACGGACAGACAAACCGAAGTCATATACACTTTCCAACAAAGTTGAAAAGTCTTAAAAAGACTAATTCAAACGAATTTAATTAATTTTTATGCTAGTTTGACATTTTATCATATTTTTAGATGCTAGCTATCTAGAATTTTAACCCTTGAACGAGGTACACTTCAAGAAATACTCATTACTAAACAAAATAAATTAATTTTTAATCTAATCAATAACTGAAAATTCACATTTTAAAAATGTTTTCATGAATGTAGATATAAAAATAAGAGTTTACAAACTAATTTTCTTAATTTTATCACATTGGAAAAGAATTTTCCAAATTCGAACTCAATTTTTTATACATAAAGCGTTACTTAATCAAATTCTATACTTTCTGATTAAACGAAATTCGGTGATTTCTTCAGTTTTTAAACCAATTCTTAAATTTTATAATTATTAAAATTTCCCAACCTCTATTACAAAACGTTTGAAGAAAAACGGATCACTTCATTAATGAGTATTTCCGGAAGAGTACTTCATTCAAGGGTTAAAATTCTACATAGCTAGCATCTAAAAGTAGGATAAAATCTCAAACTAGTGTAAAAGTTAATCAAATTGGTTTAAATTAGTCTTTTTTCATTAAAAAATCAATATTTTCCTTTGTTACTTGTTTAATTATTTAAATTCATTAAGGTAATGGTTGTTCAAAAACTAAAATATATGTTTCAGTTTCCCTTTTAAGTTGAAATCCTCATAACTTTTCTCTTTTAAGTTGATATTTTGATCTTATAGTTGAAAAAATCTAAAGGAATCAGTCTTTTGCCTTAAAAAATGATAGTTTCCATTGTTTTGCTTAATTATTGATGTTCGTTAAGGTGTTGTTCATTCAAAATTCAAATATATGTTTAGTTTTCATCATTTAAGTGGATATCCTTATCTTGTAGTTGAGTGGCCGCCCCTCCGGGTGGTTCCGACTCGACCCTTTGAGTGGGGGAGGTGACCGGAAGCCCGGCAGAGTTCGTTGTGTACGAATGCGAGGGGGGCGGATGGGGACGAATCGCCACCTCCTCGAGAGGCTCATCTCCGACAGGCGTTGAGTCCGGTGGCCACGGTTAACGGACGTTGTGCATGGGTGCGTAGACTCTTCGGGGCCCGCGTTCGAACGCACCCCCGGCAGCCAGTTTCTCTGGCCAAGCCGGGTAGCGACGCTCCATAGGTCGATCCCGGTGCCGGTCTAAGGGCCGGACGGTGTCGCCGGGCAAAGACTAGCTAAGGCGATAGGACCCCATCCACCATTTGACTAAGACGGAGCCTGAGGTGGGAGTGAGGGCTTTGTAGTGGAAAGTCCTTGGTGATCGCTAGTGACGACGGGGCTCGCGGGAACGCCAAGCAGGGACTCCCGGAGCAACCAAAGGGCGAGGGTTTCGGACAGCGCCCAGGTTACTTTTTGACTTGGGTGGCTCATCCCTCCAAGGACCTCAGCTGAAGCAGTTGTGAGCCGACCCTTAGGGTGGTAGGGTTTGGCGGTGCCCCCGTTGACCAAGGAGCGGTCGCGTGGCGAGGCCAGTATGGCTCTGGTTGCTCCATGTCGTGCCGTGACCCTTGGGAGGGGGTCGGCCGGCAGGTCCACCATCGAACGCTGTCCCCGCGGGGAACCGAGCCGGAGGCTCGCCGGTAACGCGGCGGCTCATCGTGCCTCAGAGGAACTCTTGGTCCGATCCAGGTCCTCCGTGTCTATGCGGTACCAGAGTTTTCCTCGCCTGGTGATGAGGACCTAGAGGTGTCTCCACCTAACTTTCGAACGCATTAACAAAGGTAGCGGTCGGTCACTGCACGGGGTCAGGGGCCTTCGGGCCTGGGTATCCTCGACGGCCGTAAGGTAAGGTAGTGGTGGGCGGGCTTCTGTCGGCCTCCGCTGGCTTCTCTGTCTTCGGACGGAGTCGAGTCGGCGGGGGCTGACGGGACTCCGTTCCATCCAACCCCCTAGCGAGGCGGAGTCTATTCCGTCTAGGTGGAGCTTTCCGTGCCCGCCTGGGGTCGCTAACGGCACCTAGTCTGGGCCAACTGGTTCCCGGCGTGATCCACGAGGTGTTCCGTCGGTTGAGCCGGGTGGCTTGGGCGAAAAGCCCGGAGCTGGGTCGCTTTACGGCCGGAGGGACTTTCCCCGACCTCCCGGGTTTTCAAGCTAGAGGCCCTTCATAACTTTCTTATCGGCTGGCCCACATATATGTCTCTGCCGGAAAATGGTATCTGATCTTGGGGGCCTGCCGTAAATCAAATTCGGGTCGGGAAGCCTCGGTTCAGTTCGTGGGCCCAGCGTCTTTATAGGCGTCTGGTTCCTGCAGGGCTTGCGGGGTCTACCGGCTCGAGTAACTAAGTTTAGGGACCACTTTTTAGGGTTTTTACTTCACTTAGAGTTTTTCTAGCTGGGTGGTGAGGACTGTCGTAGCGGCCGTTCGTCTCTTCTTGGAAATAGCCGTCGCCGTGTGCGCTGGGCAGCGGCGTCGGCTTGGCCGGAGTGCAGGTGAGGCCCGGGGTCTCAGGGATCGCCTTGATGGGGCGTGTCTGGCGGCGACCTTCGGGACGCGTCGCGGGGCTCGTCTCTCGGGCGGTCTCAGCCTGGACAAAAGGATCTGCAAGGATCTAGGACCGGAAGACGGTCCCGTTTTTTTGGGGCGCCCACCATCTCATCTTATAGTTGAAAAAATCTAAAGAAATCATTTTTTTCCTTAAAAACTGATATTGATATTTTCCATTTTTTCCTTAATCAATAATACTCATTAAGGTAATGATTGTTCAAAAACTAAAATTTTCCTTTTTGGTTATATTATTATCACTATTTAAATATATAATTAAAGATTCAAGGAAATATACCCTAATCATATGTTTACTGAACAGTTCATAATCTGTATTCTTGAGACACGAAAATACTTCGGTAAACCTGATATAACATTCTTTTATTCGCATCTCTGCTTGAGAAAGCAAGATTCGGGGTTGGTGAAGGTGTCATTTTTCGAATATTTCACTCAAATGTTAAATGATGTGGTGCGTTTTTCTTCAAACGTTTTGTAACAGAGGTTGGGAAATTTTAATAATAATTTAAAAAATGTACGAATTTGTTTATGAACTGAAAAAATCACTGAATTTCGTTAAATCAGAAGGTATAGAATTTGATTAAGTAATGCTGTATAAAAAATTAAATTCGAATGTGGAAAATTCTTTTACAATGGGATAAAATTAAGAAAATTAGTTTTAAACTCGCATTTTTATATGTACATTCGGGAAAATATTTTTAAAATGTGAAATTTTCAGCTATCCGCTAGATTAAAAATTAATTTATTTTGTTTAGTAATGAGTATTTCTTGAAGTGTACCTTGTTCAAGGGTTAAAATTCTACATAGCTACTAGCATCTGAAAGTATGATAAAATCTCAAACTAGTGTAAAAATCAAATTCGTTTAAATTACTCTATTTTTATTAAAAAATCAATATTTTCCTTGTTATTTGTTTAATTATTAAAATTTATTAAGGTAATGGTTGTTCAAAAACTGAAATATATGTTTAAGTTTCCCTTTTAAGTTGAAATCCTCATCTTATGGTTGAAAAAAAATTTAAAGAAATCATCTTTTTTTCTTTAAAATCGATATTTTTCATTGTTTTGCTTAAGTAATAATACTCATTATGGTTACAGCTGTTCAAAAACTAAAATGGATGTTTAACTTTCTTCTTTTAAGTTTATATTCTGATCTTATAGTTGAAAAAAAAAATCTAAAGAAATCAGTTTTTTCCTTTGAAATTGATATTTTCCATTGTTTTGTTTAATTAATAATATTCATTAAGGTGTGGTTCATTTAAAAATCAAATATATGTTTAACTTTACTCATTTAAGTGGATATCCTTATCCTATAGTTAAAAAAAATTCTAAAAAAATCAGCTTTTTTCCTTAAAAATGTTATTTTCCCATGTTTTGCTAATGTTAATAAAAACATTAAGGTAAATGTTGTTCAAAACTCAAATGTAAATTTAATCTTTATCTTACAGTATAATCTAGTCGATCTAACATTCAGCCCTGATGTTATAGTAGAACAAACTCTAAAAACGTAATTTTTCCCTCTAGGGGGCGTTCGAATCGGGTTGCGGTGGGAGCGGAGGGGATGCGGTGCGAGTGTGGTACGGTGGTGGGACGATACGGTTCGGCACCGCAGCACCGCCTCCTGACCCAGAAGCCCCGTTTTCCTACTACTAATGATAAATAAAATAAATCTTTTTAAAAATATTCTAACTACTAGTAAATAAAAAAATTATGTTCTCAAAATTTAAAACATTTCTCCTGTAAAGAACAAGCAAAATTTAAAATTCAATTCTTCTGAAAAAAAATTTTCTATCTTTTGGTATTTTTAAAGAAAATAAATCCCCTGCTATATTTTTCTATAACCTGAAAAAAAAAAAAAAATAATGTCCCAAAATAAAAGTTTTTAATACGAAAAAAAAATTTCAAAATAAATATTTGTAAAAGAAAAAAAAATTCTAAAGAATTTTTCTATCACCTGAAAAAAAAATATTAAGTTCACAAAAAAAAAAAATTCAAATTTTTTTTCTATAACTTCGAAAAAAATGTCAAAATAAAAATTTTCTATCTCCCACTAAATAAATAACATCCTACTATAAGACGCTTATCTATCCAATTCGGCTAAAATATTGTTATCTAACAACACTTCCGCTGTTATCTTTACGCATTTCCCCTCCAAAACGCTCTTATCAGCTTAGAACTCTGAGATAAAAAAGACTTCCGGTTGACCTTCCTTTGATCTTGAGTGAACGTCGGTGGTATAAAAATGTCATTCCCACACTGCATACAGTAATTTCGATTTGCGGGCGTTCAGGAAAGGTATTGAGGAGCTCTGGAGGTACCTATCGTCACAGATGTATAAAAGAATTGCTGATAATGATTTTCGAAGAACAATGCAGGTAATTAGCCGAGATATTAACCCTTAAAAACACGGACACTTTGGACATACATAAAGACACGGGCGGCGTACTCTATGCGCTATCGGCTTTATAGCCTAGATAACAACTTTTAATGATATGTTTATGTAATTTCAATGCCCAGTAGTCGTATGAAAGCAATAAACGTCGAACTGTTAAAAACAGATTAGTTTAATAAGAGTTAATCACATAATTACTATGAGATTCGCCGCTACTTTGCATTGAATGGTTCTCTCAATACGCCACCCGAGTCTTTAAAGGTTAATTAAAAACCTATCTGGAAAACCGCGCCACGAGCCAGGGCGGTGTTGCATCTTTGCGACCTCCTTTCGAAGAGCGTTTAGCAAAATGCCATGTCTAAAGTTTGAATAAGGGTTTTATTTTAGGTACACTGTAAAAAGAAAAGATTACTATTACGCTGAATTAGTGTTTATAAAATGCCAAATGAAGTTAAATATGCACTATTTTTATTGTCCGCACCAAATTAAGTTCATCATAAACAGATTAGGATAAGATTAAAAAAAAAGAGTTATACAGATAGCAATATTTGATACGACTTGGGCTTCATAACGCTCTGAACTTTCGTGGTATGTCCATTTATACTTTTGTAGTATATACAGCTATACCCAACCGTACGTTGTATAATTTTTTACAAAGCTTTATTGTTCTTTTAGAAACGATATTTTGTGCAGTATACTTACTAATTAATATATTTATTGTACGGAACCCTCTGAGCACGAGTAATACTCGCACTTAACCGTTTATTTATTTCATAAAATTACGCTCATCCATGCTGCTATGTCTCTAAAACGAGGAAAGAACAAACACTCTTACATTAACATTTTTTTTTTTTTTTTTTAACAGGAAAAATAATTATTTGTTGAATTATTGTTTTTTATACATTTTTTTTCTTTACTATATACTTTATTAAATGAAATTTGCAAATGCACTTTTCTATTTTCATGTATAGATAATGTGCACACATTTTGTACATATTATTAAACTGTGAATTATATTTTATTTCATAAAATTACACTCTTCCATGCTTATGTCTATCTAAAACGAGGAAAGAGCAGTTTTACGTTAGTAATATAGAAAAGACAGTTCGAAAGCGGCGGAGGGAGGAGTGAGGTGGGTGGAAGTGAAAATCCTGCTATAGTAGGAGAGGTTTAGAGAGAGTTAGGTTCTTATCAGCCGGAAATGAGATAAGAAATGGTAATCTGATAAGAGCATGTTATAGAAAGATGAAGATAAAGTATGGAAACTGAATGTCGAATATAGAGGTAAGATCGTTTTAGAACGTAAGGAGTCGATTACCCTTGTAGATCATACTATAGTATGATGGGGTAGAAGGGGAGTAAATTTTTAGACGGGGCTTAATTTTTCGTATCTTCTTAAGGTTTGAATGAATGACCATATAAGGTAATGTTATACTATAACATAAGGGGTTAGGTCTTTTTGGGAGAAAGTGTGAGGAAGTTTATTTATTTATTTATTTTTTTGGAATCAACTTAAAGTTTGAACATGAAACGTAACTGAAAAATACTATATGGCGCCCCCTATTGGTAGGAAATCGAATTATAAGTAATGCAATCAGGTTTTTTTCGTAAAAATTTCACTTGGAATCGAACCTGTGACAAAATAGTATTTTGACTTGATAATTTGAAGTAGGTTTAACTGATCAAGCCAAGAAACTATACCTGTGATTCGAGATTTTAGATGCTTCAAGACAAAAAATTATGTTCCTCTCATTTATGTGCAAAGAGAGGTTGATTTATCGGTTACTTAAGATAAGTCAACAGTATCTGCGTTAACTACTACTACAATTTGAGAATTACTTTAATGTACACGATTTTTATTTTTAGTTTAACTGATTTTATCGATTTTGTATACGGGAGTATGGTCGTTTTACCAAACCATAGTTTCGAACTCGCGAACTTCGTATCAAATTTCATTTTTTTTTTTTTTGGAACTGATATGCTATCCAAGGATTGAGTATTACTTTAATGTACACGATTTTTACTTTTAGCTTAACTGATTTTATCGATTCTTCGTACGAGAGTATGATCATTTTACCAAACAGTAGTTTCGAGCTTCGTATGAAATTTCATTTTTTATAATTGATATGCTATCCACTGTTAGAAAATTACTTTTATTTAATACATGCTAAATACAGCTCAACTTGTGCAGAATATGTTTAAACACAAAACAATACAGCATATGTAGTGGCCAGCATACACTCATCATTTAAGGGGCACATGACCTTTCAGTTTGTCGAAACAATAAAAAACATCGCCTTCTTCAAAGTACCAAAACACAAACAATACGCAATTAAGATCTTTTTCTCCTCTTTCTGCCTAAAGTATATATCCTTAAGTACATTATCCAGAAAAATAAATGTTGTATGTACAAAATTAATATTTAAATTTTAAATTTAAAAATTCATCTCCCTAATGCGTGATTAAGTGCTGCGCGTATGATAGGACTCTACATTATGCATATAGAAAATAATTTGAGAACAAAATAGAATCATGACATACCTACTTATAACTTAAAGATATATGCAAAAAGTATTGTTTAAAATTTAGTTTTAGCACAAAATAAAAAACAGTTCAAAAATCTCAAGTTTTTTTTCAAGTTTTTCAAGTGCAAAAAAATAAATAACCAAAATGTATGAATTTTTTTTTGTTTTACCCTGTAGACTTTAAAGAAACGCATATTTGGTAAAATTTTTCTAAGCTGTACCTTACATAGTTTAAAAGTAACAGTGCGCGCAAACTCCAAATTTACTAATCTGAGAAAATGCTTTTCAAAGTTTCAATATCTACGGACCTTCTATTATTCTCATCATCTAAAAATGGTTATAACTCAAGAAATAATGCAGATTTTTTGAATGCGGTTTTTTGCATATTGTTGGGAAATTTTAAGACATTCAGAATAAAGCAAAAATTGAAAACTGATTTTTTGAAAGTTTAAAGGTTCTGTGCCCCCTTAAATCCGATCGAGCAAAATACACTCTATTGCATGCCACTGTTGAGGTGTTCGTTACTTTGGTACTATATCAGATTATGAAGAGTTACTTCCTTAACTCTTATCGACAATCTCATTGCATCCGTGGAAAACAGATATTGTACAATATTAACTATTCCGGGGGAGCACACACCATATAAAGTATAGTCCATTCTTTTCAAACGTCATATATATGTCATTTAAAGTTTCTCAAACTGGTGCGGAGCGTTTGATTATGCTCTTGACATCATTTTATACAGTTAAAATTCCAATATAACATAATTTAGTGTTTGATTTTCTATTTTACATTCAATATAATGCCTACTTTCAATTTTATATCCATGCATGGCTGTCTTGCAAGGTTTGCTTTCCCACTTTTTTAAACAGTGTATACGAATTTATATATAAGATTTTGTAATTCTATGATTCGTTTACTTTCATCATTTCAATTAATCGCAGTATATGGACAATTAAAGATAACATCTCATTTTCTTTGCCTCCATATGTTATTATTAAATCTATGTTCTCAGCAATATCGCTCAGACTAATCCCTCTGAAGGAAGTCGTAGTCTAGTCAATAACTGAAAATTTCACATTTTAAAAATATTTTCCCGAATGTACATATAAAAATACGAGTTTAAAAACTAATTTTCTTAATTTTATCACATTGGAAAAGAAGTTTCCACATTCGAAATTAATTTTTTATACATAAAGCATTACTTAATCAAATTCTATACTTTCTGATTTAACGAAATTCAGTGATCTTTTAAGTTCATGAACCAATTCGTACATTTTTTAATTATTATTAAAATTTCCCAACCTCTGTTACAAAACGTTTGAAGAAAAACGCACCACTTCATTTAACATTTGAGTGAAATATTCGAAAAATGACACCTTCGCCAACCCCGAATCTTGCTTTCTCAAGCAGAGATGCGAATAAAAGAATGTAATTCCAGGTTTATCGAAGTATTTTCGTGTCTCAAGAATGCAGATTATGAACTGTTCACTAAACATATGATTAGGGTATATTTCCATGAATTTTTAATTATATATTTAAATAGTAATAATAATATAACCAAAAAGGAAAATTTTAGTTTTTGAACAATCATTAACTTAATGAGTATTATTAATTAAGGAAAATATCAATATTAGTTTTTAAGGAAAAAGTTGATTTCTTTAGATTTTTTCAGCTATAAGATAAGGATATCTACTTAAATGATGAAAATTAAACATATATTTGAATTTTGAATGAACAACACCTCAATGAACATCAATAATTAAGCAAAACAATGAAAATATCATTTTTTAAGGCAAAAGACTGATTCCTTTAGATTTTTTCAACTATAAGATCAAAATATCAACTTAAAAGAGAAATGTTATAAGGATTTCAAATTAAAAGGGAAATTCAAACATATATTTTAGCTTTTGAACAACCATTACCTTAATGAATTTAAATAATTAAACAAGTAACAAAGGAAAATATTGATTTTTTAATAAAAAAAAACTAATTTAAACGAATTTGATTAACTTTTACACTAGTTTGAGATTTTATCCTACTTTTAGATACTAGCTATGTAGAATTTTAACCCTTGAATGAAGTATTCTTCAAGAAATACTCAATAATGAAGTGATCGGTTTTTCTTACACGTTTTGTAATAGAGGTTGGGATATTTTAATAATTATAAAATTTAAGAATTGGTTTAAAAACTGAAGAAATCACTGAATTTCGTTGAATCAGAAAGTATAGAATTTGATTAAGTAATGCTTTATGTATAAAAAATTGAGTTCGAATGTGGAAAATTCTTTTCCAACGTGATAAAATTAAGAAAATTAGTTTGTAAACTCTTATTTTTATACTATCTACATTCATGAAAATATTTTTAAAATGTGAATTTTCAGTTATTGATTAGATTAAAAATTAATTTATTTTGTTTAGTAATGAGTATTTCTTGAAGTGTACCTCGTTCAAGGGTTGAAATTCTAGATAGCTAGCATCTAAAAATATGATAAAATGTCAAACTAGCATAAAAATTAATCAAATTCGTTTGAATTAGTCTTTTAAAGACTTTTCAACTTTGTTGGAAAGTGTATATGACTTTGGTTTGTCTGGCCGTCTGTCCGACTGTCCGCGCTCTATCTCCTGTAAATACACTCGGATTGCCCTGAAATTTATGAATGTTATTGACGTTTATCATAGCACGTTCACTATTTTAAATGAAGTTTGTTGCATGTTTAGTTCATTTACAACGCCTATGTGGAAAAATCGTTAAAAATTATTTTTAATGGTCTTACAATCTTTAGAACATAATAAAATTGATATGCATTAATGAAGTGCACTAAAGTATGCATTCTGCAGAATATGCGGTGTAAAGAATAGTTATTATTCCTTTACAGGGACATACAAAAGAATTCCGTTACATAATGATATAGGATTGGAGGGAATTGTTTGCGGCGTATTTTAATTATGTTAAATTATTTCATGTATAATGAAATTGTTATATGTCGCTGAGGTTTGCTATAAGTTATTTCATGTATAATATGGAATGCATAGCATATACAGGGACAGACAAAAGATTTCAGATACTATATTGTATCCGAAGTACTGTACATTAGCGATGATTGTTAGAAATGCATTTTTAATTATGATATGCGCTTTTATGTTTCACTATATTTATACATACTATATGATGTATATAAGTGATATAATTCATATACAGGTCCACACATAAAAATTCGTAATGGTTACTGGCTATGAGCACAAATTGCTTAAAGATGGTTTTGATGTGAGCTATGCATTGTTACGATGAACTGCATTTATAACTACAGGGTTGTACAAAAGTATTCAAGTATGTTTTCATCTATGAGTACAAATTGCTGAAATTGAAATTTCAACCTGTTATGCGTTTTCTTGCTAAACTAAATTTCCCCATTATATAGAATATATATCAACCTACAGATCAAATAGAGGGCTGTTCAAAAGAATTGAAATACATATTTGACTATGGACGGTAACTGCTGAAATCAGTTTTTAAAATGTTTTATACGTTTTCTAAAATGTTTACTTAGTAATTTTATATACCTTATTTCCCTAAATAACGAAGTTTTGTTAAAGCCTTCAGGAAGTGTTGGAAAGTGTTTCATAATCTATGCTTAACGCACGATTTTTCTTTCTTGTTTCATTAAAAAATCAATATTTTCCTTTGTTATTTGTTTAATTATTAAAATTCATTAAGGTTGTTTAATTATTAAAATTCATTAACTCTTTAAAAAATCTTTTCACTTAATTATTTAAAATATTTTTCAACACTCTCACATTTTTTTCAATGGTAACATTTCTGTTTTGATGTGATGCAATTTCTGTGTGCATCAAGCCATTGTAGGTTACGTTTTAAAAGTGTCATAATGAAGCTTTAGTTCTCAAGAACTACCAAGAAGTCATATTTTTCATAAATATGTTATCATAAGTCTATAAGCTTTATATGATCAACAAGTTTAATTTAATCAAAAAGAGCAATTTAAGCAGCTTTTGCACGCACATATACTTGGTTAGATTGCAAAGTGCAGAGTTCAATCATTTTTTTATTTGGTTACTTTTTCGATTTTTTTTCGAATATTTACAGTTGCCGTGTTTTAAAAAAGTTCATGCACATTTACATAGTGCTAAAGATTTACGTATTTTATTTCGTGACACAAATTTATTTACGATTTTGAGAAATGATTTTCTTTACGTGACCTTGAATTATAAAATTTCGTTATAACTGGAGAACGGAAGTGGAACTTTGCGGTACAAACCAGCAAAAACATAGCACAAACGAATGCCGTATTGTAATTTAGATTTCCTTGATGTGGCGGGGCCACTGAAATGGTGGCCCAATGTTGAAATAGTAGAAAATTCGTTGTATCGAGGGAATCAGAATGGCCCAAACGAAACTTTATTGCGGCACAAACCGACATTTGCATGGGACTAAAGATTTACGTATTTCATTTAGTCCATGCCTTTTTTCATTTGCGATTTCCTGCATGTGCCCTTGGATGAAAAAAATTCGTTATAACGAGAGAATGGAAGTGGCACAAACGAAACTTTTTGAGGTACAAAATAGCACAAACGTAGCTCAAACGAATACCGTAATACAGTAGCGCTCAAAAGTATTTTGACAACCTTATATTCTCTCTTATTTTATTTAATATAAAAATGTAAAAGAAAATATATTCCCTATAATTGAGAACACTATGACTGCAGTTATTTAAATGTATCAAGTTTCAACTTGTTTGTTTACAATCGGCGCCACCGAAGAAATATGACTCCTCCTTAGCTCAAAAGTATTTTGAGAATTAGTTTGCATTTAATTGTTGAAGGTGTCAGTGGCGCTATAGCTTCGATTAGTGTTTATATCGACTTATTGTGATTATATTTAAATTCAGAAATGTAAAAAATATTGAAGTGATTCTAGAAAAGCCGCTGTAAATGCACTTAAGAAAGGTAGCAACTTGTTAATACCTGGAATAAAATTTTTAATAAAAAAAAAATACATCAAAAATAAGCTTCAAAGTGGGCATCCGAAAAAAAACAACTTGAAATGTTGACTATATTATAAAATGATATCTACAAGTGATTGTCGTAAGTTCGCTGTAATAATAAAAATAATAATTGAAAGAAAATTACTGCATAGACATACACGTTTCATCAGTGAAACGACGCATAAACCTCTATGGTTTACATGGTAGAAGACTCGCAAAAACACGTTTGTTATCTACTAAGAATAGGAAGGCTAGAGGTGCATTTGTAAAACGGCGTAACGCTTTCAGGGCAAAGCAATTCCATTGCTAAAGTATTGAAATTAATGATTGACACAGGAATTTTAAAACAAATTTATTTTTAAATAAGAAAAAGCTATATTTCACACACAGAATAAACCGAATTTTTTTTTTAACCAAAATTCCGGTGTCAGTCATTAATTTCAACACTTCATCAATAGCATTGCTTTATACCTGAAAGGGTTATGTCGTCATTTCGTGACATAAAGTTATTTACGATTTTTATAAGTGTTTTTCTTTATTTGACCTTAAATTAAAAAAATTCGTTATAACGAGAGAACGGAAGTGGCACAAACGAAACTTTTTGAGGCACAAACAAATGCCGTAATACATTTAGATTTCGTTGACGGGGCGGGCCACTGAAATGATCGTTCTGTGTTGAAATAGTGGAAAATTCGTTATATCGAGGGAACCAGAATGGCACAAACGAACCTTTTTGCGGCACAAACCGACATTTACATGGGACTAAAGATTTACGTATTTAGATTTCGTTGATGGGGCGGGGTCACTAAAATGGTCGTTCTGTGTTGAAATAGTAGAAAATTCGTTATATCGAGGGAACCAGAATAGCACAAACGAAACTTTCTGCGGCACAAAGCGACATTTACATGGGACTAATGATTTACGTATTTCATTTCGTGACATGTAGTTATTTACGATTTTTATAAGTGATTTTCTTTATTTGACCTTGAATTATATGAATTCGTTATAACGAGAGAACGGAAGTGGCACAAACGAAATTTTTTGCGGCACAAACCAGCACTAACGTAGCACAAACGAATGCCGTAATACAATTTAGATTTCGTTGATGGGGCGGGGCCACTGAAATGGTCGTTCTGTGTTGAAATAGTGGAAAATTCGTTATATCGAGGGAACCAGTATGGCACAAACGAAACACTCTGCGGCACAAACCGACATTTACATAGGACTAATGATTTACGTATTTCATTTTGTGACATGTAGTTATTTACGATTTTTATAAGTGATTTTCTTTATTTGACCTTGAATTATAAAAATTCGTTATAACGAGAGAACGGAAGTGGCACAAACGAAACTTTTTGCGGCACAAACCGACATTTACATGGGACTAAAGATTTACATATTTCATTTCGCGAGATGTAGTTATTTACGATTTTTATAAGTGATTTTCTTTATTTGACCTTGAAATTAAAAAAATTCCTTATAACGAGAGAACGGAAGTGGCACAAACGAAACTTTTTGCGGCACAAACCAGCACAAACGAATGCCGTAATACAATTTAGATTTCGTTGATGGGGCGGGGCCACTGAAATGGTCGTTCGATCTGTGTTGAAAAAGTGGAAAATTCGTTATATCGAGGGAACCAGAATGGCACAAACGAAACTTTTTGCGGCACAAACCGACATTTACATGGGACTAAAGATTTAAGTATTTCATTTCGTGACATGTAATTATTTGCGATTTTTATAAGTGATTTTCTTTATTTGACCTTGAAATTAAAAAATTCGTTATAACAAGAGAACGGAAGTGGCACAAACGAAACTTTTTGCGGCACAAACCAGCACAAACGTAGCACAAACGAATTCTGTAAAACAATTTAGATTTCGTTTATGGGGCGGGGCCTCCGAAATGGTCGTTCTGTGTTGAAATAGTGGAAAATTCGTTATATCGAGGGAACCAGAATGGCACAAACGAAACTTTTTGTGGCACTAACCGACATTTACATGGGACTAAAGATTTACGTATTTCATTTCGTGACATGTAGTTATTTACGATTTTTATAAGTGATTTTCTTTATTTGACTTTGCATTATAAAAATTCGTTATAACGAGATAACGGATGTAGCACAAACGAAACTTTTTGCGGCACAAACGAATGCCGTAACGCAATTTAGATTTCGTTTATGGGGCGGGGCCACTGAAATGGTCGTTTTGTGTTGAAAAAGTAGAAAATTCATTATATCGAGGGAACCAGAATGGCACAAACGAAACTTTTTGCGGCACTAATCGACATTTACATGGGACTAAAGATTTAAGTATTTCATTTCGTGACATGTAATTATTTGCGATTTTTATAAGCGATTTTCTTTATTTGACCTTGAAATTAAAAAATTCGTTATAACGAGAGAACGGAAGTGGCACAAACCAGAACAAACGTAGCACAAACGAATGCCATAATACCATTTAGATTTCGTTGATGGGGCGGGGCTACTGAAATGGTCGTTTTGTGTTGAAATAGTGGAAAATTCGTTATATCGAGGGAACCAGAATGGCACAAACGAAACATTTTGCGGCACAAACCGACATTTACATGGGACTAAAGATTTACATATTTCATTTCGCGACATGTAGTTATTTACGATTTTTATAAGTGATTTTCTTTATTTGACCTTGAAATTAAAAAATTCGTTATAACGAGAGAACGGAAGTGGTACAAACGAAACTTTTTGCGGCACAAACCAGCACAAACGTAGCACAAACGAATGCCGTAATACAATTTAGATTTCGTTGATGGGGCGGGGCCACTGAAATGGTCGTTCTGTGTTGAAATAGTGGAAAATTCGTTATATCGAGGGAACCAGAATGGCACAAACGAAACTTTTTGCGGCGCAAACCGACATTTACATGGGACTAAAGATTTACGTATTTAATTTCGTGACATGTAGTTATTTACGATTTTTATAAGTGATTTTCTTTATTTGACTTTTCATTATAAAAATTCGTTATAACGAGAGAACGGAAGTAGCACAAACGAAACTTTTTGCGGCACAAACCAGCACAAACGTAGCACAAACGAATTCTGTAAAACAATTTAGATTTCGTTTATGGGGCGGGGCCACCGAAATGGTCGTTCTGTGTTGAAATAGTGGAAAATTCGTTATATCGAGGGAACCAGAATGGCACAAACGAAACTTTTTGCGGCACTAACCGACATTTACATGGGACTAAAGATTTACGTATTTCATTTCGTGACATGTAGTTATTTACGATTTTTATAAGTGATTTTCTTTATTTGACTTTGCATTATAAAAATTCGTTATAACGAGATAACGGATGTAGCACAAACGAAACTTTTTGCGGCACAAACCAGCACAAACTTAGCACAAACGAATGCCGTAATGCAATTTAGATTTCGTTTATGGGGCGGGGCCACTGAAATGGTCGTTTTGTGTTGAAATAGTAGAAAATTCATTATATCGAGGGAACCAGAATGGCACAAACGAAACTTTTTGCGGCACTAACCGACATTTACATGGGACTAAAGATTTAAGTATTTCATTTCGTGACATGTAATTATTTGCGATTTTTATAAGTGATTTTCTTTATTTGACCTTGAAATTTAAAAATTCGTTATAACGAGAGAACGGAAGTGGCACAAACGAAACTTTTTGCGGCACAAACCAGCACAAACGTAGCACAAACGAATGCCGTAATACAATTTAGATTTCGTTGATGGGGCGGGGCCACCGAAATGGTCGTTCTGTGTTGAAATAGTGGAAAATTCGTTATATCGAGGGAACCAGAATGGCACAAACGAAACTTTTTCCGGCACAAACCGACATTTACATGGGACTAAAGATTTACATATCTTATTTCGCGAGATGTAGTTATTTACGATTTTTATAAGTGATTTTCTTTATTTGACCTTGAAATTAAAAAAATTCCTTATAACGAGAGAACGGAAGTGGCACAAACGAAACTTTTTGTGGCACAAACCAGCACAAACGTAGCACAAACGAATGCCGTAATACAATTTAGATTTCGTTGATGGGGCGGGGCCACTAAAATGGTCGTTCTGTGTTGAAAAAGTGGAAAATTCGTTATATCGAGGGAACCAGAATGGCACAAACGAAACTTTTTGCGGCACAAACCGACATTTACATGGGACTAAAGATTTAAGTATTTCATTTCGTGACATGTAATTATTTGCGATTTTTATAAGTGATTTTCTTTATTTGACCTTGAAATTAAAAAATTCGTTATAACGAGAGAACGGAAGTGGCACAAACGAAACTTTTTGCGGCACAAACCAGCACAAACGTAGCACAAACGAATGCCGTAATACAATTTAGATTTCGTTGATGGGGCGGGGCCACTGAAATGGTCGTTCTGTGTTGAAATAGTGGAAAATTCGTTATATCGAGGGAACCAGAATGGCACAAACGAAACTTTTTGCGGCACAAACCGACATTTACATGGGACTAAAGATTTACATATTTCATTTCGCGACATGTAGTTATTTGCGATTTTTATAAGTGATTTTCTTTATTTGACCTTGAATTATAAAAATTCGTTATAACGAGAGAACGGAAGTGGCACAAACGAAACTTTTTGCGGCACAAACCAGCACAAACGTAGCACAGACGAATGCAGTAATAAAATTTATATTTCATTGATGGGGCGGGGCTGTCGTTTCACTGGCCCCGCCCCATTGTGTTCGTTATAACGAGAGAACGGAAGTGGCACAAACGAAAATTTTTGCGGCACAAACCAGCACAAACCTAGCACAAACGAATGCAGTAATAAAATTTTGATTTCAATGATGGGGCGGGGCTGTCGTTTCACTGGCCCCGCCCCATTGTGTTCGTTATAACGAGAGAACGGAAGTGGCACAAACGAAAATTTTTGCGGCACAAACCAGCACAAACGTAGCACAAACGAATGGTGCTGTTGAATTTTCAAAATGAGTATGGGGCGGGGCCAGTGAAATGTACGTACATATCGTTAGAAAGGTTTGTGACTTCTTATTAGTGCTATGCACTTCCGGTGGCCGCCCCCCTCCACTTTGCCCCCCCCGGAGGACACTTTTCCAAATTTAGTCAGTACTCCTCTTATGAGATATCGTTGAAAAGGTCTGTGACTACTTATTGATGTTATGCACTTCCGGTGACAGTCCCCCCCACTCTTTGCCCCCTCTGGGGGACACTTTTTCAAATTTAGTCAAGACCCCTCGTGTGAGATATCGTTGGAATGGTCTGTGACTACTTATTGATGTTATGTACCTACGGTGTCCCCACCACCACTTTGCCCCCCCCGGGGGCACTTTTCCAAATTTAGTCAACACCCCACATGTGAGATATCGTTGGAAAGGTCTGTGACTATTTATTGATGTTATGTACCTCCGGTGACAGTCTCCCCCAATTTTCCCCTCCCGGGGGACACTTTTTCAAATTTAGCCAAGACCCCTCATGTGAGATAACATTGGAAAGGTCTGTGACTACTTATTGATGTTATGCTCCTCCGGTGTCCATCCCCCCATTTTGAACCCCCCCCCCGGGGGACACTTTTCCAAATTTAGCCAAGACCCCACACGTGAGATATCGTTGAAAGGTCTGTGACTACTTATTGATGTAATGCACCTCCGGTGACCGCCCCCCCCCACTTTTCCCCCACGGGGGTGTTTTTCTAAATTTAGCCGAGACCCCTCATGTGACATATTGTTGGAAAGGCTTATGACCACTTACTCATGTTATCCACCTCCCGCACCCCTCCCCCCTTTCCCCCCACGGGGAGGGCATTTTTATAAATTCAGATCCAGACTTCTCATGTGGCATATGGTTGGAAAGGCCTAAAGACCTGTGACGACTTAATCATATTATGCAGCTGCTGTGCCCCTCCGCTCGCTTTGACCCCTCCCCCCAAGAGATCTGGTCCGACGTTTATTCCTTTCGATATTATATTTTTTACAAGATTTTGTAGTGCGTGCACACCACACCCGCCTGCTATCATATATCAGTGCCGTATATAGCGGGTAACCTGTTCGTGATTTCATATTACAAGATTACGTATAAATTAGGGGCCCCGATTAAAGGAGGGGCCCGCTAGCGGTCGAAGTCACCTAGCCTTTATTAACATCGACTCATTCCAGTTCACCCGCAGACGATTCTTGATAAATGTATGACGTATATAATACATAATATATGATTTATAAAATAAATTTGCAAACTGTAGTCATCGAGAAAAAATTTATACAATCGAAAAATATCGAGATGTCCATACTCGAGAAAATCGAGAAAAACATCTCGTTATCGCCCATCACTATTATTTGGTATCGAATCTCTACTTCAAAAAGCTATCTTTTGAAAGTTTCTGCTCGACTGATTAATCACTTTATCGAATGCCATCAATTCAAATAGATTTATAATTAGAGTAGATTTTATTCTTGTTAATAATGTGGTAACATTCACCGCGCCGATTCACGCAATCAAATTTCAATCTTATTTCATTCTTTCAATCAGAATAACTTCGCGTTAAAAATAACTATGTCAAAGGTTTCTAACCCTGATAGTTTTAGAGGAATGGCAGCGTTAGTAGGTTTACAGCTCATTTCATCACTTAAAATTTCAAAATTTTAAAAAGTTGTTCTTCGTGAGGCCCCACCAGTGGCTGAGAGGTTCTGTTCTCGAAGCTCGTAGACGGGAGGTGCTGGGTGCGAACCCAATCGCGCCCGTCAGCCTAATCGTTCGGAGTTTTCCAAGGTTTTCTTCGAACCTTAGATTTCCATGCGGAAATGCGGGTTAGGTTCCCTTAGAAAGACCCCGACAGAGGGTACTCTCCCCTCGGGCCTATATTCCTCGAGTAGATAATCGGCCGTCGAAAATCTTCGTGAGCATCTGCATGTTAATAGTTACCACTATATTTATTTTCAAGTTTCTTGTAAAAAACGGCTTCAGATAAATTGCGATGAGATTATTTTAGAGGACTTTCCCATCAACTTAAGGTATTAAAATTTTAATTTATGAAAAAACGTTTTAAGCGAGCATGTAAGTCCTGAAAATACATAAGTGCCTTGTTTTAAGTTTCTTGAGAAATCGTGAGGAAACTGAAATTTTAGAATGTTCTTTCCGCGTTTCACACCGTTAAAATTCTAATTTTTGAAAAAAAAAAAATCAAGTATTGCATTTACACTTTAGAAGTAATATATAGTTACTAATTCAAAGTTCCTATTTCGAGTTTTCTTTTTTTTTCCCAAGAAACCTTGATGATGATGTAATTTTTGGAACTGCTATGTAGAAGGATATTTATCAGGATGGCGAGTGGTCAGGGAAAAACACAGTCAAAAAAGGTGCTAAGTACCAATATTTTGATAAAGAAAAATTCGTCTTCTTTAATATCTTTATATTATTCGAAGTATTTTCTGTAAGAAAATACTGGTAGTTCACTTTTTATTTGACTGTGTTTTTACCTCCACTCGCCACCATGTTTATCTACCTCTCATCACTGAGTACTAAACGTATTCTTCGGACCAATAAAAAGCATTTCTTATCGATTATCTTCGGCCTTGGTCACACTTTTGATATTTTGTCTCACGTAAACAGTACTTATTTGTTACTTCTGGTCAAAAAATGGTTTAAAAATTGCCTAGATACGAAAAACGTGTCGAATTCCTCCCAAATTAGAGTTTGAAACAGTGGTATATAATCTCAGAATATTAATTAGTCTATTCATCATGTATAACACACATTCAAAATTTGATCCCAGTCAAAAACACCGTTTGAACGCTATCATGTTCAAACACACAATGAAGAAAAAAAAGACTTTGGAAGTCTGAAAGGAAATACCAACACACACACATGTATATGACACATAGACAGAGAATTGTTGTAAAAATAGGCAAAATGGATTCAGGGGGCCTCAAAACGTAAAGATATACCAAAATTTCACAGTCCTATTTTTAATTTCCATGATTACAATAAATTCCTTACACTACATCTGGCCATAAAGTAAAAATGCAATAATTTTCAATGCTCTCGGTGGAAAACAGTTATTTTATAACTATTTCTAAAATAAATAATGTAAAACAAATCCTAATAAAAATTTCATTGTTGAATTAGTGTTACTGAATTACGAATTTTATTCCAAAAATTTTCAGTCATGAAATAAGGTTTTAAATTTTTGAATTCTATAGCAAACTATTTAGCGCCCAACAGATAAAGAAATTAATTAAATTAATTAAATTTGATTTTTTTAATTTTAATTTAATTTTAAATTCAAATTTAATTTTTCAATTACTTTTCTCTGCAATTGAAAATGAAAAGCAAGATTCAAAATAAAGTTTGCCCTATTTGTGATACAGACCCTAATGTTCGAAACTATGAGCGTCCCCCCACTTTTTTTTTCCAGGACTACACCACTGGTCATACCAACATAAATAAAATACTTACTGTCATTTTGGAAAGGTATAGTGTATACTCCGGATCTATTGATTGCTTGAACAGGATCAATTTTAGTATTTAACAGATCTTTTAAATTTGGGGGAGGGGCTGCGATTAATTGTACATCATATTTGAAAACGGTATGCCTCATATTTTCAAAAAGTCTTGGAATGTAGTTAACTTTACAAAATTTAAATCTTTATCTGAAACTGCGGCGCTTCGTTTTCTATAATCTTCCACTCCGTAATCCATCGTATGATTGTAAAAACGTTACAACTTATTTTAATCAGGTAACAGCTTTTCACGTTAATCTTCTCCCCCAAAAATCTTTAAACTGTTGGATATTTTAAAACTTAACACTGTAGTATATTTTAATAAATATATAAATATTATTAAATAAAATGTCAATATTAATGCTGATGAGAGTAATTCTTTCTACAAAATGAATGAATACTCGAAGAATCGCCTATTTTTCCCCCTCTCCTATTTTGTTCATAGATAAAATACGCAAGTAAGAAGGAAAGGCTCAAATGGGGTTTGATTGCCAACAGGACAAACGTCCACCAGTAAAAACAAAAGGAAAAATTTACCTTATTTGTGACAGAAATTCTACATGAATAATGTGTTTAATTGATGCGAAAGTTTCGATTCAAATTTACTGGTGGAAGTTTCTCCAGGTAGTATTCAGACCTTGAGCTCAGATATTACCTAGCAGTTATTCTGGGGGGGGGGGGGGGATTGCGGAGCGTAAAGTGGCAAACTTTCATGAGAGGCTATCTCATCATCAGCAAGTCTATAAGCTGCCTTAGTATGGCAAGTAAATGTGTATAAAACGACGCGCAAAATGTAAATCAAAACTGTTTTTTTTTTTCTAATATACATTAATGATCGTCTTTGTGTTCTATTTAATGCATTAACAATAAAACGTTAATATAACAAGAATTTTTTTCGAATCTAGAGTAATGGTTTGCAATATCAAGGCTGCGAATCCCGAAGGGTTTTTTCTAAGAAAAATTTATATAGTAGATTCCTGCAACATTTTCAATAGAAATAACGTACAGGACAAGTTTGAAAAGAATTTGCATGACAAATCTAAAATGAAGATTTTGTGTAAAAAAGTGTGGTATTAAAATTACAGACGATTTTTAAACCTTGCAACATTTTTTACATAAATAGTTGCAGGGTTAAAAATCTAAAAGAGATAAAATAGTTAATACAATATAAAGCAAAGGATATAGCTATCTACTTTAGTTTTCTAATTTTGATTTTACGAGTACTACATGTTCTTTACTCTGATTTCATTTCATATTTATTTTCCTGGAGCACCGACGGCACAACATGAGATGGAATTGCTACTCTAGATCATATTTTCTTAAGATTGTCCTATGTTGGGTTTTAAGATTTACATACCGGATACACTCAAAGGCGATAGCGCCAACTTTTGAAAAATATTGAGTTGGACTCAAAAACGTTTCAGTAAAATAACACATACAAATTTTTAGTGCGTGTGTATGGAGAGATGGCCGGGGAAAGAGTGAATGACTAAAGATGATAATTCGAAGTTAAATTGTGGTTTTTCTAAGTAAAATATAAAATAATTGTAATTTAATAAATAATTTGTTAAATTATATCCTTACCAGTTCTTCTTTATAAATAAATTGATATTTATTATAAATAGCATAAAAATTGCTAACTATTAAAAATGCAAAAAACTAAATAGCAAGAAAAATTAACTGTCATTTTACTCACCTTCATCGATTTATCAAGACGCTAACTTATAACAAATTATGCAGGAAATTTGTTTTTGAGAGAAATTTATTTTTACATCCGCTGAAGGGATTCTGTAAGTCTAAGTGATGTCCTTACTACAGTAGAACCTCGATTATCCGAAGTAATTGGGACCGACACTCTTTCGGAAAATCGAAATTTTCGGATAATCGAGAAGGCTTCAGTTTTAAGATTAAGGAGAAATATATGCAATATTTCTTATTATGGTAACAAGTGCTTAATAAAAAGTAAAGCAATAGCAAAATAGGAACAAAAATAAATTACCTGAATTTGAATTTTGAAATTAAGTATATTTTTATACATAGCACAAGGGTTTGAAAAAATGTTTTGTTTGTCGCAGTTTCGATTGCCTTTGCAAAGCGCTATTACGAAGTTTTGTAATATTATTAGTTCACAGTCTTCCGGCCGCTACAGCCATGCCAAACCTTTTGCAAAATATTCAAAAGCTTCAGAATTCTTAATTTGTTTGTTTTATTTGTTCCACTCCGCAGCTTACGGGAGCTCAAGTTAAATTCAAAGGAACTCTAAGAAAGGGATCGAAAATATTTATATGTACTCGTAGTTCGGAAAGGACCGCTTGCACACAAGGAATATGATAACTTAAAAAAAATAACTTTCAAAATGGATTTTGCACACAAGTAATGTGATAGTAAAAAAAAAAAAAAAAGCTTTAAAAATGGATTTTGGTTAACCGAGAGTTTCGGTTAAAAGAGTTTCGGATAAAAGAGGTTCTACTGTATTTTTCGAACAAAATTATTTTGAAAACTTCAGTAAAGTCAAATTTTATTTCAGCGATTCAAATAATTAAATAACGAAATAAATCAATGGAAATTAAGTGGGCGGAGAGAGGAAATTATTGGGTGGGCTCGCGCCCCACGGGCCTATATAAGTTGGCGCCAATTCTCAAAGGCATAAAACAAATAATTATTCAGTACAGACATCAGCGTACACGATGAGACTTTCACATAAACAAGCTAGCATGAAGAAATAAGTTTATTTTTTATTATTACAGTCGGGCCTCTATTTAACGAACCTCTATTTTGCGAACTTTTCCTCTGAACCAACAACATTTTGCGAATTTCTTCGTAAAATAACCTCCAAATAGCGAAGTGTATTCTCTATTTAACGAACTTTTTCTTCTGATATAATTCTTTTTTTCCTCCCTATTTCTCAAAATATTTCCGGACACTTCAAACTTATTCTTTCTTTTACACATTTTATAATGCTCAATAACCTTGAATTAGTTTTACCAGGCGCCTAACTCAATGAGAGCAGTAAAATCCCTGTTATTCTTTGCATTTCATCCAGGAAATGCAAACTTTCAATATCCCCCTTTCACACTCAAAAGGGCTGTTCTGTAGTTAATAAGTTTCAGTAATTAAATTTAAGGAAGCATGTAGTAATACAATGCTTAAAATTACTTGTTATAATAAATACGATAATGTTATTAAAATTCATTAATTTTAATGTAGTAAATATTTTCTTAAAACTGAAAATACAGTGTATTTCCGGACAATATATTTTTTAAAATTCTTGTTGCCTTTACCGATGGGTTTCTTTTTGATGGGTAAAATGAATAATAATAAAAAAAATAAATATGATTTACAAAAAAAAGTGTGATTAGTTAAGTTTTTTAATGTTTAGTGTTTATGAATTAAAATCTGTTTTGTGTAGTTTAAAGTATTTAAAAAGGTTCATCTCTATTTAACGAATTTTCTACATAACTTACTTTTTTTCGGGATTTAGCAACTTCGTTAAATACAGGTCCGACTGTATTAACAAACATTTTTTTGCCAGAATATGGGTTTCCTTCGATTAGTGCAGTCAATACCTCAATATTATGTTATCATATATGGGGGAGAAACCCCATACATTAAAATTTTAGATTGACCGGGATGTCCATCACATCCACGCAAAACGCAATAAATTGAGTTCCAATCCCGCGGGTGAAAAAACAAACAAACTCGAAACAGTTTTGGCAGGGTCTGGAAGTCAAGAGCAAAATCATAAGTCAGGTTAGCACAACAACATGTTTTTTATTGGTGGCCCATACATGTTCCCAGCCATAACGCTAGGTTTAAATTAAAAGCAGGGAGGTGTCGCCATTACATCATAAAAATTTTTGTAAGAATATTCTGTTACAAAACAGCTGTGCATGCCAGTTTTGTAGCGTTGACATACATTAGATAAACTAGCCAACATTTTACCAAAATGGTAAAAAAAAAAAAAAAAAAAAAAAAAAAAAAACCAATAAAATAAATCTGATGGTATACATATATTATTATTTTATCAACGAATATAATGATATGTTCAATAAATCATTACATCACTTCGATTGACAGTAGGAAAAACTTTGATTCTGTAATCAACTGACAAATTAAATTATTCTTTTTGATTTATGATGTGGTTTTTTTTAAAGGAAAAAACTTTTTGATTATTGCAAATGTTGTTTACACATTGATGATGCTATTTATATATAATTTATTAAACAAATAAATTTGTTGGGAAATTACAAGCTATTTATGATTATTGCTTAACGTAGAATTTTGAATAACAAAAAAATGCAATCAGGGGATTTATATGACATGAGATAATGCTAACGGATAAGTGAAATGCGTTATTTATGAGAGACAAAATTAATATTATAGCATAAAGTGATATAATGAATAATATTTCCAAGGAAATTAAATGCTTTTATTTACAAAAAATGTAATTGCTGATGAAATAATTTAGAATACTTTTATCTGCCTTTTATTAGATTTTAAAAGAAAATATTAAAAGAAAGAATATTTAATGATAAAAATAGATTCTTTTTAAAGGAAAATGAGAACCTGATTAAAATAGCTGTAGATAAGTTCGTACTATAACTAGTTTTATAAATATTTTTTGCACCGCATATTGTACTGAATGTATATTTTAATGCACTTCATAAGTGCATATCAATTTCATTCTGTTCAAAAGGCTGTAATATCATTAAAATGCACTTGAAATAATTTTTTCCCATTGACCGTAATGTAACGGAAAAATTATGACTGTCCCTGTAATTAAATTATACATCCGATTTTTATAAAATTGGAAATGACTGGACAAAATTTTGCAACAATTATATACTTAAATTTCAGACCATTCGGTTGGATAGTTTTTGCTCTGTTGTATGCGGACAGACAGACGGACCGAACGACGACATAGGTGCCACGTATTTATATAATTACGAACGCACCTAAAAAGAGACTTAAATAATTTAGGAAACGTAATAATTTCATGTTAATTTTGTTTTTGAGAAAATATGTGAACTTCTGGTTTTTATAATATACAGTTATATAGACCTTATTATGCATAATTGGTAAGAGAAGGATGCATAAAAACTGAATATGTTGAATAATTCATAAATTATTTTTTTAATAGTTTTGTTTTTAAATATTACATTTAACACATTTCAATGTTTTTACATTATATTATATGGGTCCTTTTTTTCCACATTTAATACGATAATAAGTAAAAACTAAGTATGTTAAATAATCTAGAAATTTTAATAATTCTTTAATATTTTCACTATTGATAAGATCTTGCATCTAAACGTTATAGTACGACCATTAAAACTGTTTTCCAAAACAAAAACTGTAAAAACATTAAAACTTTTAATTCAGTTAAAACATAGGGATTTCCGTTTACATTACATTAAGTACCCTTTTTATATACGATTTTATTAAGAAGTCTAAGTTATACAACAACCATGATACAGCACAATCAATAGAAAATTCAAAGATAAAATTCATGAGACTATAGAAGTTTAGATCCCCTAAAGCAGGGTCGGCGAACCTTTTTACATCCGCGTGCCAATATTTTAGAAAAAAAATTTCAACTGAACATGGCGTGCACCCACCCGCCCCCCCCCCCCCCTCCCCTCCGCGACTTTTCATTCCCGGATAAAAATAGCGAATTAATTTAATAGTGAATTATAAGTTAGTTTAATTCTAATAATAATAAATAATAGTGTCAACATTATATATCATTATTAGATTATTATAAATATAGCTAACATACCTGCGGGTAATGCCAACATACGTATTATAGAAATAATTACAGAAAAGTATAATTATAGTTTTCATTTCATTTTACAAATGTTTTAGCAATCAAATAATTATTTTTTTCATAACTTATTAAAAAAGTCATGCTTTATTTGTTTTATTAATACTTTTGTCATTTTAACAAATTGAAGATCAATTATCAAATTCTAACAAAAGTTAAATAAAGCCTCATGTGCAGGTCAAAATTATGCAGAAATATTACAGAAGGAATAATTTGATTTGCTAGATTTCTCTCTTTCTATGCGAATCATAAAGTGCCATCATAACGAAATCGAGGAGATGGGGAGTTGGGAAGGGTCAAATATTTCTAAGCGGGAAGTGCAGTGATATAACTACTAACTAGTACCTATTGTAGAAAATAAAAGCTATTTTCAATGAAGCTCGTGTATTAATAAAAAAAGAATAAAGAGGGGCAGAATTTTAGGACTTTAACTGAATTTTGATTTAGAACTTCAATAAACGGCGTGCCAAAAATGTCGTCCCGCGTGCCAATTACGGTACGCGTGCCATAGGTTCGCCAACCCTGCCCTAAAGAAATGTATCTTTGAAAAAAAAAATTCCAGAGTGAGCAGTTTATCAGAATACCATTGCATAAAACCATGCTTAATCAGATGCTTCTAATTTCTAGAAGCTTTGAAGAATCTTTTATGTTTTTTTTCTCTCTCTCTAATTAAAAATCAATGACATGTGAAACTGACATTGAGACCCCCGATCTGCAGATTTACTTGTTAGGAATAAAAAATAATGTTAACTTTACCTTTGCCTTTGTTGTTGTTTAAAATATAATGACCTATAATTACTAATTTTCATCATAATAACTAATAAATAACGTTTAAAACAAGTATTAAGACTCCACAGCATGCGCCCAATACATAGGAGGTAGGAGTCTATGAAAAACAATTGGACCATAAAATGGACGCACCATCCAAAATATTAATATTTGGAAACTTCTGAGCGTATATCAATTGGAAAAATGCGGTTCTCCTATTTTGCGCACTCACTTTCTTCTCGCGCGCAGGGCCCGACTTAGACAGTGGGGGGGACATTATTCGGGGGGCCCCTTTTATCTTTTGAAAAATTTCTTGAATTATGCTGAGGTGACTAAAACTAAACTTCGTACCAGTTGTATATTATTTATAATATATGAAATTTCAGGACACTTTTCCAAATTTAGCCAAGACCCCTCATGTGACATATCATTAGAAAGGTTTGTGACTACTTATTAGTGCTATGCACTTCCTGTGCCCCCCCCCCCCCGGAGGACACTTTTCCAAATTTAGTCAGTACCCCTCTTATGAGATATCGTTGAAAAGGTCTGTGACTACTTATTGATGTTATGCACTTCCGGTGGCAGTCCCCCCCACTCTTCCCCCCCCCGGAGGACACTTTTCCAAATTTAGTCAAGACCCCTCGTGTGAGATATCGTTGGAAAGGTCTGTGACTACTTATTGATGTTATGTACCTACGGTGTCCCCACCACCAATTTGCCCCCCCCCCCCCCGGGAGCACTTTTCCAAATTTAGCCAACACCCCTCATGTGAGATATCGCTGGAAAGGTCTGTGACTATTTATTGATGTTATGCACCTCCGGTGACAGTCTCCCCCAATTTTCCCCTCCCGCGGGACACTTTTTCAAATTTAGCCAAGACCCCTCATGTGAGATATCGTTGGAAAGGTCTGTGACTACTTATTGATGTTATGCTCCTCCGGTGTCCATCCCCCCATTTTGACCCCCCCCGGGGGGACACTTTTCCAAATTTAGCCAAGACCCCACATGTGAGATATCGTTGGAAAGGTCTGTGACTACTTATTGATGTAATGCACCTCCGGTGACCGACCCCCCCCCCACTTTTACCCACGGGGGTGTTTTTCTAAATTTAGCCGAGACCCCTCATGTGACATATTGTTGGAAAGGCTTATGACCACTTACTCATGTTATCCACCTCCCGCACCCCTCCCCCCTTTCCCCCCACGGGGAGGGCATTTTTATAAATTCAGATCCAGACTTCTCATGTGACATATGGTTGGAAAAGCCTAAAGACCTGTGACGACTTAATCATATTATGCAGCTGCTGTGCCCCTCCGCTCGCTTTGACCCCTCCCCCAAGAGGTCCGACGTTCATTCCTTTCGATATTATATTTTTTACAAGATTTTGTAGTGCGTGCACACCACACCCGCCTGCTATCATATATCAGTGCCATATATAGCGGGTAACCTGTTCGTGATTCCATATTACAAGATTACGTATAAATTAGGGGCCCCGATTAAAGGAGGGGCCCGCTAGCGGTCGAAGTCACCTAGTCTTTATTAACATCGACTCATTCCAGTTCACCCGCAGACGATTCTTGATAAATGTATGACATATATAATACATAATATATGATTTATAAAAGAAATTTGTAAACTGTAGTCATCGAGAAAAAATTTATACAATCGAAAAATATCGAGATGTCCATACAATCGAGAAAATCGAGAAAAACATCTCGTTATCGCCCATCACTAAGACTAACTACCCACGCACGTAGAAACATAGGCGCATATTGCGCAAAAAAATTTTAACAATGCAAAAAATTGCTTTTTCAAAAGTATCTATGTATGGCAAAAGAAAAGGAAATGGCCCCAATTTCGTACCCCTCAAAAAACCTAATACGCCAAGGCTTAACTTATAACTAAATCAAAATTTATTTCTAAATGAATAAGTAATTTTATTTACATTAAATTAAGGCACAAAAAATGTACTAATTATCAGTGGAAGAATAACATTACGAAACATTAGCCATCCAAATATGAGGAATACATAAATTTTGTATTATTAACCATTTGGAAAAATGGTTATTATTCTCGTCAGGATGGGAAATTGAAAGCATATCTGAAGGTTTTCATTGGTTTAATCCGCATTTTATTCGTTTTATGATTGGTCTATACAGTAATCTGTATTTCCTTTTAATTTCAACAACGATGGATACCTTCTGTTGCCACCATGACAAAAAAGTAATAAAAACTACAAAAAAAATAATAACTCAGAAACAAAATGAGATACAGCTTTCAAACAAATTGCATTTAAAAGTACATTTTTTTCTCTGTCCGATGGTGTAAAAAGTAATATTGTCGGATGTTTAGAAGTTTAAGAATGAAATTTCATTTAAAATTGGCCGTCAGATTTCTTGGAAATCTGACGATGGAAAAGCCTTTTCCCAAACAGCCAATGAAATGCTTGGATATTTACGTAAGTTTCAGGTGGATAATACTTAAGTTTCATGAAATCTGACGGGTCGCAGGCGGCATTTTTGGCTTGCAACTTTTACGTGTAATAACACTATTAATGTTTAATTCATGGCGTACGTAATGTATGATGAACTCCGTGCGATTTTTTATGTCTTAAATTTTAGGCTTAAAAAATCGTTTTACAAATGGTCGTTGTAATTTGATAAATTGCTATTTTTTTTTTTTTTACTTCTGAGCATATTTCGTGTGATCAAATGCAGCATTGAAGGCACTGAACCCATTGTTCTTCATGTTTATCACAAGAAAAACGCTTCAAGCAGATAGGGCACTCTGCATCATTATCACAATGGCGGATCTAAGGTGGGGGGGGAGGCGAAGGGGCGATCTTTACCCCCTTGGGCTAATATTCTGTTGAGGTGACAAACCAAATGTCAGTAATGTAATCAGAGTGAAGATATTTGTCCACAAGATTTTCATTAAGGCACAGTGAAAAATCCCCTCGTAATGAACGTGTAGTGTAATTAAAATAGCAATTAAAGCCTTTGTGCAGGAATATTAAAAAGCAGAAAAGCAACGTTTAAAATGCACAAATAATACGTGAAAAGCAGCAAACAGCTGTTTCTGCGTTGTTATGAAGATATGTTAATAATGTAGCGAACCGTCGAAAGCTCCAATGGATATTATCAACACCCACTTGACATGTAAGAGTTCAAGTAGGTGTTGATATTATACAGCGAAATTACTTGCATATACAGTTGGCTCTCTGTTTAACGACTTTCAAGGAACCTCGAAAAATCGTCCTTAAATAGAGATCGTCCTTAAACAGAATTTGTGAAAAAATAATATTTGAAAAACATTTCCCTTCACACTTTACAGGCTTAAGACTGTCAATACCTTTCTCAATGTATTGGAGTGTTTAGAACTGTTTTGTTTATTTATTTATTTAAATTCATTTTATGTTTTCTTTCTTTCTTATTATTTTATTGATACGGATAACGAATATAATAATTCATATTTCTATTGCACAAATACAAATTGCATTAATGATACTGCATACAATGTTACAAACAGTACAATAAAAATATTTATAATACATTTAATTAAACAAATTACGTTTTTAAAAAATCAAAAAGTGTAAATTGTTTCAATGACGGTCAAGTTTTTAGTACCCTTACTTCAAGCTTTTCAAGAAGGTTGAATGAGTCATCTTCCATATTTAATGAAACAATGTACTGGCGAAGAATATCCAGGGCAGAATTTGCATCTGAGTAAGAAGGAGGTGGTATCTCGCTTTCTGTATCATCAGCATCATCACCATCTTCTGCATCTGAAGTTCTGAAGTTGCATTTTCATTTGCGATGCCTTCATAAATTTGCTCTAAATTTCTTAAGTTGATCGTTAAAAGCCTTCGTCACAATCGATAGAATCTTTTACTGAAACATCTTCATCGCCAACAAGACTTTTCCATTCTTCGGTGGTGATATCTTTTGTGTCGAGTTGTGCATTTAATGGCAATTCCAGATGCCCAAAAGCAGTTTTCAATTGTGCAAGGAGAAACTTCTTTCGAGGCTGATGTAATCATGTGCATGACTCCCAAAATTGTAATTTTTTAAATTTCATTTTTGTCAGCAAAATTATTTAATAATTTTCTAATTAAGGACTTTTGGTAATATGCTTTTACACTACAAATGATTCCCACAGGTCTAATGGCTGCAACTTACTTGTATAATTAGCGGTAAAAAATGAATTGACACATTTGTAAGTCCTGGAATATACGAAATATACTGGTAAATACATGAAAATCGTCGTTAAATAGAAACAATTTAGTCTTTAAATAGAGATTTTTTTACTTAAAGGAGCCGGGACCGCAAAAAATCGTCCTTAAGTAGAGATCGTCGTTGAGTAGAGCGACGTTAAACAGAGAGACGACTGTATTTATTCACAAATAATTTATTCTATTTAGATTACACCAGTGTGACCGTTTTTTAGGTGCGTTCGTAATTATATAAATACGTAGCACCTATAGTCGTCGTTCAGTCTGTCCGTCCGTCTGTCCGCATGTAACAGAGCAAAAACTACCCAACCGAATGGTCTGAAATTTCAAATATATGATTGTTGCAAAATTTTGTCGAGCCATTTCAAATTTTATGAAAATCGGATGTATAGTTTAATTACAGGGACAGTCAAAAGTTTTTCCTTACATTACGGCCAATGGGAAAAATTATTGCAAGTGCATTTTAATGATATTAGAGCCTTCCGAATGATCTGAAATTTTAAAGATATAACTGTTTCAAAATTTTGTCGAGCCCTTTCAAATTTTAGGAAAATCGGATGTATAGTTTAATTACAGGGACAGTCAAAAGTTTTTCTTTACATTACGGCCAATGGGAAAAATTATTGCAAGTGCATTTTAATGATATGAGAGCCTTCCGAATGATCTGAAATTTTAAAGATATAACTGTTGCAAAATTTTGTCGAGCCCTTTCAAATTTTAGAAAAATCGGATGTATAGTTTAATTACAGGGACAGTCAAAAGTTTTTCTTTACATTACGGCCAATGGGGAAAATTATTGCAAGTGGATTTTAATGATATTAGAGCCTTCCGAATGATCTGAAATTTTAAAGATATAACTGTTGCAAAATTTTGTCGAGCCCTTTCAAATTTTAGGAAAATCGGATGCATAGTTTAATTACAGGGACAGTCAAAAGTTTTTCTTTACATTACGGCCAATGGGAAAAATTATTGCAAGTGCATTTTAATGATATTACAGCCTTCCGAATGGTCTGAAATTTTAAAGATATAATTGTTGCAAAATTTTGTTGAGCTATTTCAAATTTTAGGAAAATCGGATTTATAGTTTAATTACAGGGACAGTCAAAAGTGTTCCGTTACATTACGGGGAATGGGAAAAAAATATTGGAAGTGCATTTTAATGATGTATCAGACTATGCGCTTTATGAAGTGCAAAAAATTATACATTCAGTACAATATGGGGTGCAAAAAATAATTATAAAACTAGTTATAGTACGAACGCACCTCATTTGCCACGTTTGACGAGCAATTTCCAACTTGTTCAAGCTAAATGCAGGCTAGATTTAGCCTGACAACAGGCTAAAAATAAAATCGATTGTCCTGCTATCTATTGACGGTTTGTATAATTAAAAATGTAAAAAATCATATTTTGAGAAACAAATTCAATATATGATCTTTAGGTTCACTCTAGCATGGTTCAATCAAAAACGATTAACGTAATATTTATTATTCATATACAGGGCTCCACAAAAAACATCGGGTCCATTACTTTCTAAAGACGTAAATTGTTGGAAGTATCGTATTTGAATTATATTACCCTACACTGGCGAAATTGAAATACTTTGTTCATATACATTATCGTATGTTTTTAACAAAAGATGTATACAAAACAAATAGGTGTTGCTATCCAACGTACAATTTATACACAAGTTTAACATAAAACTCTACGTTTCGGTTTATTCTTTAAAACCTTCATCAGGAGAAAAATTTTCTAAAATATAAATCGACAACAAACTCTTTACATGCTACATTTTGAAATCAATTCAAAATTCAAAACGTTCTAACGGAAACCTCTTACTCCCAAATAAAGAGTTCAGTGGCGCCATCTTTTAATCAAAGATGTAAACGAAGAAAGACTAGCTGAAAAAATGGAATTTTCATTGACTTTTCAAAATTGAAAGCCATATTGCTGGTATGTGAAAGGAAACATTATCATTACACACTTCATGGTTTCTTAGACGAATTTCTAAAGATTCACGAATAATAGCATTGCGCGGAATAACTTGTTTGGAAATAACTTGAGCATGTATCATATGTATCATATCTTCATGTATCATATCTTTAGAAATTCGTCTAAGAAACCATGAAGTGTGTAATGATAATGTTTCCTTTCACATACCAGCAATATGGCTTTCAATTTTGAAAAGTCAATGAAAATTCCATTTTTTCAGCTAGTCTTTCTTCGTTTACATCTTTGATTAAAAGATGGCGCCACTGAACTCTTTATTTGGGAGTAAGAGGTTTCCGTTAGAACGTTTTGAATTTTGAATTGATTTCAAAATGTAGCATGTAAAGAGTTTGTTGTCGATTTATATTTTAGAAAATTTTTCTCCTGATGAAGGTTTTAAAGAATAAACCGAAACGTAGAGTTTTATGTTAAACTTGTGTATAAATTGTACGTTGGATAGCAACACCTATTTGTTTTGTATCGATATTACAACGTAAAGTCCTTTATTATTAAAGATGTATACTTCATACATATTGTTTGGGTTTCATATCTGACGAAACCTTATTCGTCTCACTTGTCTGTCTGTCTGTCCGTCTGTCACAGAGCCCGTTTTAAAAAACTATAAATGTTGGAGCTTGAAATTTTGCATACTTATAGCTAAACACCACGCATCAAACGCCAAAACATAAAATTTTGAAAAAGTCTAATATTTAACCCTCTGGGCTCTAGCTTGTGTATTTTAAACAATTTTTTCTAACTCAGCCCCTAATTAAGTTGGAAACTCAAAAGCTCGCATGCTTATAGCTGAACACTTGCGATAACAAGACAAATCATAAAATTTTGAAAAAGTCATATTTAACACTCCGGTCTCTAACTTCTGTATTTTAAGCAATTTTTTTAACTCAGCCCCTAATTAAGTTGGAGACATGAAATTTTACATACATATGGCTGAACACCTCACATCAAACGACAAATCATAAAATTTTGAAAAAGTGTAATATTTAACCCTCTGTGCTCTAACTTGTGTATTTTAAGCAATTTTTCTAACTCAGCCCCTAATTAAGTTAGAGACTTGAAATTTTGTATACTTATAGCTGAACACATGCGATAACACAACAAATCATAAAATTTTGAAAAAGTCATGTTTAACCCTCCGGTCTCTAACTTGTGTATTTTAAGCAATTTTTCTAACTCAGCCCCTAATTAAGTTGGAGACATGAAATTTTACATACATATGACTGAATACCTCAAATCAAACGACAAATCATAAAATTTTGAAAAAGTGTAATATTTAACCCTCTGTGCTCTAACTTGTGTATTTTAAGCAATTTTTCTAACTCAGCCCCTAATTAAGTTAGAGACTTGAAATTTTGCATACTTATAGCTGAACACTTGCGATAACACCACAAATCATAAAATTTTGAAAAAGTCATGCTTAACCCTCCGGTCTCTAAATTGTGTATTTTAAGCAATTTTTCTAACTCAGCCCCTAATTAAGTTGGAGACATGAAATTTTACATACATATGGCTGAACACCTCACATCAAACGACAAATCATAAAATTTTGAAAAAGTGTAATATTTAACCCTCTGTGCTCTAACTTGTGTATTTTAAGCAATTTTTCTAACTCAGCCCCTAATTAAGTTAGAGACTTGAAATTTTGCATACTTATAGCTGAAGACGTGCTATCACACTACATATCATAAAATTTTGAAAAAGTCATATTTAACCCTCCGGTCTCTAACTTATGCATTTTAAGCAATTTTTCTAACACAGCCCGTAATTAAGTTGGAGGCATGAAATTTTGCATACTTAAAGCTAAGGACGTAAAAGAAAACTTAAAAAAAAAAAAAAAAAAATTAATTTTAAAATTTCAGTTATGCAATCTTCCCACCAGGGGTACTATCAGCGAAAAAAAAAGTTTCGTGTAAAATATTTTAGTAAAACATAAATTTCACCATGGCAGAAACGTATTCTGAAAATTTATAAAAATATTTTATTTTAAAATAGTTGTTCTATTTCCCGCCAGGGGACACTGCATATATAAACACGTGATAAAATTGTGTTGAATCTGTGCGAACTTTAACTTTAATATAGCTATCATAAATTGAAAAATCAAAAAAATTAATTTTACCGAAATTTGGTTACCCCATTTCCTCCCATCTTATTCCTTTGTACGGCCTTGTACAATAACTTTAAATGCTATATACATTCTCTTCAAGAAAAGTTATTCTGTAGGAGACTGTAACAACATGATAAAATTACATTACAGTCAGCGTTCTACAAACCCCGCATTTAACATATATTCGTTTGATACTTGCATGTTCTTTTGTATGACCTTGTAAAATAACTATAAATGCTATATGCACTATGTCGAAGAAAAACATGCTGTGGGTGACTGTAAGAACATCCTAAAATTGCATTACAATCGGCGATCTACGAAACTCGCATTTAACATACATTCGTATTCTTTTGTGCGGCCCTGTAAAGCAACTATAAATGTTATATGCACCATCTCTAAGAAAAATCATGCTGTAGATGACTGTAACAACATCATAAAATTACATTACAATCGGTGATCTACAAATCCCGCATTTAACATGTATTCGTATTTCGTATTCTTTTGTAAGGCCCTGTATAATAACTATAAATGCTGCATGCACCCGCTTAAAAAAAAACAGGCTGCGGGTGACTGTAACAACATGCTAAAATTACATAACCATCAACGATCTACCAATCCCGCATTTAACATATGTACGTATTCTTTTGTGCGGCCCTGTACAATAATTATAAATGCTATATATATCCTCTTTAAGAAAAATCATTCTGTATGCTAATGTAAAAACATATTAAAATTACACTATCATCAGCGTTCTAGAAAACCTGCATTTAACATATATTCGCTTCATACATTCGTGTTCTTTTGTGCGGCCTTGTAAAATAACTCTAATTGCTGTATGCACCTTCTTGAAGGTAAAACATGCTGTGGTGACTGTAACAGCACGCTAAAATTATATTACATCAACGATCTAAAAATCCCGCATATAACATATATTAGTATTCTACTGTACGGCCCTGTACAATAATTATAAATGCTACTTGCGCCCTCTTGATAAAAATAAAATAAAAAATATGCTGCGTGTGACTGTAACAACGTGCTAAAGTTTCATTACCATCAGTGATCTACAAACCCCGCATTTAAGATATATTCGTTTCATACATTCATGTTCTTTTGTGGGGCCCTGTAAAATAACTATTATAAATGCTAAATGCACGATCTTGAAGAAACAAGTTGGTTAAGTGTGATCACAGACAGTGGCGTAGCTACATTTTCAGCGCCCTGGAGCAAGTAAAGGTGCGCCCTCTTGTCACTCAAAAAGTTCTGCGCAATTTTGTTTTGAAGTTTAAAATTTAAATACTATTCTTAATTTTATTTAATACCTTACTTTTATTTGAATGTCAAAGTATTTTAACAACGTATTAAATGCAAACAATTAAAAATAAATAATGAATAATGAAATGAATTATAATTCTTTAAGTAACTACCAATTATTTCTGCGAACTGGGAAAGATTTTTTGTTTTAAATGCGCCACTGGGTCAATCTGTCACCCTTGATACACTATATGGCCAAAGGTGACCGGCCACTTACGATTTTTGACGTTTTCTTAAATATCCAGAAAAATACATGAGGAATTATCCTGAAACTCCAGGTGTGTAAACAGAATAGTACATGTCATATATTTCCATAAACATTTAAGTTATTAAAAAAAAATGATTGCTAATATTAACTCTTTGACTACGAATCGGAGAGAAGCGAAGTATTCGTCCGAAGGAACTTTTTCTTTTTTATTCCAACAGCATCATCCCCGCCAGTGGCCGAGAGGTACTGCTCTCGAAGCTGGTAGACGGGAAGTGCTGGGTTCGATCCCAATCGCGCCCGTCGGCCTAATCGTTTAGAGTTTTCGTGGTTTTCTTCGAACCTTGGATTTCCAAGCGTTAATACGGGTTAGGTTCCCTTAGAAAGACCCCCACGAAGGGCACTCCCCCTCAGGTCCCATATCCCTCGTGCAGATAATTGGCCGTCATAAATACAACCAACCAACCAAATTTTGCCAAGTTTTTTTGCTTATAATTTGTAGAGTTCTTAATATTAAAAAAAAAAAAGTTTTTTTCAGAAAATATGACAAATAACATTGTACACAATACCCTGCAATCAGAATGAAAAAATGATAAAAATTGTATGAAAAATGAGCAGTTTTACTAAATAATGATTCACTGCGCATGCCCGAATGTAAACAAAATATAATTTGCGTAATGTATAGAGCTAAATGGATAGAGCAACATTTGTGAGAATCTCAAAAATATAGTTTGAAAAGTCTGAAAATTATCGTTTATAGAATGAGCTCAAAATCCGTTATTCCAAAAAGGAAGCAAAAAGATGAGGGGCTGTATCAAAATACAGAAGTACGTGCAATATTTTGTATGCTATACTGGCACTAATCAATGGATATATGGATACAACACCTCATCTTTTTGCTTCATTTCGGAAATAACGCATTTTGAGCTTATGTTATCAACGATAATTTTCAGAATTTTTAAGCTATGTTTTTGAGACTTTTACAAAAGTTGCTCTATACAATTAGCTAACACATTATGCACATTATATTTTGTTTACATTCGGGCATGTGCAGTGAATCATTATTTAGTAAAACTGCTCATTTTTCATACATTTTTTATTATTTTTTCATTCTGATTGCTGGGTATTGTGTACAATGTTATTTGTCATATTTTCTGAAAAGAACATTTTTTTATATTAAGAACTCTACAAATTATAAGCAAAAAACTTGGCAAAATTTGGGACTCTTTTTATAAAAACTTTAATTTCTCTACGAATGTACATGTTATTCTCATAAAAATGAACACAATTTATTACAATAAGGCACTTAATCCTAATCTACAGTTTGAACGCTTTTGCTACATTCATTTTTACAGGGTTGTCCAAAAGATATTCGTTCTTTTTCAATTTGTTGACGGTCCCCTGTGGGGTTTCGGGAAAAAAAAATCTTCATGGAAATATATGACCTGTACTATTCTGTTTACACACCTGGAGTTTCAGGATAATTCCTCATGTATTTTTCTAGATATTTAAGAAAACGTCAAAAATCGCAAGTGGCCGGTCACCTTTGGCCATATAGTGTATCTGTTTTTCTTTTCAAGCGTTTCGAAGAATTGTAGAATACTAATTTTAAAAAAACAAATGATAATCAAGATTTTTATTTATTTATTTTTTACTTTCCGCATATGGATGAAACACGTTTTTTTATTTTTAGTGTCATAAAATACTAAAATTCCATAAAATTGAAAGTATCATCACTCGGTAAGTTTTGGTCGTTCAAAAAAGAAATTTTTATTATTTTACCTGTTAAAGTACGGAGAAGATTTTTCTAAATATAGCGTATAGAATTTAGGGACCGAATAAAAATGTAAGCCTCGTAACTTTTAAAAAATAGCTATTTTGACATAAACTACTTTTAAGATTATGAAAAACAACTTTGAAACTTTTTTACTATTGGAAATATATTTCTACAGCTAATGGTTTAGAGAATTAGCCAATGGACAATGATAAAAGTTGTCACCGGCGTTCTCACTGGCTTTTGACTAATCTGAACAATTTGGCTAATCGCAAAAGAAAAACTAGTCAAATTCAAATAATAGTAGCAATCGATTCTTCGTGAAACTCTAAGAATATCAAAACACAAATAATGAGTTATACTGCAAAGGTTTAATCGCACAATACCATCATCGGGAATGTCGCCGAAGTTAAAAAAAAAAAAAAAAAAAAAAAAAAAGAAAAAGAAAAAAAAATCTCTTGCAATTTGGCGATCTTTTTCTTGCAAATTAAACATTTTGGCGCAGTTGCGAACGGCAGCGAGAACATTGATTCACTCACAACATTATACATTACTTAAGATTGCAGTTTTCACTTTCCATACACATTCAATGTAAGGTAGGAAATAGGAAAGCACAATAAAAATAAATAGCAATAATGGTATAATTTTATACTTCCAAATACTTTGAATCTGTTCTCACAATTTTTACAATCGTTCAATATGTATGCGTGTAAATTAGAATTTCCTCGTGCTTTCAGATTTCCAGAGCATGATTTGGTGCGTTTTATATGATGTCGGCAGGTATGTTATAAATCTGTCTCAAGAATTTTATTAATTTTCGAAGAAATCGCCCGACGGATTTGGAATCTAAACCATTTTTCAAACATTCAGTGACGACAACTGATGAACATTTTCTCTTCTATCTCAATTAAATTATTCTTATTGCTCATATATTTATACAACAACGTTTCATCACGCATACAGTAGCGGCTTGACAAGGGGTTCACAATCCCTTTACTATACCAGTAATTTCATTAAAAAAAAATTTCTCCTTTCAAAAAAGCGTAGAAAATCCCACGATTAAAACAGATAAAATTTTATATACCAATATTGTAGGAAAGTGCTTGAGAACCCCTAAAGAGCCGCTACTGCACGAAGATTAGAACTCGGTCGCTGTGGCTGTCAAATGCTCAGACCTTGGATTTTTGAAGGGTGCAACGTTTTAGAAACTCATTACTTAACCACCTTACTTAGAAACCAATAATATCCATTACATCCCAGTTTTTCTTTCTGGGGATACTTTCAATTTCAGAATCGGATCCGAAATTGAAAGTGTTCTTAGAAATAAAAATCCCTGCCGGCTCGCACAGGTAGATTTCGAAGTTAAGTACTAATTTCACCAACAAAAACTAAATCAAGATAGATATAAATCCAGTTTAGCAATTTTATCTGGCCGCTTTTGATGAGTTTTTAATTTCATTTATCTGTAAGGGCTGGTTTTTATCAGAATCATGTTAATACCATAATTTTTTTCTTTTTTTCCCCTATAAGAGTTGGTCCTATCAAAAACTTGTCAATATAAAAGTTTTAGATAAGATTTAGAATAAATTTAAGTGAATTTGATATCTTGTGAATTGACGAAGTTATGAATTTTTTTCTCCTTAAGGATTCGAAAAAATATTTTTCCACCCTCAACAGCTCGAAATTTTCTGAGACATTTTCAGACTCATTTTTAAAAGTAAAAACATGAAACTTGCTGGGGTGATTTTTGAAAAGTTGTATAAGGTGCCGTGTGATTTCATTTTTCGCTAAATTAATTAGAATTTGATTTTTAAGTGATTATTTTCTCAGTATGACCATCTTTTTCCTCCCCAGATCACCCGCTTCCGGAAATTTCGGTTCAAAACGCCAATTTTGACAGCATTTTTTACAATATTTTCTGCATTTATCAAAAAATCGAGAAGCACGGCACATTATGTAGTTTCTAAATAAGAGAATTTCCCAGTTTGATGCGTTTGAGAGCAAAAATGAATTTAAAAAGGAATCAGAAAATAAGCAGTTTGGATCGGAATACACCCTTAAAGCCCTATTTTCTTCGCTCCCTGAGCCCATTTTTAATGATATCAAAAATCCGTCACACCTAAATTTTTTACCCTTTTCGTAGAAGTAATAATAACTTTAAACTGATTTGATATGTATTATAATTAAGAAGTTACAGAGTTTTTTCTGTTTTCACAAAAACCCTCTCCATTTCCAACCCCTTGGTTTGATTTTGCCCATTACCGAGCTTGACCGAGATTTTCTGCCCCTTGACTTTTTGTATCAGTTTGGAAGAGATTTGTGCAGAATTATGGAAGTTATCGTGTCATAAAAAAAGTGATATAGATGGGTAGATAAAGTTTTGAACTGCGGATGATTTGGGGTTCCAGGGGTCATGATCGGCGTAGATCTGCAAAAATGTTTCAGAAGTTACAACATAGGGGAGAATGTAATAGGCAGTATTTCTTATGAAATCTACCTAATAATAATTTAAAAAATCGAAACAGTATAAAGATAATCGTTTAGACATCAACCTCAGATATTCTATGAAAAAAAATTACAAATATTGAAATGTAAAAGAAAAATTTGAAAGAACACTGTCATTGGTTTAACATTTAGCTTGCGAGTGACTGGTGTTGGATTCTAAGTACACAGAATTTTAGTACTGAACAAAAAAGTTATGATTAATTAAACCTATTTTAAACTTTTTTCGCAGTGGGAGGATAAAAAATCTTAATGCTGCTAGTAATATTAAGAAACTTGTAAATATTATTAATTTGATTTTAAAGCAAAGTACCTTTAAAATAGATTTTTATGTAGTAAACTCTGTCTGAAGCTACGTGTAAGACAGATTTCCGTATTAGGCAGAATGTACTGTATTTAAAAAAACCCTAGCAACAGGGTATAATCGAAGGGGCGCAAAAAGAGCATTCAAAGGGCGCCGCTTTGAACAGCACTGTTCTAACATATATATACGAGTTCTAATTATCACATTTATAGACAATATTGCAACAGTCCCGTTTTCATATTAAAATGTAATTTTTGACAAAAAAGGGTATTTGACTTACCTTTTCTTTGTCGAAAACATTCTTTATAAATATTTTTGTGCATCAAGTGCAAAAATTAATACAATAAAAATTTATATAGGGGAAATTACAATCATAGCACTGTACGAACACACGACGTCTACACATTTCAAACAAATACTTTATAAATTATTTTACAAAAAACTAAATAAAATAAAATACGTATATATATGCTGAAATAGAGGCGACGCTCTTTGGTGCCATAGACAGGCTGAAAATTCTTGAGGCAGATCATGTCGCCAAAAAAAAAAAAAAAGCTTTACCTGAGAAAGGGCACAGCTTTACCTGGCTTAGGGCGCACCGACCCGCAGATCAGTTGCCCGGCGGGCAAGTCTGTGACTTAAATTTAAGTAAAATCCATTTTTTTTTTTTTTTTTTTTTTTTTTTTTTGTTATTTATAGGTTTTGTTTCAGCAGGGGCAGAATGAATATTTGTTGAAAATTATGTCATTAGAAAAAGGTTTACCTTTTTCTAATGACTCCAGATTTTTTTTTTCTTTTATAATTCGAAAATTTATTGACTAGTAATATGTGATATCGGATGGTGATGTGACAGGGAAAGGGCGCAGAGACTGATCACGGCCTAGGGAAACTCACATTACTAATTTCGAAAGATATGTTTTGCTTTATTTAATCCTAAAATTCTGCGAATAAATAAGGTTTAGAAAAATACTTTCCCAAAAAAGTGGTGTAAATTTGAATAGGTGATGCTCAGGTCTTACGGAACAATGCATTTGATACTTAATTTTTCCCCTCTTTTTGAAGGAAAATGCTTTTTAATTCTGCATTTGATACGTCATATTTTTAAAATCTTAAAAACAATACGCACAACATTTATTTTGCCGCCCCCATCTAAATTTAGTCGCCGTGGGCTGAAGTGGAAAATGGCTAATTCCAGTTCTTATTTTTGTTTTATAATCTGCATTGATGCATGTTTAGTTTCACAAAACAAACAAACAAAAAAAAACATCAACATTTTCCTTTATTTTTTATTTATTTATTTATTTATTTATTTATTTATTTATTTTTTTTTTTTTTGGGGGGGGGGGGTTGTTTGTAAAATGGTCAATAATTTTCTTCGACATTTCAACTATTTTTTTTAATCGTAAAATAACTAAATAGTTACAGCATTGCTGTTAAATGTAGGTTTATCAGCGGTGACTTCTTTGACTATCATTATTTCCCTACATTAATCATCATGATAAATTTCCAAAACATTTTCAACAGAAATGTACCAGGAAGTTTATTGTTTGGAAATAGTGGTAGCCAATACAGTAACCGATGAGAGCCCTGTAAATAAGTTTTGATTACTTTAAGATTCGAAAATCTTAAACTTTGGTATATGGAAAAGTTACAGAAAAAAAAAATCAGGCGTGCTGAAACAGTGTCGGAGAATTTACTTAAGGCTGCAATATGGTATAAATTAAAACTTCGCAAATAGAAGTAATTTCTTTTAAATGTGTATAAATACATGTTTTAAATCGAAATAGTTGAGGTTAAAAACAAGATAAAATATCATAGGAATATGCTGAATGTAAGAAGATTAATCTACATTATCTGATTAATAAAGAAGAAAATATGCAAATATTTTTACAAATCTTTATTTCACTCTTTCTAATTTTGCGCCCTTAGGATTCGTGCGCCTGGAGCAGTTTGCTCCAACTGCTCCACGATAGCTACGCCCCTGATCACAGATCGCACAGATGGTTTCGTTTAATATTCCTTTCAAAACACTTTATCTTTTTTGAAAAAATATGTTAGTTCCACATTTTGCAACCAGGGGCGCACTCTATTCTAAATAAAACCTGTATCCGAAAGAAATTCCATTTTACAACCTATCCGTAGACATATTATTCGAGGGGATCAGGCCCATAGCACTCGATATAGGTAGGCGTCACCTGGTGGTAAAAAGTGAAACTAAAATATGTAAGGCTATGGTGCACAATAAGAAAGAGTGGTCAAAGGGCTGTAATAATATAAGACTTTTGAATTTTTATGATATGTAGTGTGATCGCAAGTCTTCAGCTATAAGTATGCAAAATTTCATATCTCCAACTTAATTAGGGGCTGAGTTAGAAAAATTGCTTAAAATACACAAGTTAGAGACCGGAGGGTTAAGGGGACACAGTACCTTTTAAACTACTTTTTCAATTTTGAATAATACTGTAATATACTTAAATATAATGTTACTACAGATATTAGGTACTATAAAGCAAATATAATTTCATATAATTTCAAAAAAAAAAAAAAAAAAAAAAAATCTTGTAGAACAGCCTATTTAACTAAAATTTAAATTTTTAAAAAATTAAAAAAAAGTTTTTAAACTACTTTTTTAAATATGAATATTTTTCGTCAAATTTTTTTTCCATAATCCTAAAAACATACTACATAAAATTGTGCATGGATTTAACATTCAAGGTTATAGTTATTTTTTTTTAAGAATTTCAATTATTTTTCCTTGATTTTTTACTATACAAAAGAGAAAAAATTGATATTAAATGTAATATCCCATACATCTAAAAATCCATGCACAGTTTTATGCAGTATAATCTAAGGAATATGGAAAAAAAATTTGAAGCAAAAATGTTCATATTTAAAAAAGTAGTAGGGATTTAAAAACATTTTTTTAATTTTTTAAAAATTTAAATTTTAGTTAAATAGGCTGTTCTATAAGATTTTTTTTTAATTTATATGAAATTATATTTGCCTTATAGTTCCTCATATCTGTAGTGACATTATATTTAAGTATATTACAGTATTATTCAAAATCGAAAAAGTAGTTTAAAAGGTACCGTGTCCCCTTAAACATGACTTTTTCAAAATGTTATGGTTTGTCGTGTTATCGCAAGTGTTCAGCTATAAGTATGCAAACTTTCATGTCTCCAACTTAATTAGTGGCTGAGTTAGAAAAATTAATTAAAATACACAAGTTAGAGCCCAGAGGGTTAAATATTTGACTTTTTCAAAATTTTATTTTTTGTCGTTTGATGTGAGGTGTTCAGCTATAAGTATGCAAAATTTCATGTCTCCAACTTAATTAGGGGCTGAGTTAGAAAAATTGCTTAAAATACATAAATTAGAGACCGGAGGGTTAAATATGACTTTTTCAAAATTTTATGATTTGTCGTGTTATCGCAAGTGTTCAGCTATAAGTATGCGAAATTCCAAGTCTCCAACTTAATTAGGGGCTGAGTTAGAAAAATTGTTTAAAATACACAAGTTAGAGCCCAGAGGGTTAAATATGAGACCCTTTTTCAAAATTTTATGATTTGTTGTTTGATGTGTGGTGTTCAGGTATAAGTATGCAAGCTTTCAAGTCTCCTACTTAACTAGAGGCTGAGTTAGAAAAATTGTTTAAAATACACATGTTAGAGCCCAGAGGGTTAAATATTAGACTTTTTCAAATTTTTATTATTTGCCATTTGATGTGTGGTGTTCAGCTATAAGTATGCAAAATTTCAAGTCTCCGACATATATTGTTTCTGAGAATGGGCTCTGTGACAGACGGACAGACAGACAGACAGACAAAGGAGTGGGACAGGTAGGGTTTCGTCAGATGAACGAAACCCTGGAAACATGCTGCGGGTGACTGCAACAACATCCTAAAATTACATTACCATCAGCAATCTACCAATCCCGAAGATAGTTTACATTCGTTTCATATATTCTTATTCTTTTGTGCGGCCCTGTAAAATAACTGTCAATAATATATACAGAAAAACCTCTGAATAGCGGACACCTCGAGAGTGCAGAATTTGCCCTCTATTTGGAGGTATCCGCTACTGAGAGCAAAAAATGTACAGTAACTTAAGTGTTGGTAATCAAAAAAATGTCCGCTAAATAGAGGTATCCACTAATCGGGTGTGTCCGTTATGGAGGTTTTACCAGTAAAACCTCTGAATAGCGAACACCTCGGGAGGGCAGAATTTGTCTTCTATTTGGAGGTGTCCGCTACTGAGAGTAAATAATGTACAGTTATTTAAGGGTTGGTAATCGAAAAAATGTCCGCTAAATAGAGGTGTCCACTAATCGGGTGTGTCCGTTATGGAGGTTTTACTGCATAATAATATCATCCTTTACAAGAAAATTGCATGCTGTAGGATAGACAGACAGACATCCAGAGAAAGATAACCTCCCGGAGCAATAAACACCCATGTCTTTTGTTTTAATCATCCGCAATCGTTTCTAAATTTCGTTATACGAGTATTAAAAAAATCTGTTAATTTCCAGTCGATAGACTGACAACTATCTTTTAGCCTGAGTTTTTAGCCGGATTTAGCCTGTTGTATCTCATACAACAGTCCAGATTTTATACAACAGGCTAAAAACGGTCACCGTGGATTACACATACAAGCAGGACACAACATCCATAAACATAAGTCAAAGCTCTTGTTCTAGGTTAATTTCGGTTACAGTTAATGTCCTAATACCACATCTCCCTTTCTTCAAAGATTCATTTTCTGCGGAGGGCGAACAACTCTTCCACTTCTGGTGATATACAGTTCCTGGTGCTTTCGTGGAGACATAGAATTACGTTTACCATTGTTACAGGATGGATGAAGATTCTGAGAGCTTGGTTTGGTTGGACTAGGGACTCTCTGTGGTATTGGAGACTCATTACTGGAAACGTCTGGTTGAAGGTCATCCACATCATCATTCTCTGGCTGGAAAATTAGTTGTGATGGGACGAGATCCATTCTATTTCGTCGATATACCCTTTTTCCAGATTTGACTATGTATGAACGTGGATAATCTAATTTCTGCTGAATCGTACCAGTACCTCGCTTGTCTGTGATCCACACTCCATCTCCAACATCGAGATTACTGAGGTTTCGTACACCGTGACTTTTGTTATAGCTATTGCTCTTTGCCGTTCTATTCTCTCCTCTTACTTCCTTTGAAGTTCAGCCCTGCTTTCAATTTTTGGCTCCAATTGAGATCTTGCAATTGGCAGAGTTGTCTTAATACGACGATTCATGAGAAGTTCGGCAGGACTGAGGCCATTCTCCAATGGAGATGCTCTATACCATGGGCGTACCCAAGGGGGGGGCTGATGGGGCTAAAGCCCCCCCCCCCGAAATTTTCGAAAGTGATATGAAAAAGTGCTGATTTTTGCGTCTTTCTTTTGTGGATTTTTTTAAATTTTTTTTTCAATCATACAGCAGACTAGCCATACTCATTAGTGCCATATTAGCCCACATTGACAACAAAGAAGAAAAAGGGGCTGACGAGGTTACAGCCGCCCCCCTCCTCCCGAAATAGTCGAAAAATTAAATGAAAACTTGTTTTTTCCTTACTTTTTTAAGATAAATCTGTATTTTTTTCTCTTTCCACATAGCAAAATAGGCATTCTTGTTAACACCATATTAGTCCACATTAGCATCACATATCCAAAGATGGGGACGGGGCTGATGGAATTTCAGCCCCTCCTCTTGAAAATGAAATGAAAAAATAGTGCTGAATTTTTTCTGTCTGTTTAAGATAAATTTGCATTTTTCTCCCTATCTTTCAACAGACTATGCACTTCCTTCGCTTTAGTTCCATGTTAGACCATATTGACAACAAAGAAGAGAAAGGGTGTTGATGGGGTTACAGACCCCCCCCCCCCCAACTAGAAATAGTCGAAAAATTAAATGAAAAAAGTGTTTTTTCCTTACTTTTTTAAGATAAATCTGTAATTTTTTTCTTCTGCCATATACAGCAAAATAGCCATTCTCGTTAACACCATATTAGTCCACATTGACATCACAATCACAGCATTTCCAAAGATTTGGAGGGGGCTGGTGGAATTACAGCCCCCTCCTCTTGAAAGAGTCGAAAGCAAAATGAAAAAATAGTGCTGATTTCTTTCTGTCTGTTTGAGATAAATATGCATTTTCTCCCTTATCATTCAACAGGCTAGCCGCTCCCTTCGCTATAGTTCCATATTAGTGCACAGTGACATCACATTATACCCAAAAAGGTAGAAGTGGGCTAATGAGGTTACAGCCCTCTCCCAAAAAAGTCGAACATGAAATGAAAAAGTGCTGATATTTTCCTTTTTGTTTGAGATAAATTTGTATTTTCCCCCTATCATTCAACAGACTAGCCGATCTCTTCTCTTTAGTTCCATACCAGCGCACAGTGACACCACATTATATCCAAATAGATGAAAGGGGCTAATGGGCTGCCCCCTTCCTAAATTGTCGAAAATGAAATGAAGAAAAGCCTGACATTTTCTTCTTGTTTGAGATAAATTTGTAATTTTTCTTCTGCCATACAGCGAAATAGCCATTCTCGTTAACCCCATATTTGTCCACAATGACATCACAGCATACCGAAAGAAGAGGAGACGGCTGATGGGCTTACAGCCCCCTCCTCCCGAAATAGTCGAAAAGGAAAAAAAATATATATATTGCTTTTTTTTCTTTCTGTTTGAGATAAATTTGTATTTTTTTTTCTCCTATCATTCAACAGACTAGCCGCTCTCTTCTCTTTAGTTCCATTTTAATGCACAGTGATACAACATTATACCCAAAGAAGTAGAAAAGGGGTGATGGTCTAAAATAGTCGAAAATGAAATGAAAAAAGTGCTGATTTTTTTTCTTTTTGTTTGAGATAAATTTGTAATGCAATTGTTTTCTGCAATACAACGAACTAGGCGTTCTGGCCAGTTTCATATCAGCGCACAGTTACATTACAGTATACCCAATGAGGGGAAGGGGGCTGATGGTTTTACAGGCCCCCCTCTCGAAATAATCAAAAATGAAATGAAAAAAAAACCTGTTTTTTTCCTTTCTTTTGAGATAAATCTTTATTTTTTTTTCTGCAACGCAGCTATTCTGGTTAGTGCACATTCTTTGTTCTATATTAGTGCACAGTGATGCCCCAGCATACACCCAAAGAAGTCGATGGGGACGGGGGTTATGAGGTTACAGCTCCATTCAACCTCCGAAGAGATCGCAGTGAAGTGAAAAAAGCTGAAATTCCTTCTTTTTCAGATAAATTTGTTTTATTTTATGGCATGCCACGAATTTGTTTTTCTCGATTATTCAATATCCTCCTCAGTCCTGCAACCAAATTTACTTGAGACCACAAAATCAATTTTCAAATGACTAAAAAATAGCTCCATCCCTGTTTTACTGGATAAATGAAAACATATATGTTCAGTTCAAGAGATCTTGAAGTAAATTCGACAAATCTAAAAGTAGTTTTTTAATTTCTCTCATAGTCGGCGGGTGCCAAGATTGTCAATGCGAAAGTATATCAATGCACAGTAACACCACAGCTAATCTCAAATCGGAAATCCAGTACGGAAGAGTTGACTGTAAAAACAGCTTATTAATTTTCATTTTTCAGTCGCATCTCCATGCCATATCGAAATATGAGGGTAGAAAGGGTTGAAGGGACTAAGCCTCTTTTCCCTGCCAAAATGGTTGGAGTTAAATGGTAAAATATTTCCTACTTTTTTGATCAATTCAATTATATATATATTTGTCACGCATCGCACTTGTCTTTCTTTATAGTCCCATATTTATGCATAGCGACACCTTAGCTAATATCTTCAGAATTTTGGCTAAGTCGGAAATCAGGCACTATATATGCGCGGAAGAGCTGACTGTGAATGATATTCATTAACTTTTGTTTTTAAAACTCGATTACTTCCTCGTATCTGTAAGATACATAGTGAGTTCTTGTTTGACTGCAAAGACATCGTTAGAGTTCGGTAACGTCCCCCCCCCCCCACACACACTTATCTTATTCTGCCCTAACTTTGCAGCCACTATTTTTCATCTGGAACGATTTAAAGTCCTTATTAAACAAAGTCGTTATTTTATATATGTATATAAAAATATTTTGTGTTTACAAAAAATATTTTGTGTTTGTTATAATATTAATTTATTGCTAAACAAGAACCGTAGCCAGAATTTAGTTTCGGGGTGGAAGAACAATTTTATAGATTTTAAGCTATAATGACATTTCTTTTAAATGAAAGTATATATATATATATATATATATATATATATATATATATATATATATATATATATATATATATATATATATATATATATATATATAAAGTAACACTTTTCAACATATTTCGGCATGGGACGGCCTCAGGATCAGACTCGTGCCCCCCCCCCCCCCATTCCCCAGATTTGATTATGAGTAAAAAAAAATTCTGAAATTCAGAGCAAATTTTCTGAAAGGTTACAGCAGAGTGAAGTAGGGGAGGAAATCCCTCCCTGCCGCTAAATATTTTTGCTTTAGTTTGGGTTAACTCTGCTTTCATTTCAGGTCAATTTTAGGCTAAGTGTTAGATTCCTTCAAGTTGGGTTCGGGTTAACCAGATTTTTAAAATTTTAGTTCAGTACATTATTTCAGTTTAAAAACTATACCTATAATAATGAATATAGATATTTGTATGTGCTTTTTCCGCGATCCTTTGACGAAATTCAGGTTTTTATCACGATGCTTTGACGAAATTCGCATTTTCCGCGTTCTTTTAACGAAATTCGCATTTTCCCGCGACCTATTGGCGAAATTCGCGTTTTCCGTGTTTCTTTAACAAAATTTTGCTTTTTTTTCGTGATCCTTTGTCGAAATTTGTGCTTTTTCCGCGGTTTTTTGATGAAATTTGTATTTTTTCCACGGTTTTTTTTTATGAAATTTGCTTTTTTTCCGCGGCCCTTGGAAGAAATTCGCGTTTTTCTGCGGCTTTTTTGCCGAGATTCGCGTTCTTTTACGCACTCCTTCGTCGAAATTTGCGTTTTTTCCGCGGATCTGTGATGAAATTCCCGTGTTTTTGCGTGATCCTTTGAAATTTATGTTTTTCCCGCGGCTTTTTGACGAAATTTGCGTTTTTCCGCGGGTATTTGATGAAATTCAAGTTTTTTTTCGCGGATTTTTGCGAAATTCGCGGGTTTTTTTTTTACGAAATCCTTTGTCGAAATTTGCGTTTTTTCCGAGACTTTTTGACAAAACTCGCGTTTTTTTCTCGTCTTTTTGATAAAATACACGTTTTTCCAGTGCTGTATGACGAAATTCGCGTTTTTTTTTGCGAAAGTAGCATTTTTTTCGCGGCTGTTTGACGAAATTCCCGTTTTTCTGTGGCCCTTCTTTGTGACCCTGTTCTTTCTTTTTTCTTGCGATTCTTTAACGAAATGCGCGTCTTTTTCGCTTCCCTTTGACGGAATGCGTGTTTTTTTAGCGATCCTTGGACTAAATTTGCGTTTTTCGGCGGCCCTTTGACGAAATTCGCGGTCTTCTGAGGTCATTTGCCGAAATTCACGTTTTTTTAGGCAATCTTTCATCGAAATTTGCTTTTTTTTCGCGGCTGTTTGGCGAAATTTGCTTTTTTCCGCAGTCTTTTGACGAAATTCACGTTTTTCTGTGGCCCTTCTTTGTGATCTTGCTTTTTTCTTCTTTCTTGTGATTCTTTAACGAAATTCGCGTTTTTTCGCTTCCCGTTGGCAAAATCTGAGATTTTTCTGCGACCCTTTGGCGAAATTCGCGTTTTCTCTGAGGTCATTTGCCGAAATTCACGTTTTTTTAAACTCAATTCTTCGTCGAAATTTGTACTTTTTCCGCGGATTTTTTGACGAAATTCGCGTTTTTTTCTCGCCTTTTTGATGAAAGTTGCGTTTTTCTGAGGTCTTTTCACGAAATTCACGTTTTTCCGTGTCCCTTTGACAAATTTCGTGTTTTTTTCCGATCCTTTACGAAATTAGCGAAATTACGAATTTTTCGCAGCCCATTGACGGAATGTGTGATTTGTGCGAACTTTTTCGAAATTTGCGTTTTTCCGTGACGCTTTGATGGAATTTGCGTTTTTTCGGTGGTCCTTTGACGAAATTCACGCTTTTTTAGAAATCCTTTGTCGAAATTTGCTTTTTTCCGCGAGTTTTTGACGAAATTCGCTATTTTCTGCAGCCTTTGGTCGAAATTCACGTTTTTCTGTGGCCCTTCTTTGTGACCCTGCTTTTTCTTTTTTTGCGATCGTTTAACGAAATTTGCGTTTTTTCCGCTTCCCTTTGACGGAATGCGTGTTTTTTTAGCGATCCTTTGTCAAAATTTGCGTTTTTTCTGCGATTCTTTGATGGAATTTGCCAAAATTCGCATTTTTTATGATATTCTTCGCCGAAATTTGTGTTTTTTCCGCGGCTATTTGACGAAATTTGCGTTTTTTTCTCGTCTTTTTGACGAAATTCTTGTTTTTCTGAGGTCAGTTGCCGAAATTCGCTTTTTTTTACGCAATCATTCGTCGAAATTTACGTTTTTACCGCGGATTTTTGATAAAATCCGCGATTTTTTTTTCGTCTTTTTGATGAAACTTGCGTTTTTCTGCGGCCTTTTGACGAAATTCTCTTTTCTTCGTGTCTCTTTGAGGAAATTTGTGTTTTTTTACGATCCTTTACGAAATTAGCTTTTTTTCGCAGCCCTTTGACGGAATGCGTGTTTTTTGCGATCTTTTTTCGAAATTCGCGTTTTTTCTGCGGCCTCATGACAAAATTCGGTTTTTTTGTGCTCATTTGACGAAATTAGCGTTTCCTCGGGGAACATTTGACAAAATTCGCATTTCCTTCGCGAGCATTTGACGTAATTCGCGTTTTCTCCGCGATCGTTTGACAAAATTTGACTTTTTTTCGCGATTCTTTGACAAACTTCGCATTTTATCCGCGACCCTATGTCAAAATTCCGGTTTTTTCCTCGATTCTTTAAGGAAAATGGAGAATTTTTTTCTGCGAACGATTGACGAAATTGATTTTTTTCGGCGACCATTTGTAAAAAATCGCGATATTTTTTTTAAGTTCGAATTCTCGGACTGATGACCGAATTTTTAAAACTTTCGGAAAATTCGGAACAAACTCTCCCCTGCACCCTCCCCCCCCCCTCTGGCTACGGCCTTATTGGCAAAAATATGTCTGTGTAAAATACAATTCAACGTGTTTCGTAAGATTTAGAACATTATGGAAATTTAAGTCAGCCCCCCCCCCCCCGAAATAAAATCCTGGGTACGCCACTGCTCTATACTATGCCATTAAAGAAAGGTAAGGATCATCAGCTTTTTTGAGTCGCATCTTGATAGTTTTTACTGCAGATTCAATGAAACCGTTACTTTGAGGGTACCTAGGGCTTGATGTGATATGACGAAATCCATAAAACTTTGAGAATTTTGAAAATTCAGATGAGTTAATTGGCTCAAATTGAGGACCATTGTCAGATCTAACGACATTAAGAATCCCATGTCTGGCAAAGATTGATTTGCAGTGGAGAATAACTTCCTAAAAAGTTAATCTTTCCAGTTTTGCGGTTTCTGGATATCGTGAGAAGTAATCGGCCACGATTAAGTACCAAAATCCATAAAGCTTAAAAAGATCCATGCCCACAGTTTCCCATGGTCTTTCAGGAAATTCGGTAGGAATAAGAGGTTGATGGCGATTAGTGGTCTCCTTGATACATGATGTACAATTCTTTATCATTTCTTCAATTTCTCTATTTATTCCAGGCCAATAGACGGATGATCTTGCTCTTTCACGACATTTCGTAATTCCCAAATGTCCCTCATGAATTTGTTGCAGAACCTTTTTTCACTGATTGGCAGGAATGATGATTCGACAGAGCTTCATTATCAGTCCATCTTGGATCGATATTTTTTATCGATCCAAGGATTAAATTTTCTAGTTCTTTGCATGTTGCGTCAGACTTTTGTGATTGTCGTAATTCTTCTAACCTGTTGCATGAAGTGGGTAATGAGGAAATTACCATACGAATATAAGCACCAATTTCTTCCTCCAATTCTTCATAATTTTCTCTAGTTTCTCGAGGTTGTCTTGACAAGGCATCAGCTGCATAAAGTTTCTTTCCTGGTATGTGGAATATGAAATAAGAATATCTCATCATCCTCATCTTCAACCTTTGTAACCGTGGAGATGAGTCTTCCAGAATTTTCTTTGAGAAGATTGGGATTAATCTCGAAATTTCTCACAACTCTAAGCTAGTGCAAATGCCTCCTTTTCTATTTGAGCATATCTCTTTTCAGTAGGTGTGAATGTTCTGGATGCATATGCTACGACAGAAATTTCTCCATTCTCTTGTTCTTCCCTCAAGGTAGCTCCTATTCCATAAGAAGTAGCGTCTGTTGTGACAATTGAAGTTTTTTGTGGATTATAAATCTTTAAAACTGGTTGAGATGTTAGTACATTCTTCCAATTTTGAAATGCTTGTTTTTGAGGTTCGTCCCAGATAAACTCATTCTTTTGACTTAACATCGATGTTAACTGTGAAAACATTTCTGCAAAATTTGGAACAAATCTAGAGAGAAAATTTGCCATGCCTAGCATCTGCTTTAACTCCTTTTTGTTCTTTGGCGGTGGATATTCTTTCACTGCTCTAATTTTTCTTCTTCAGGATGGATGCCCTTGTCATCAATAATATGTCCCAAGAATTTGATTCTTTTGATTGAAAACTTTCATTTCTTGTCATTTAGAGTAATACCAGCTTCTTTAAGTTCGTTCAGAATAATACTCAGTCTTTGGTCATGCTCAGTTTGATCTCTTCCCCACACTAAAATATCGTTCATGTGACAAATAGCTTCTGGGATATTTTCTAGCAGCTGTGACATCCTACGTTGGAAATGTTCTGGTGTAGATGAGATTCCAAAAGGTAATCTTAAAAATCTGTATCTTCCGAAAGGAGTGATGAAAGTCGTGAGATATGACGAAGATTCATCAAGCGGAATTTGCCAAAAACCTGAATTAGCATCCAACTTTGAAAAGATTTTAGCACCTGTAAGAAGATTCAATGAATATTCCACTGAAGGCAATGGATGGAATTCTCTTTCCACGCACTTGTTTAATTGGACTAGGTCGACGCATAAGCGAACAGTTCCATCACTTTTAGGAACGATAACGACCAGTGAATGCCATTCTGTCGGTTTGGTTACAGGAACAATAACTTTTTGTGCAATGATTTTCTTGACTTCCATTTCAGTTTTCTTCAGTAGTAGAATAGGTATTCTTCTTGGAGCTGAAATAGCAAACGGGACTGAGTTCGGCTTAAGCTTAATCGTATAACAACCTTTCAGTAACCCTAGGCCAGTAAACAATTCAGGAAAATCTTGCTTAGGACTTATTGTGATTTCTGAAATATTCGGACCTAATCCAAAAGCTAGTATCGCAGGTTTTCCCAATAAATAGCTCTGCAGTCCTTCAATTACATGGATTTCTTCGGTTATTATCTTTTCCTTGTATTGGATCTCCCCAATAAGTTTTACTGTGTGTTTTAGTATTTTCCCATCCGGGCCGCAAAGCTTTTTGTCTGGTTTTAACATTTTCGAATCCTTCAAGATAGATGAAGTAGCAGGAATAACAGTGTGATCTACCCCACTATCTATTTTGAAGCGAATGGGTTTACCTCTTATTTGAATAGGCCCTGACCATGACAAATCATTATTATTATTAGAGCGTGTTTCCTTAATTGTTCCTAAGAAAGAAATTTCAGATTTACTTTCATTTTTTCTACAAACTCGTGCAAAGTACCCTAATTTGGAACATTTTAGACATTTGGCATCTTTTGCTGGACACACTTTTCTGGTATGTGTAGATTTTCCGCCCCATTTGCAAAGATCAAAGGGTTTTGGATTCTCTTTTTTTCCTTTATTCCTTTTATCAGTTTCTTTAAATCTTGGAATTTGATTATATACCCCTCTCTTAAAATTCACCTTTGTTCTGTTTACATCAGAAACTCTATGGACAGAAGCATTATTAGAAGTAAAAATCTCTTGTTGCTTTTTAATTGATTCCGATAACCGAACTTTTTCTTTAGCTTTGCTCAAAGAAAGGTCTGGATCCAATTGTAATTTCTCACTTAATGATTTATCTCTAATACCAACAACTATTCTATCGCGTGTTAGTTCATCATGAAGAACTCCGTAATCACAATGTTCAGCTAGTGAATAAAGTGAAGTTATAAAATCATTAACAGATCCCCCTTCATTTTGAATAACTGCGCATAACTGCGTTCATAAACTGCGCACGCTCGAAAATTGTGTTTTTCTTTACTATAAAGTGATCATCAAAATGCTTTAGAACAATATTATATTTCTGCTGGTAATCTTCCGATAAGTTAAAAGACGCAAAAATATCTTCTGCTTTATCTCCCATGAGATAAATAAGAGAATTTACCTGTTCTACCTCTGTTTGATTTTTTAAACCCGAAGCGAATCGATACCTTTCAAAATGTTGCTTCCATTTTAACCAAAGTGTCGGTGGTGAAAAAGTAAATGATTTTGGTGGTGTAACCTAATATGACATAATTTCTACATTCTAAATCTTTAGACATTTTAATTCTTAACACAATGAATATAAATGTGCCGTATAATTATGCAAGAAAAGGAAACTTGTTACTTTAAGCTATGAATCCGTTTTCAGTAGTCCACTGTAGTAAACACCCTTTTAACCGACTGCCACCACGCGTTGTTATGAAGATATGTTAATAATGTAAGCGAACCGTCGAAGGCTCCAATGGATATTATACAGCGAAATTACTTGCATATATTTATTCAGACATAACTTATTCTATTTAGGTTACACATTTATTTATTTAACTGAATAACAAACATACGACTTGTGTGCTTGACATAAAGCCCGCTTATAAGTCGGAGACAAGATAGCACAAGGAAATATTACAACACAAGAGAAATACACCCTGGGAGTTCCACTCAAAGTGTGTGTGCAATGGAACCAGCGGGAATCGAACGCACAAGCGATTAGCTGACTGGTGCTTTGACCACTCAGCCGCAGAGCCCCTAGGTTACACATACAAGCACGACACAACATCCATAAACATAAGTTAGAACTCTTGTTCTAGGTTAATTTCGGTTACAGTTAATGTCCTAATACTACAGTTTCAAATCTACTAGCGAGATTCTTTTTAGCGAGAGAGTGTAATGTAATGTTCTTCAAAATATTGCTATTTCCTATTTATATATTGAAGCAATCTATGATGTGTCAGAATTGCGTATTATACCCCGATTACTAAAAAGTACTCTGCTCACGCTGTAATTAAATGTAGATATTTTGATCACTGAATAAAATCTTTAGAAATTTAGATATAATTTTTTTCTACCAATTTTTTCACCATGATTCACGCGAGTTAATTTTCCTTTATATGCAAAATTAAATTGGTTTGTCTGATATTTATTTATTTTACAAAATTTTATTTAGAATGCTCATTTAATTTTCATTAACGTAATTTTGCTTTAAAATTTCACAGATCTCTCAAAATTTCTTAATTTTTAGTGTAAAATTAGTTTTATAAAATGAAGGAATATCCTTATTTTATACCTGGGTAAGAAATTATATTTGATAAAATTTTTCTAAGACTATAAGCAGTTGTTTTTAAGGTTAGATAATTTACCAGTGACCTTATATGTGTTCACATGTCAAACAAATAACTTTTACCTATAGGGAAAAATAACTAAATATAAATACTATAGGTACTTGGTAGTTATCCCGTCTACCAATTTCGTCAAATTATATAAATTACCAAACCACTCGCCAAATTATACAAATTGATATAATTTTTATTTTAAATAACGAAAAAACAAGTAAATTAGTACAACATTAATAAAAATACAAATAAACCGTCGTAATAAAAATCACTTGATGACATAAACACGTGTAAGCCAAGTGAATGTGACATTTCCGATTAACCATAAATTGGCATTTAATCTAACAATTTGGCGACAGTAAATTGGTCGACGGGATAACTAACAAGTACCAAATAGGTTTACATAATATTACATCTACGGAAAAATTCCGTTTAAAAAAAGCGAAAAGTTATAAAATTTTCCGAGAAAAATATGTTAAATGCAAAAAAGTTAAACAAAAATGCACATATAGATAAAGTCCATTCCAGTAGTAAAAAAGAGAGGGTACTACTTGATTATCCCGTCGACCAAAAAAAATATCGCCAAATTATAAGATTAAATGTCAACAATGGATGATCATAAGTGTCACATTCACTTGATATTAAACGCAATACATGTGTTTTTTACGCCATCAAGTGATTGTTAATTAGACTTTTTATTTGTATTTTTATTAATGTTTTACTAATTTATTTGTTTTTTCGTTATTTAAAATAAAAATTATGTAAATTTGAATAATTTGGCGAAATTGGTCGACGGGATAATCAAGTAGTACCATATAAATGGAATGTGGTACAACTTAGTTATCCCGTCGGTCAATTTCGCGAAATTATATAAATCGCCAATCGCCAAAAAACTCGCCAAATTATACAAATTGACATAATTTTTATTTTAAATAGCGAAAGAACAAATAAATTAGTATAACATTAATAAAAATACAAATAAAACGTCGAAATAAAAATAACTTGATGACGTAAACACGTGTAACTTGCTTAAAGTCAAGTGAATGTGACATTTAGGATAAACCATTATGGGCATTTAATCTTATAGTTTGGCGATAGATTTTTGATCGACGGGATAACTAAGTAGCACCTAAAATGTTTATATATATATATATATATATGGATTGTAGTTTTTTTTCATTTCATGCCATTTGATAATGTTCTGTATTCATCTTGAAACTATTATTTTGATTATATTGGTTGTTTGAGTACAGGGGATAAATCTTTTTCAGCTTATAGCTTTTTTCCCACAGAAAACAACCGATTTGCTTATATCATTGAATTCTGTACTCTTGAAAACGTAATTCAATATATAAGTTTTTCAACTTTTTCGGAATCCATATTCTTCTTTTTTTCTTCCATGTTAATTCTTGTAATTAGGTATATGGTACATTATTTTACACATACAGTTCTATATTGTTGGTTTATGGCGTGTAGTCAATCATTCACAATATTGCAGTTTTTGATGATGGTCGGTAATGTTTAATTAATGGTTATATATATATATATATATATATATATATATATATATATATACATGTATATATATAATAATTTTCATTCCTTTTATTTATTTATTTATTTATTTATTTATTTTTTTGGACTTAAGATGACAACTCTAAACATTATTGTTATTAATTCAGTTCCAATTTATTAATCCAGATCCAATCTATTTTCTGTAATGTTTGCGTTATAAGGAGCTAAATTTTGTCATTTTAGGCTTAATGCCGACAAAATTGGATGAAATAACGCATCTTCTATGAATGAACCCACAAGCTCCTCTGATGATTCTGTGAGTCATTCATAGTTTCTTATTTTACATACTGGTTTCATATGTTCATTTCTAAATTATCTTTAGAACTTTATCAATTTCTTCATATATTTGTGATTTCAAATTTATTATATATATATATATATATATATATATATATATATATACTAGCGAACTTGCCCGGCGTTGCCCGGGTACGTCAAAAAACAACAGGAATTACGAAAAAGCTCTGAAAATCACAATAAGATATCGCGAAAAAATTTTAAATCGCTTCTCAAATTCTGAAAAGAGAAAAAATATATATATATATTATGTTCGAAGATTGCAAGTTGATTCCTTTCACTAATGTTGAAAAATAGTAGCAAATCGCTAAAATACACAAAAAATCATATACAAAATTCCCGAAAAATTCGAAAATTGCTATACGAAATCCGAATAAACTTTATTGAAATGAGGGCAGAATGTACTTTAGGTCAAAAATGGAATGTCAAAAAATTGCAGCAGATCGCGAAGAAACGTAAAAAGCGCATTAAAAATCACAAAAAGTTCAAAAATCACGAAAGTCAAAATTTACTATAATTGGATAAAAGTTTCAAATCTAATTCCTTTGACCTGTGGGCTCTCTTAAAATTTATGTTTTGGAAATCATGCTAAGCATTAGATCATGTTACTTTTATTCGTAATTAATTTACTTGGACTCCCTTAAATATAATTAATATAATCCCTTAAGTTAATATTAGTTTTTGTTGCATTAAAATATCTCAATTTGTTGATTTTCTGTAAGCAAGTAAACCCTATTGTTTTACAGTGGAAGTATGGGAATTTGGATAAATATTAGGGATATCGCCAAGTTGGCGTCACTTTTGGCGACTAATTTTGATTGCCAAATTTGGCGATATATCGCCAAGTTGGCGACACACTTGGCGTTATTTGGCGACAGAACTGGATCCCCCCTACGGTAACCTCCCCCCTTATAGGTATGGAAATGCATTACATGCTGTTCAATAATCGTATAAAAAATTCGATAAAAATTCAAAAATCGCTGTACGAATTCCGGATAAACTTTTTTGAAAAGAGCACAAAATTTACTATAATGGGTTAAAAGAAAGAAACCGTATTCTTTTCCCTAATGGGGAAAAATCGAATTAATATAATCCCTTTAAGTTAATATTAGTTTTTGTTGCATTAAAATATCTCAATTTGTTGATTTTCTGTAAGCAAGTAAAACCTATTTTTTTACAGTTGAAGTCTATGAGAATTTGGCGAAATATTAGAGATATCGCCAAGTTGGCGTCACTTTTGGTGACTCATTTTGGTCGCCAAATTTGGCGATATACCGCCAAGTTGGCGATAAACTTGGCGGCATTTGGCGACAGAACTGTGTCCCTCTACGGTAACCTCCTTATAGGTATGGAAATGCTGTTCAATCATTGCATACAAAATTCTCTAAAAATTCAAAAATCGCTGCACGAATTCCGAATAAACTTTTTTGAAAAGAGAACAAAATTTACTACACTGCTCAAAACAATTAAAGGATATTTGAAGTTTTATATAAAATAAAGATATAAACGACATTTTTTTTTGCCGAAAATAGAAGAGAATCACAAATGCAAATTTTTCTGGTTTTCAAACAGTGGAGTATGCAAATTTTGAGTTCGACGTCAAAAACGTCGCTTCAGCGGCAGCTAATGAAATTTGACTTTCAACTGGATAAAAGAGAATGAAGACAAGGATGATCGGCATTCAGTGATTGCTTTGTTTCGATGAGTACGATGTCTCAGCGAAGTCATTTCACAGATTCAGAAGTTTTGAGAATTGTTGGTAGGTTAGAAGGGGGCCAAACTCAAGCCGAAGTAGCGCAAGCCATTGGAGTGTCACAAAGTGTCATTTCCAGGATCTGGAACCGTTTTTTGGAGAGTGGATGTGCAGGCCGAAGACCAGGGCAAGGTCGTAGACGGGCAACAACGCCCAATGAAGGTCGGTATTTAGCGTTAACAGCTCGGAGACACCGAACCATGAACGCTACTCTTCTCCAACAACACCTTCGCTCGGCTACAGGCACCACGATTTCAACTCAGACTGTCCGAAACCGGCTTCATCCTGTAGGTCTGTATGCTCGCCGACCGATGGTATGTGTTAGATTAACATCAAGGCATCGTCGCGACCGCAGGGAGTAGGCAACCGAGCATGTCAACTGGAGGAGAAATGAATGGAGCAATATTCTGTTTTCTGACGAGTCCCGTTTTTCTGTGCATCCGGATAATAGGCGTATTTTCATCTGGAGGGACCGTGGCAGTAGGAATAATCCTGCGTTCGTTCACGAAAGTGTCAGATTTGGCGGTGGGGGAGTGTTGGTGTATGGTGGCATCTCCATTGACGGGCGCACTGACCTCTACATCATTCGAGATGGAGCTCTGACTGGTCGCCGATATACGGATGAGATCCTCAGACCTATTGTAGTCCCTTACGCTGCAGCAATCGGAGATAACTTCTTTTTAATGGACGATAACTGCAGGCCACATCGTGCAAACCTAGTGGAGGATTTCCTTTTCGAGGAAGGAATCGTTCGAATGGAATGGCCAGCGTGTTCTCCAGACATGAATCCAATCGAGCACGTTTGGGACGCTCTAGGAAGACGAGTTTCTGGCCGCCAACAACCCCCACAAACTCTCCAAGAACTGGAAAGAGCTCTTCTGGAAGAGTGGGGCAGAATACCCCAACTCGTCATTAATAGCCTCATTGAGTCCATGCCTCAAAGGTGTTCAACGTTGCTGGCCGCCCGTGGAAACCATACCCCCTACTGAAAATGATTTTCTTTGAAGAAAATACCTTTTCTTATTCTTTTTTTCTCATATGCACAAATTGTGTTTTTTTCCTTTAGTACACAAATGCGCAATAAAATGCATTTTTTTTCTGCCAAACATGTGTAATTTATTCTCATATAACCTACTATGTCTGTCGACCATGTATCAATCAGCTAATCAGTTTACCAGATACAAAATCCACCTAAAACTGCAATATCCTTTAATTGTTTTGAGCAGTGCATATTGGGTTAAAAGAAAGAAACCATATTCTTCTTACTTATATGGAAAAATCGCCTCAAAACTAAAAAAAGTGCTAAAAATCGCATAAAAAAATAAATAATAAAAAAAAAAGTGGCACTCCGGGAGTGCCAATAGAAGTGAAAACATCAACAATTACGTGTGTGTTTTTTTAATCGTCAGGAAATGTTTTATGCGTTGAATTGTGTAGCAGCACTAATGAAAGCATCTGGGGACACCGGACACGGCAGTGCCCCTGCCAAGTCTTGAAAGCACAGCCGTAAGCATCTTTTTCTGGAAGAAACTCAGGGTACTTTTGACCCCCCAATATCTTTGTGTTGGTGATTCCCAGAAACTTGAAACTTCGTAAATCTAAAGTAATGTGGAAATGGAACTAAATGCTGAAATTTCACGTTTCTATCTTTTTTATTTCAGAAGATATATGAACTTAAACTTTCGCCTTTTCGACACTGATTCACAGATCATCAAAACTCAGAGGTTCGTCCTGTATCCCTAGAATCTTGAAATTTGGTATGAAGGTAGTGTTTGGGATACAATGAAAGGGAAAATTTAAAAAGTCCGGAAAATTTGGGTAAAAAGTCGAAAAATCAAAAAACCGAGAATTTGGCAGAGATGTGATATAATAACCAGGTTTGGCGCGATTTTTTAACGTCAATTTGGCGAAAGCCCGTTTTCCAATACCAGTAACAATATATATTTTTAAATTATTTTCTATTGTTTTAAAAAGTAAACAACGATAAATAAACGGTAATTTCCTTAATAACTATAGAACAAAACAATTGTACAATTAAAAAAAATAAAATAAAAGTAAATGAACAATTTATTAATAAATAAGCAACAGTAGCCGGGTTACCTTGTAAAATAAAGTAACGCCATTTTGCTGTCCATTAGGTACCCAAGTGCGTATCTGACATCTGTGCCCCGTATTTTATCTTCCGTAATCGAAATTCCCGCCAATACTGTTGGTCATTGACCAGACCATCAACACGATAAAATACAGAGTTATCGGTTTTTAGTTACACGAAATAGGTAGGTCACGAATACGGTATAATTCATTTTAACTGACGAAAAACAAAATAATAATTTGTTTTAGCAACACGCCGGGAGAAAAAGTGAGTTTTAGCTTCCTTCTTCTTTTGCGGATTGAGCTGAAGAGGGAAAAGTTCCTGTAATTCACCGCTTGGCGCGCTAGTGTCTATGTGTCAAAATGCTAGCATGTCGGTTACGTTACAGTGTCTCGAAATCAGTGGTTTTTCCCCATCTCAAAAAAAGCTCAACTCGCCTAAAGAAGTTTTCACTTCAAAAATCGAATAAAAAAATCGAAAATCGGGCTTCGAGGTGCAAAACTTCATATATAGACGTACCTTTTCCCCAAATTTTGTAGCTCTACGTGCAGCGGTCTCTTCAGAACACCGTCGACACACTCACTCACTCACACACAAACTTCTTTCTTTATTATTATAGATATACATATAAATATATAAACTAGCATAAAAATTCACCAGGTTTGTTTTCATAAGATGATGTTGAAACTTTCATGAGTTTTATATCATTTGGCAACAAATCTCACTTTCTGAATTCCGAATTGAGCCAAGCTTAAGGGGGGAAAAAAACCCGCCAAGGTCCTTATACTGGAAAAGTACCCTATAATGTACGTACAGGGTCCATTCCAGTCAGTGTTGCCAGATTAGGGACTTTTTTATCCCCAGATTGTTGATTGTTATCGCTTTTTTGAAATAGAAACATTCGGCCTATTTAAACATTCTGAAAAATAAGGCGAATTACACTATTTTAAAAAAGTGGTGACGTGACAGTCAAATAATCTGAATTTAAAAAGTCTCCAATCTGGCAATACTGGTTCCAGTTCCAAAAGTACAGAAAATGTTTTTGCCAGTCGCCGAATCAGATAACCTCAAAAGAAACATTCGGTCAATGTCTAAACAATAGAAGCAATTTTTTATATAAATTTATGTTTATACTGACATTGTGTATGTTGACTGGTGACCTCAAGCTTAGAGGTGCATAATATTAAGTACGACTATTACCAAATAGAAATCTTATCAGAATTATTCAATTAAATAACTTCTACGGACCACGAACCTGCTTAAAGTCAAGTGAAAGCAACATTTACGATCAACCATTATTGGCATTTAATCTTATAGTTTGGCGATAGATTTTTGGTCGATCAGAATCATCGGCCTCCTTGGCTGTTCTCAAATCCAAAGGATCAACTTTCTGACATAAGTTTTAAATCATTTTGTTCGGAAACGCATGAAATTAGAAGGTTTTGTTATTCAGAAACTATGTCATCGAACTGTTTTTTTTTTTTTCGTTTTCTTGCAAACGCAATAGATCTTTCAAAAAATGCTGTCAAAGTTAGCATTTTGAACTGAACTTCCGAACGAAAGAAGAAAATCCAGTCAATAAGGGGAGAAAAATACCGTGTCATGTGATCAAAATCGCTTCTAACTCAATAGGTAATTGATTGATCAAAAAATGGAAAACACAGTTCTATTCCAAATCGCTTTCATGGTCAGGCTTTCCAATTTTATATCTTCCCGTTAAAGAAATGAATTTGTAAATGTGTCAAAACGTTTTGTGCCTGTCGAGCAGAGCTGTTGAGAACAGCCTTAAGGCTACTGTAAAAAAAAAAAAAAGCGTGTAAAAAGACATTCGTCTGACATTAGCCTAAATGTCAGACGAACGTTTTTTTGCACTCTTTTTTCTGACGTATTATCCCTACATAATGCTAGCGGCATTATGTAGGGATGATACGTAAGGAAAAAAGCGTGCAAAAAGACGTCCGTCTGACATTAGCCTAAGGCAGCCTGACCTGTATAAAGCTGTATTAATTACTTCGCAGGCATGCACAACAAGATCAAAAAAGAAAAAAAAAAGCAATTTAACAAATTACAACGACCATTTGGAAAACGATTTTTTCAAAGACTAAATTTTGACATAAAAAATCGCACCGAGTTGATCCTACATTACGTACGCCATGAATTAGACGTTAATAGTGTTATGACACGTAAAAATCCCAAGCGACAAAAATTGCCTGCGACTCGTACGTATTATCCACCTAAAACTTACGGATTATCCAATCATTTCATTGGCTGTTCGGGAAAAGACTTTTCCATCGTCAGATTTCCAAGAAATCTGACAACACATTTTAAATGAAATTTCATTCTTAAACTTCTAAACATCCGACAATATTACTTTTTACACCGTCGGATAGAGAAAAAATGTACGTTTAAATGCAATTTGTTTGAAAGCTGTATCTCAATTTGTTTCTGAGTTATTAATTTTTTTTTGTAGTTTTTATTACTTTTTTGTCATAGTGGCAACAGAAGGTATCCATCGTTGTTGAATGTAAAGGGAAATACAGATTACTGTATAGACCAATCAGAACACGAATAAAATGCGGATTAAACCAATAAAAACCTTCAGATATGCTTTTGAATTACTACCCTGACAGAGAAAAATAACCTTTTTTCCAAATGGTTAATAAAATCGCCCCTACAGTTTGCCTCCTCTAAGAAAATTCTTAAATGATGCCCCTGGGGTCACACCAGAGAATTCGGACGCATTATTTGTAAACGATTATTGCTGAAAGTGCTGTTTATTTAATACCCACAATAGCTCTTAAACTACCGACTTTTACAATCTTGCTTCTGTTTTCTAGTTTCACATTTTTAACACTTTCCTTTCCAACATAGTTGAAATGTATTTGTGACTTCGGTTTGTCTATCTGCCGTGTGTCCGTGCTCTAACTGCAGTAATTAATACTCGGATTAGGATTACTATGTAATTTAAAATAATACATGTTGTTGAGGTTTACTATGATATATTTGCGATTGAAAATAAAGTACGCAGTATTTATAGTTCGTTTACAGGGACATTCAAAATAAATTCGCTACATTACCATCTGATGAAAAAAATCGTTTGAGGTGTATTTTAATATTATAAGGATGTTATACTGCTTCATATATAATGAAATTATATGAATTTCTGGGATGCAACTATAACATGCTTTCTGTGGAATACGAAGTACAAGACGTTTTTCATTCATTTACAGGGTCACACACAGGGCCTCCGGGGCCTCGGCCCTGGGCCCACCAATTTCAGGGGCCCACAAATTTGAGTGTATTTTCTCACAATTTAAGTTTTTCCACTGTTTGCATTTTATATTTTGGTCGCTGACGTAAAAACAAAGTTTTACTGTAATAAAAAACCTCCATATTTAACTTTTCTGTAAAAGTCCTTTTTATTTTGAGAGTACCTATAATTTTCAAAACTTGCCGTATCCAGACAATCAGATTTGGGGAAATGCCCAAAACTGCATACTGTGTCTATTTGTTTCAATATAAATGAGGATTTTACAATGTCAGAATTATAGTTTAAAATGATTACTAAACTGTTAGGAAAAACACAAATTTTATGATTTTGGATAAGGCGAGTTTTGAAAAAGACGCCCTCATTTATTCTGCAACATAAACTGTGGATCATAGATGTTTGTGAATTATACAAATGCTTATTTGAGAAAGTGAACGGTAATTCATTTTCTTGATTATTCTTGTAAGTTAATTTTTTTTTTTTTTTTTTGTAAACTTGAAACTTTCACCTAAACAACTTTGTCAACTCATCAAATAGACCTACTTTTTTTCTGAAAGTGTCGCCGGGAATGGGGAGGTAGGGGTGGGCCCAATTTTTTAATAGGCCCTGGGCCCAACTTATCCTTGATCGGGCTCTGGTCACACAAAAGAATTACGTTACATAATGGTCTACTGGATAAAACTGTTTGCAGCGTATTTTAATAATGTTACACTATAGCAAACATATTGAAATTTGTATATAATATATATATTCACTACAAGATGTTTGCTGTAGAATATGATGAGCCAAGAATTTATCGTTTACTTACAGGATAAACAAAAGATTTCTGTCACATTACTGTCCATTAGCCGTAATGGCATTGCTTAGTTATCCCGTCGACCAAAAATCTATCGCCAAATTATAAGATTAAACGCCAATAATGGTTGATCGTAAATGTCACATTCACTTGACTTTAAGCAAGTTGCACGTTCTTGCGTCATCAAGTGATTTTATTTTGATGTTTTATTTGTATTTTTATTAATGTCATACTAATTTATTTGTTATTTCGTTATTTAAAATAAAAATTATGTGAATTTGTTTAATTTGGCGAGTGGTTTGGCGATTTATATAATTTGGCGAAATTGGTCGACGGGATAACTAAGTATTACCTTGCTGGAAGTGCGTTTCCAGTTATATTTTGCGTTTTTAAGTTCAACTAAATTTTTGCATTATACGTGGTGTGTATAAATTCTATAGATCATACTATACAGAATAATTCGTGGCACAGATGTCATATACTAGTGCGATTTTTTTCCGACGTAATTTGCCGAAAACATCAACAGCATACACAACAACATCCGGGTTACCATATCAAGCAAAATAACGACACTTTGTTGCCAGTTAAGTACCCATCGCGTATATGACATTGGCGTCAGAAAACAAATCGCGCCGGGGCGTATATGGCATCTGTGCCTAGAATATGTACAAATCTATAAATCCTGTACAGTCGTGGGAAAAAAAGTAAACACCCCCTACTATCTCTGCAAAAAATTGTTGTAGAACAAATTTACTGGTACCAAACGATTGGAAATAAAGTCTATTTTTAAATAACGTATATAAAATTTGCTTAGGGGGGCATCTACATATTTAAACGAACCAAAACTTTGTTTTGGTTTTTTTTCAATAACAATACCCAAGTTTGACAACATAAATAAATTCTACACTCTTCAATTACCCTAAATACAAATTTTTATGAAATTCGTACAATTAGTTTCAGAGAAATTAATTATTTTAAAATGAGCCTATTTTAGGGGTTGTATCCAAATTAAAGTTTTGCACTCGATTGTTGAAATGCTACAGAATGACTATGTCACTTCTATTAATGTATTATTTCTTGCGAATAGGACCATTTCACTCGCTTAGTATGTTTCGACTATTGCCAAGTCGACGGTTTCAATAAAATGAGCAAAACATATATTTTTCAAATTATGCTTTACTGCACATCATAGACGGCCCCTTAAACCGTCATTTTTACGTTTTTTGAGCATAATTCGAAAACTACTTGGAAGAAAAATTTGAAATTGAGAATTTGCATAAAAGCAGGACCTAATAAACATAAATCTATCAAAAAAATTGTAGGTTGCAATTCATAATTTTTTTTCGAATATTAATTTCATAATTCATAATATAAAATTTTTAAAATTACAAATTCAATGTATTTGTGCTTGATTTTTTCAATTCCTACTATAAGCTCACACTCTCCCTATATTTATTTATATATTTATTTATCTTGTTCAAATTTTCAATCGTTAATAAAATACTCATTATTCATCCTATCAAGTTGAAATAATTTTAGGTAGATTTCGTAAGAAATTGCAGTCGTTACCATGGTGCGACTTTTGAAAAATTCCTTCATAACTTTTCATTATAGGACCCCAGGAACCCAAAACCACCCCCACCTAAAAAGTTTATAGATATATATATGTATGTATGTATGTACTAAATTTTGTCCGCACGATAAAAGTCGCAATTATGCATGGATCGTCTTCAAGCTCGCCAACAACTTTGAGATGGCTAATATCTCGACGGGGATTGAAAATGGGCAAAATCGGCCCAAGGGAATGGAAATGGAGAGGGTTCAAAATTTTGAATACCGTCTTAACATGATTCTGATAAAACCAGCTCTTACACAACAATGACAGGAAAAAATAAATATTTTTCGTTATAGCAGTTGCCAATAATTAAAAAAAAAGCAATAAAATTCTCACCACAACAATTGCTTTTCTATTGAAAGTTTTTCACGTGAAAAATTAAATTAAATAAATAGTTTAACGAATTGAAAACAAATTGAGTATTACGTCATAAGTTTTCTAGACTAATATTTCCGCATGAAAACTCAAAATGAAATAAATAGTTTGACGAATTAAAAACAAAAACAAAATATTGCGTCATATTGGAAATAAAATGGACCTCGGCAGGTGAATATGTAACGTCATGTGAGTTTGAAGAAACGTATTAAAACATGATAAAAACCCGACTATGGAAATATTAACTTATTTTAACACTTTGAGGTTCTCTGAATTTGCTTTAGCCATTTTTAAACCTATTCCATATACATGCGTGTGGATATTCGTGTATATTAGAATTTTCACAAAATGTTTAGCTCCCTTAGAGCTCATTCTTAGTGAAGGAACTGGGTTTATCTCTAATCTTGATTTAAGTTTTGTTGGTGAATTTAGTGCTTAACTTCGAAATCTACCTCCGCCTGTAGGCCCGAGCCGGCAGGGATTTTTTTCAATTCCTACTATAAGCTCACACTCTCCCTATATTTATTTATATATTTATTTATCTTGTTCAAATTTTCAATCGTTAATAAAATACTCATTATTCATCCTATCAAGTTGAAATAATTTTAGGTAGATTTCGTAAGAAATTGCAGTCGTTACCATGGATCCGCGTGCAAAAAAGAGGAGGATCTTAAGTCGACCATTCAAGGGATAGTCAAGAAAATCTTTGGGAGGTTCTTGAATGGAACGGACAGTGAGTGGCTGAGAAACTCACTATTGTTTTTAGAGGGAGATAATTGAGATATATAGGAGAAGAGGATGGAGAGGAAAGAAGAATTAGAATTTTGACGGTACTTGGAAGAGCGCCTTACAGGGGTGAACCGGAATAGGAGGAGAAAGTTCTCTCCGGAGAAAAGTTGAAGGCCGAAAGGGCTGAGGGTTACGATTCCTGGGACCGGGAACTTATACCTAGGATCAGCGGCGACAGGGCACCGGGTGCCGTCGCGGTAAAGAGATCTTATCTCTAAAATAAGACAAGCGTCTGCTGATAAAATAATCGGACACAAAGTGACACTGTTCCTTGAACTGCAATATTCGCCAGGAGAAAAATATCGATTATTTTCATTGCCTTATGGGCTTAGGCGACGAGCTGCCACCTTTTCACGAACACTATTTTGATTGATGCATAAACATTTTGTTCAACAAAATTACATTGTTGTGTTGTACATAGCTACTTCTACTTATTCAAGAATATCTTTTATTTTGTTTTATAAAAATAAAAATCATGTTGTCATATTCTAAAAGAATATTAGTTGTTATGCCTTCGAAGTAAAAATCCTCGACCATCGCTACCGCGTTCTTAGGACTCGGCACACTGTTTTTGAATTTTTTTGTGACCGGGGGTCTTCCTTCGTTAATATTAAAGAAACTACTGCATACAAAATTATTAAAATCGGTGGTATTACAGATAAATTTTTGATAAACACGTATATTCCGACAGTTTTCAAATCGAATAATTATTTTAAGAGATATTTTATATTACAGTTGGCCAAAATCGTTCATTAAAAAAGTTTTATAGGAGCAAAAACTATACATAGGAATTTAATCATTTTTAGATCATTTTATACATTAGAAGTTCGAGGTGTGCAGACTGCATTTATTTTTTTTAATTTGATTCATTTTTTGAGGATTTGTTTCCCTTTTATATTCAAAATTTCAGCATTTCGGGAAATATTTTTTACATCTTTTAGAAAAGGGTATTATTTTAAATTGCTGCCAATTTTTAAAACAGCACAAAGGATAATATTTCCTTCAAATAAAAAAATTATTTACATGTGACCATTATAAACAGATAAAAGTTTCAATTTAGAATTAAATGATTACGTTTTAAAAGCAGGAAAATATAGAAAATTAAGTCATAAAAACTATATTTACACGTGAACTTTAAAAGCGAAAGAAAATTGTAAAATAATAAATTCATTAATATGCCTTAAAAGTCGTAAATAGAGGACATTACGTCATATTTAAAATGGCCTAACAATAATATTGCCAAACAGTTTAAATTAAAAAATATATTTGCGCGAGACATTTATTTTATATTTTGAGATAATCTTTTAAACTATTGTTGCAGGGCTCCCAAAAGGTCCGCCAAGTGAATACCAATATTATTTTAGAAAAATTTTCTTTTTAGATTTTCCTTATAAACCGCCCCGGAATCACCTTTGAAAGTTAATTCTGGCGCAAACCTACCATAAATTTTTCTGTTAAAATTTATTGGTACTCAGTTGGCGGACCATTTGGGAGCCCTGTTGTTGTGAATTCTAAGACAGCACAAATAATATTTCCTTTCTAACAACAAAAGTATTTTCACATGAATTCACAAAAGAAAACGAAAACTTTGGTTCAGATTTAAAACGATTCATTTAAAATGTCTTATTTAAAAGAACTTTCTTATAGCGTTGTTAAAAAATACCGGGAGACAAAGACTCTGTTTACTTAATTATTTTTATATTAGATTACCCTCACATTTTTCACTGATCTGATTTAATCAAAGACAAAAACAGCCCGTTAACAGGGAGATTTTTTTTAAATTACTAGGGGGCTCGGCCCCCTACGAGCTACGCTCGCCAACCCCCGACCAGACACCGCAGACTCTAAATGCACGCTAATTTGATCGGCTTTAAAAAGATTTCGAAAGATTGAATTATAATGTAAAAAGCAGTGGCGATCTCCCTATAAACGAATTTCTATTCATTTGTCTTTGATTATGGAATTTTAACGCCAAATCCGCTGCGGTACTGCTTGAATATCTCGTCGACCAATTTCGCCAAATTATAGAAATCGCCAAACCACTCGCCAAATTATACAAATTGACATAATTTTTTATTTTAAATAACAATAGAACAAATAAATTCGTACAACATTAATAAAAATACAAATAAAACGTCGAATAAAAATAACTTGATGACGTAGATACGTGTAACAACATTTCAAAATAAGCTAATATAAAAGGAATTAAGTAAACAGAGTCTTTGTCTCCTGGTATTTTTTAACAAAGCGAAAAGAAAGTTCTTTTAAATGAGGCATTTTAAATTAATCGTTTTTAACCTAACGTAATTTTTACCAAGCTATTTTTTTCTCTTTTAAATATTCACGTGAAGATACTTTTGTTAGAAATGAAATATTATTTGCGCTTTCCTAACAAAAATAGTTGAAAAGATCCTTTCAAAATATTAAATAAATGTCTAGCGCAATTTCTAAATTTAAACTTTTTTGCAATATTATTTTGTGTTCATTTTATGTAATAACTATAATGTGACGTAAATATGACGTAATTTCTCCTACGACTTCTAACGCATGTTAATGAACTTATTATTTTACAATATCCTTTCTCTTTTAAAATTCACGTGTGTACTTTTTATGACATAATTTTTAATAATTTCCTGCTTTTTATACGTAATTATTTAATTTTAATTTGAAAGTTTTTTTCCTGTTTATAATAGTCACGTGTAAATAAATTTTTAATTAAGCAAATATTATTGCTTGCGCTTTTTATACAGTTGGCAACAGTTTAAATTAGTACAATTTTCTGAAATCTGTAAAAAATATCTCTAGAAATGCTGAAAATTTGAATTTAAAATAGAAATAAAACCTGAAAAAATGAGTCAAAATAAAAAAATTAATGCAATCTGTACTCCGGCAAATTCTAGCGCATAAAATGATCTAAAAATTATTACACTGCCATGTATAGTTTTTGCTGCTATAAAACTTTTTAGTGGAACGATTTTGTCCAACTTTAGCATTAAATATCACTTAAAATAATTCTTCGATTTGAAAACTGTCTGCATCAGCATGTTTATCAAACATTTCTGTATAAAACCACCGATTTTCATATCTTTGTATGCATTATTTTTCTTAATATTATCGAAGAAAGACCTCCGGTCACAAAAAATTCAAAACCGGCGGCGGCGGCGGCGGCGGCGGTGACAGCGGTAGTTACTTTTTTTTAGAATAGAGAGATAATTTAGCCTTTCGATTTTTTTTTTTTAAACCAATCAAATTAGCGAGCTTTTAGAGTTTGCGGTATCTACTACTATTTAACTACATTGTTAATTATTGATAAATGTCTATGAATATTGGTTGTCAGAAAGTAATACAATATGTCGGCTATTTGGTTTTCGGCTAATCGTCTGCGACCGATACAATATACAGTGTGTCCCCGTATAACCTGACCAACCTTTATTTTCGCAACCGTTGGTCCTAGATGCATACTTCCAATTATAAAAATAATTTAAATAAGGTAAAGAATTATTTTTAAAGCGATTTGGGTCAAGAAAAATATTTCTTTAAAAATTACGAAATTTACATTTTTATACGGTCCCCCGGTCCTATAAGTTATATTTAGTAAAATTTCACTGTTACACTGGCAAGTAAGGCCAAAAAAAAAGTCCTGTTATTCTACGATTAAAATTAATCGAGTAATAGCTGTTTAAAGTTAGAGTATATTTTTTGCTGCATATTAGGGGCCATTCACAAATTTAGTAGAAATATAATTTCTGCAGATATATTAAAGAAATGGTTGAGAGTAAAATTGGCATTGCAATATGGATTTGAAATCTTTAATCATTCTGACATGTTACTGCAAAATGTACAATTTGTACTAAACATTAAAAGAGGATAAAAATAACAGATTTTTTGTTAAATAAAAGGATGAAAAATAACAGCCTCAATTCTTTACAAAATGATACCTATTTTAAAATGCTGTTAGATTATACTGTCTTTCAAATTTTGGGTTGTGGCATGTTTTTTTGCTTTTAAAAATGGTATCTTATGTATTCTTTAGCATTGAATCCGAAAATGACCTTCATTTTAAACCATCACGTCAGGAATTTTCTCAAATCGCAAATTTCAAAGTTGAAAAGCTAAAGTTAAAATTGATCCCCCCCCCCCCTCCCCTCCGAACCTCATCGGACCCCCTAGATGTTTAGCTGTAAGAAACCCAGTATAAGCCAAAAAATCTAATAAATTATTGAATTAAATAAAATTAAACTGAATAAAAATGTCTTACATCTATTTTATAGTATCAGATTTTTCGTTATTTTTTAACCTTGAAATTTACGATTTGCGGAAAATCTTGAAATGACGGTTTAAAAGTGAAGGTAATTTTTTGATTCAGATTTAAAAAATACATAAAATGTAATTATAAAAGTTAAAAAACACAACCATCGCAAGTTTATGTTATCTAATCTAAAACTCTTTCTTAAACTGCTTGACAGTAATCTAGCCGAATTTTTTTGTGTTATCCTTTAATATAAGTATGTATAAGATAGTAAAAGTCGAAAAGATTTAAGTCAGTATGTAAAATTTAACTTCGATCGGGCATTTGAAAGTACGTTAAAGTTCGAGTATAAATTTTAAACTGAAAAGACGATCATTGCAAGTTGAATAAAACATGAAAATAACATAATTTTAGTTAAAAGAAATCATAGCCTCAAATCCTTACAAAATAAAACATATGTTGCAATACAATTATTTTAACTAATCTGAAACTTAACCAATAAAAGTTAATCGTAATATTTGTACGATTTCTTTCAAAGCGCAGATACCTTGAAATAAGTTTAAGTACTTTATATACGACCCCTGAAAGCATGGTCGAAATCATCTGTTTTGATATGCAAAAAAGTGGTATAAGTCATGCATTTCAAAGTTTCATAACTCGTTCAATTTTAATATTAGATGAATGGGACTTTTTTTGTCTTACTTGTTAGTGTCACAGTAATTTTTTAGTAAATATCACTTATAGGACCGAGGGACCGTATAAAAATTTAAATTTCTTAAATTTTTAAGAAATGTTTTTCTTGACCCAAATCGCTTTAAAAATAATTCTTTACCTTATTTAAATCATTTTTGTAATTGGAAGTATGCATCTAGGACCAACGGTTGCGAAAATAAAGGTCGGTCAGGTTATATACGTGGACACACTGTATAAAAGTTGTACTATTATTTATGCTTTGTTTGAAATTTACACACGCATATATATGTATGTATGTTTGTTTGTTAGAAATGTGTTTCTGTACACGTAAAGTTAATTAATAATTGTGTATATTTATGTATGTATTAACAACTTAAAATAAAATTTTGACATTTTCGTTTTTGGCCGAAAATAGGAAGATTACTGAAATTCTGTTTCGGTTTCGGTCTATCCTTAATCACTGTATTGTGTTGAACAAAAAATCTACTCTTCATATTTCTTTTGACTCAGCGATTGAAGTCAGTTGTAAAGAATGATGACAGAATGACATTTTAATTACAATACTAGAAAGTATAATAAAAGGAAAGACTTTTATTAAGGGCATAAGAAAAGTAAAATTGAAAGAAACTCCTAAAAGAAATAATAATTCAAAGAAATCATGAAAAGGCTGATGATGAAGAATAGAAAAGAACAAGGAATAATACATTCATATAGCTGCACAACTCTCCTGTTTTTTAGTACCTCTATCTTCGAACAGTAATCTTCATCTTATTTAACCGTCGAATTTCAATCATTAAATAAAGCGAGTGTTTTTATTCAGAAATAGTGGTACTTAAAAAACGGGAGGATTTGTATAGGTACGTTGCTGGTATATTTTATTATTCTTTTTGCATGTCGCTTGTGATGTGTGCTCCAATTTAACGTCGAGGAAATTTTACAAAAATCTGTTCAAATGCTAATTGTTCGAAAAAAAAGTTATAGATATATAACGCTTTTAAGAGTATACAATTACAGAATTTTTAATTTTGGAAAATGTAATTTGTAATGATTTCCTTTGTTTCAGATATACTGGATTTTGTCCTGAAATAAGGGAACATTATGGCCAAACTTATGGGTATGCGACACGACACATAATCCAAAAGAAACCTCATCTTAAAGAAAGACTGGCACCTGTTCACTACAGATATCGGCGATATGAAAGAATCAATGGCACTTTAGGAAAATATCTTGGCAAAGAGCGAGATAAATATGATTACTCAAAATCGAAGCATCGAGCTGATCATCTTGATGAAAGTGAGATGAAACACCGAACAGACTATATCGTTGGCGATGCAGAGAAGGAGTTCTGTCATTTAGATTATGGAGATGGTGATATACACCGAGGAAAATGCTACAGAAACTGTGAAAGTGTTTATCAACCCAGTGTAAAACATACTTCGATTTGTACTCATGGTGATAAGATTCGGAAGACTGATCATGAATATCCTTGCCCCAAGTATATCTTCATCCAAGGTTTCGCAGGTAATGTTGTTGTCGAATTCTATTGATGGAATACAAAATTATCGTCATTTAGGTAAAATTTTCGGGTCATCCAAAAAACTGTTAGGAAATACCGAGCCTACTGAAAATGAAATGACCTCTGAAATAAGTTAAAATGTTCTCTGCAATTTTTATTAACCTTTGAAATCAGTCTGGACCATAATTGTCAGATCTGTAAGAAATTAAATTTGAAGCAACGTCTATAATCAATCATATCCCTTTTAACATAATTCAAGCGAAACTCAATTGAATTTTTTTTATTATTAGAAAGTTACAACTAGCGCATAGGACCGACTCGAGGATATATGCATTGCCCTCTGTAGATAAAGGGGATCTTTATCTACAGGGGGTAACGGTAGTATATAGCGCCCTAGGCGCTTTTCTTTACTGACCTCCTTTACACTTTATCCATGAAAAATAATCTAATAAAAGGAATACTTTATTAGGACAGATAAGATGCGCTCTTGATTGCATAGGCCAACTCTACTCCTTTAGGAAGAGGGGATGAAAGATTAAAAAAATAAATATTTCTGATTAATCAAAAGAAAGTTAAAAATCTCCGGGGACATTTTCGAGATCCAGACGAGAATCTTCTTTCCGCGCCACGCCCTGAATTTAAGTTAGAGTAAAGCGCTGTCAACTTTTGTTACATGGGTGCAATTGAACATTTTAAGCACCTTTGTGGGCGCATCCCTCCGACTCATATATTTATTTATAAATGAGTGTGATGAGTACGCATTCCACAAATTTACACAGTTCCACATGTGAATGGATATAACGTGTATATTTACAAAACATTTCAAGAGAAAAGTATAAGTAGCCTCCTTTTTAACTACCAGAAAAACAAAGAATGAAACAATTCCCGAAAGTGTTGTCTTTTTGTATAAGAGTGTTTTTTTTTTTAACTATTTTACTCAGAGCAGATAGCCTTATAAAATGAAAAAATTGCAAGCAGAATGCCTTTCGCAATCAAAACCAACATTTACTAGCCAGAGAGAGAGAAAAGAAAGAACTTCCTTCGGCACCTAAACTACAGCGTCTAGAATACATAGTGTGAAAATCTGCTATCCAAACAGCGCTAAAAAATTGTATCCCTTAAATATGCAATGATGTTGAAATCCAGGGAACTGATCGCAGCGACATCTGCGATATATTTTCAAGTTTCAACGTCTAGACCAAATCGTCTAGGAGTTTTAGAAAATATCCTGCAGATGTCGCTGTGATCGACTCATTGTATTTCAGTATCGTTCGACATTTAAGGTATCAAATATTTTAGCACTTTTTTTTAAGTGTTACTGGAATAGCTAATTTCCACACTATGTATTCTAGACGCTGTACCTAAACCATAGCACACATAGGCGGGAAATCCCTTTAGCCTTGGAGGAGAGTATACTGCTTGCTGCGAGGCTCTAGGCTGGAAAAACTAGAGGATCTGGCAATGGAACACCTAAAGGAATAATTTATCTTCAATGGAACACCTGCCCCTGATCTACCTTCTTGTTTATTTGGAACACCTATCCTTCACTATGACTCTCAAAATGATTTCCATAAATACAAATTTTGCTTTTTTTTCTTCTAAAGTTGAGCTTTAGTTTTACTGTATTAAATATATTTATATATATATGTCTGTTTTATTTTTAGAATGTGTAGAACCGAAAATGCGGGCTTCTGAAGATAGACGAAAATTGCCGAACAAACGTTACCCTTGTGTAACTACTCCCTGCGTGCATGTGAGAGAGCACAGCATCTCGCCTAAAAAATGTCCTATGTCCAAACCTAACGACTACATGAATGAATATCATCCCACAGGCTGCGGCCATAAGAAAGATGCAAACATGGGAGCCGACGGCAAAATGAGGAAAGGGCAACGAGTGAAGCCGCACAGACAAGGAGGAGTAATACCAAAATATACCGGTCATGTTCCAGGTAAGCATAAGCTCGTATTCTAAACGCAGAAGGCAGAATTATAACTAACGAGCATACTAACCTATTCATTCTTTTATGCTATAAGTGCAACGACCCAAACACACATGCAAAATTTCATACTTGAGTCCTTCAATTGAAGAAAAAAAAAACAACTACCTAGTAGTTTTTGACTTTACTGTAGCAAGGATTCTTTCTTAAACGCTAAGGGGCCCGTGGGCTTGGGTAAGAAAAAAATCAGTTTCTCTATTTTTTATAAAATTGAGTTAAATTACAGTAGAATCTTGATTATCCGAAGTAATTGGGACCAACCATCTTTCGGGAAATTGAAATTTTCGGATAATCGAGAATGCTTCAATTTTAAGATTAAGGAGCAATATAGGCAATATTTCTTATTATGGTAACAAGTGATTAATAAAAATAAAGCAATAGCAAAATAAAAACAAGAATAAATTACGTGAATTTTAATTTTGAAATTAAATACTTTTTACATATATCACAAGGGTTTGAAAAAATGTTTTGTTTCACGCAGTTTCGATTGCCTTTGCTTTGAAGCTCTACCACGGAGTTTTTTAATGTTATTAGTTTACAAGTATCACAGTCTTTCTTCTGCTCCAGCCATGCCAAACCTTCTGAAAAACATCCAAAAGCTTCAGGATGGCTAATTTGTTCATTTTCTTCGTTCCACTCCGCAGCTTACGGGAGCTCAAGTTAAAGTCAAAGGAACTCTAAGAAAGGGGATCGAAAATATTTATATGTACTCGTAGTTCGGAAAGCTTGCACACAAGGAATATTATAGTTTTAAAAAAATCTTTCAAAATGAATTTTGCACACAAGGAATATGATAGCTAAAAAGGGAATCTTTCAAAATGAATTTTTTACACAAGGAATATGACAGGTAAAAAACAAAAAAAAAGCAGCTTTAAAAATGGATTTCGGTTAATCGAGAGTTTCGGTTAAAAGAGTTTCGGATAAAAGAGGTTCTACTGTATACATTTTCTTCTTTTGTAATGCAGGGAAAAGTTGTAAACAGTAAAACAGAGACGCGTTTAAAATTAAATTTGTGTTTTTTGTGCTTGGTGTTAAGCTGTTTGGTGCTAGTGCCGTTTTGTCCAGAGTGTTCACCGACCACATTTCAAGTGTGGATGTTGTTTCATTGGACTTTACCCATGAATGGCAACAAGCACGCCGGTGCGGGTACGCACCCTCCGAAAAAGCCTATTTATTGGACAATGGGGAAGCAGTGTTAAAATGTTCTTCACGCCTATTGGTGTTTTTATTCTGTTTACCCGCGGCTAACGTCACATGGGTAAAGTCCTTCGGAAGTTGCGAAAAGAAAATTCATTTTTGGAAGTAAATATTACCCATTTAACTCAGGGACTGAAAGCAGGGGTATTCCGCAACTCAGGTAGTTTTCACAACCCTGAATTTTATTATTTTCCGTATGCATGCAGAGTATGTATGGGAAGTATTGTAATTATGATAAAAACCTGATTATAGCAATATCTGTCTATTTTTACAGTTTGAGATTCCCTAAATTGGTTTCCGCTATTTTTAAGATGATTCCATATGTTTGCGTGTACATCAGATTTTCTTCCCTTTTTTGTGTGTGAGTGAAAACGATAGCTCCCAAAGTATACTTTAGATTGAGTTTCCATTCGGCGAATATTTTACCCTGTAAGTGACCCTATAAATGAATGATAAACGCTTTGTGTCCCATATTCTACAAAAGCATGCGCGCATCTCAGCAATTCATATCAATTTCATTGCATATGTAACAGGCTAACATCATTAAACTACGCGACGAACGATTTTTCTTCATAGGCCATAATATAACAGAATACTTTTGAGTTCCCCTGTACGCGTACTGTAAGTACTACTCATAACATATTCCATAGTAACCATCTTCTAGTGCACCTCAATAAGGTATATAAATTTCATTATGTTTAAAATAGTGTAACACTATTAAAATACACTGCAAATGATTTTCCTCTGTAGACCATAATGTAAGAGAATACTTTTGAGTGCTCCTGTAAATGAATTAATTATGAATGGTACACACTTCCTTTTCAATTATGAACGTGCGATGTTGGACCTCAATAAAGTATATCAATAACATGGCAATCCGAGTATATTTATGTGAGTTAAAGCACGGACAGACAAACCCAATTCATAAACACATTTCAACTATGTTAGAAATTGTTAAAAATATTCACTTATTCCTGGTACATGCCCAGTTCCAACGATGCCTTGGGCTTAAAAAACATTAATATTTACTATTTCAAAAAAATATTTTTTTTTCTGGAAGTCCTTTCACGAATTCAATAGGATTATATTTTTCTCGGTACCTTCCCATATATCATTTCGTGTTGCTTCAGATACGATAAATGTAACTTTATCGCTTTCGCATTTTAAAGAAGGGGAGGAGTATATGATTTAGACTTTCTCCAGAACTTTTGGTCAGAAATGAAAGTTTAGCATAACTAAATATCAAAAATTAAGTGGGCATTTATTATAATGGGGCCACTTAGTTCGTTTGGTTAGATTTTCGCTTAAAAATATAAAATCATACAAATTCGAACGTGTACGCTGACGAAGGCAGTGGGGACTCCAACATTAAGTTCATTTGGAAATATTTTCGTTTAAAAATCTAAAATCAAAACAGACCGGAGAGTGCGTAGCACTCCTGAAGTATGCTGCCGCAGGCAGTGGAGCCTCCAATTCTAGGTTCGTTTGGATACATTTTCATTTAAATTGTGAAATCATACAAACTTGAGCGTGTACGCTGCCGAAACGAATGGGCCTCCAACATTAGGTCCGCTTGAAAAGATTTTCGTTTAAAAACATAAAATCATTCACCATTGATTTTAGGTGTATTTAAGGTTATTACGAGCCTAGGCAACGCAGCACAGTGAAGTATTTGAAGCAAAATCCTACCCAAAATTATTTTTGTGTTTTACTGTTAAAATCATTGCTGTTGACTTACTGTAAATACAGGGTCTGTCCAGTAAGTAATGAGACTGATTCCATAAAATTCGTTTATTTGAAGATAATTTTAGAGACACTTTAATATTCTTCAAAATAGACTCCTCCTACCTTAATACATCGTTGCCAACAACTCTGCAATCTATTTATGCCCGCCTGGAAATCTTCAACTGGAATGCTGGTCAGAACGCGCGTTATACGGTTTTCTGCAAGTTCTCCAGATTGTCAAAACGATGTCCTTTTAAACTGGATTTTAATAAACGGAATATAAAAAAACCCGGCCAGGAACGGACAACCAGCTTGTCACAAATTTTCCGCATTTTGAAGTTCTTCAGTGACAATTTTATACGCAATCGATTTCGTAATTCCCAATGTCTCCGCAATACCCAATGTCTCCGCGCTCCATACATACAGAACCGGCGGGCACATTAGCTCTCAGGCTTTGATAGTCTGTGAGCTAAAAACCTCGAATTTTGTAAAAGGATTGCGAAAAGAATCGCGAATTTCATTAAAAGATTACACAAAAAATCAAAAAATTTAGTCAAACAATCGAGGGGAATTTCGTCAAACGATCGTGAAATAAGATACAAAAGTTCGTGGAACTATCGCGCAAAAAATTACAAATATTATTAGCCGGTAGTAGAAAAAAAAAATCACGAATTTCAACAAATGATCGTGAAAAAGAATCGCGAATTTTGTCAAAAGATCAGAGAAACAAATATGGAATTTCGTGTCAGTTAGTCGCGGAAAAATATTGTGGATTTCGACAAATGATCGAGAGAAAAAAAAAAAACAATTTCGCTAAACAGTTGCAGAAAAAAATCCTTAATTCCGTGAAACGTTCGCGGAAAAAATCGTAAATTTCGTCAGATAATCGGGAAAAAAGAATCATGATATTCAACCAGTCATGAGATAATCAGCCCACGAACGTCATGAATAGGTCACAAAATTTGCAATTTTTGCGATCAATTTTGCGAATTAATAAAATTTTCATTAGTGATTTTTTTCAAGCAAAGATAAGGTAAAGCTTTAATTGACCACGCGCACTGGGCGGAGCTTGCAATGTTTCCCACAAGCATTGGTGTGTTTGATTGGCTTTTGGTGAGCGCTTGTGGGAAAAATCAAGAAGCTGATTAGCTTAATCCATCGTGACGTTTTATGACCTTAATAATGCTTGTGGTCCATTGTTTCAAACTGCGTTCTCCCTATTTTGAGGTGTGTTCGTGTTAATACAATTTTTCAAAGAAATTTTGAATATTTTTCAGATGAAAAAGCTACATATTTTAACATTAATGAATACTATATGTGGGGCATTCTCACAATCTTTTGACTTTCATGTCCCTGAATAATAATTTTTATTTTAATATACTTTTTGAGGTTTTTTTTTAAATTTCATATACTGGGGAACATCCCATTGCATGATTGCACAACAATATTAACGAGATAAATAAGTTTTGGACGATGTTGGGGGGTCCAAACACCTGGAAAACTCCTATACCGTCCCGTGTCCCTGATGCTGATTTTTAAATTTGGAGTTGTCTGGATAAAATTGTTTCAATAAAAATAATTCGATGTAATTTTTTTCTGAAACTGGAACTTTTGTTGTATATAAATATGTAGCTAAAAATTAATCTGCACACATATTTAGGGTTGTTATTATTTTTTAAACTCTGTCCCTGGGTTTTAGATTCCTTACCATCCCTCTTCTAAAATGATGCAGAAAATCATTTCAGATGCAGCCACAGAATTTTTTTCAAGTTTTTTCTCATGCAGAAGTATGCTAGAGAAATAATGTCTAAAATTTTTTGGCAGGAAATTTACTGTAGAATTTAAATCACCATTTAAATATCAATTTCAAGCATCGTGGCTTTATTGGTAGTCTCAGCTTTCCCAAGGTTTATTCCTGCATTTTTCGAGGTAAATAATAATTAAAAAAAAATTATCCAATGTTAACAACTATTTCTAAAAATCAATGAATATTGTGGCTTTCACTTAGTCTTAACATGATTTTCCTAAAAATAGCTGGTAATTTTCCCTACTGTTCCATCCGTACCGTCCCTTTTTTTACCATTTCGTCCCTTTTTCCCAATACCATCCTCTTTTTTTACCTTACCGTCCCTTTACCTTTACCCCCTACTCGTCCTATTATCGTCCTTTGTCTCGTTCTATCCCCTTTAAGACAATGTTATACAAAAATTCTGTATTAAAAGTACTACATTGTTATTATTTCTTATTTGAATGTCCTGTGGGTACTATGCAAATTCATTATAAGTAAAAATTTAGAAGAAAATAAAAAGTTATAAGGGTAAAATGGTAAGGAAAATTAAACTCGCAAGTTTAACTTAAACCTCAGTTAAATAAAGAAAAATTTCGCTGCTGACCATTTTTTCTTTATTTTGAATCATTAAGGCATTCGTCTATCAGATTAAAATGTTATTTTAGCAAGTTTAATTTTGTCAGATTTTTTTCCCCCAGAAGTCAAAAGATTGTGGGGGCATTCCACGTCAAATCAGGCAGTAAAATATCAATATGTAACCCACCATCACAGATTTTAATGAAACTGCGTGTGTTTGTTCTTACTATTAAGATATGATCACCAGTAATTTTTTTTGCTCCTTGGTGAAATAGTTTCTGAGAAAAAAATTGTCAAAATTTTGAAAAACTGCCGTCAGTTGGCATTCTTGATAGCTCGGTTTTCAAATGTAGCATGTCATATATATAATCATATTTCAATATCTACTCTACAAATCATCTTCAAATAATTTATGCACAATATTTAGGGTACGCAGCTTATGAAAAAAATATATTGTTACGCTTATAACATTTTAAGTGTGTCTAAAAAAATATTTAAACTTTGAAGTCGTGAATTTTTTATGAAAAATAATGCATTAACAAAAAAAGCATTATCAACAAAAGGCGGTATTTTTATTAAATTTATTTTTTATGGGAGATATACTTAAAGGTGTCCTTTACCTGATTCTGAAATAAAAATAGTGGGATTTTGGGTGTTTTTGGTAGTATTTCCTATTTAAAAATATTTTGAGGTGCATTTCATATCAAATCAAGCAGAGTCATTCCATGTCAGTTCCCCTAAGCCATTTAATCACTGTCACAAATTTCAATGAAATTGGGTTTGTTTATAGCTTATTTTAAGACGTAATCACCTTTAATTTTCTTGATCCTAAGTAAAATATTTTTTAAGATAAAAAATATCAAAATTTTGAAAAATTGTTTTAAATTTTTTTTAATGACAGTTCGATATTTAAAGACATACATTAAAAAAAAAAAAAAGTCATTTCAATATAAAATCACTAAATAGGTTTCAAATAATGTATATGTGACAAATAATGTAGGCTGATTATTATTTCTTGTTTTTTATCATGTTTAAACACTAAGAGTGTCTTTTATCTTATGAATTTTCAAAATCAAGAATTTTGTCAAAAATAATGTGTTAATCAAAAATTTATTATTAACCGAAGGCAGGGTGTTATTGCTTTTTTTTAATTGTACGTAAAAATATCTTTTAAATGGTTATAAAATAAAAATAGTGAACATATGAGAAAAAATTATCAAAATTTTGGAAAAATGCAACGAGTTGCCATTAATGATTATTCAATTTTCAAAGGCCTCATTTTATATATAAAATCATATTTCAATAACTAATAAAGAAATCTTCGAATAATTTAAGCAAGGTAAATAAAGTATGTAGATTATGAAAAAAATATTGCTATAATGTTAAAAAATATTTAAATGTGTCTAAAAAATTGTATAATCTTTGAAATCAAAAATATTTTACAAAAAATAATGAAATTATTAAAGAATCTTTATCAATCAGAGGCGGAGTTTCTATGACTAATTTTTTTAATTTTAAATTGTACATAATACTACATTATAACTGGATCTGAAATAAAAATAGTGGGATTTTGGTTGGTTTTAGTAGTATTTAAATCATATTTAAAATTATCAATATTTTCAAATGTAAAACCTATCTAATGTATCATCCCTGGAAATATTTTTATTTATACATTTATTTTATTTTTCAAATTATCTTTTATGTTCGTTTCTTAAGGAAAAAAATAAACAATATTGTTTTTTAGTAAAACTTCTAGGGCGAAGAGCAATTATCCCTTTCCAAAAAAGAGAAAAATCACTAGCTCCTCACCGCCCAATAGAAATTTTCAAAATGACAGCCCTAATCTTTAAACTCATATTTGGCTGTTAATATTGAAAATTTAGCATTGAGCTGCTAATATTGAAAAAAAAACCAAATTTCACTCTGTTGAAGAAAATTTTGACGTATTGTGCTTTAAATATATGCAAAAAATGCATAATCCATTATATTTATATCTTTCAAATAACTATATCTAAAAAAATATTTAAAACTTAATGAGTTGCACTTTTGTAACTTTATTCAGTTTCTAATGATATGTACCGTAATTTCGGGTGTATAGCCCGCAGATCAAACAATTCAGTTTGGACCCAGAAATTTTATTCAGTATTTGAAGACCAATATTTACCAAGACCAAGTGATCTAAAAAGTTACATTTTATTTTTAAAAATTTCTGGGTCGAAACACGATTGTATGATCCGCGGGCTATACACCGGAAATTACGGTAATTTGATTTATTTCATCACAATATTGCTGAAAGATGGATTTTCAACATATATATGTGTGTATATATATCCCTGTTCTCAAACAAATTATTTAAAAATTATTCATTTATGTTTAATAAAGCATATATATATTGTTTATACACTTACAGAAAATACATATAGCAAATTTTATGATATTATGTCAATAATGTCTAAAAGTAAAGAACTTATCTAATAGTATGTAACGAAAAATTTAACATCTGGTGTAATGACAACAAAATTTTATAATTGTTTTACTTAATTTGGATGAATGAAAAAAGCTTACATGTTTATATTTTATTGAAGTACAGGTGAAAATGTAACAAAGACATACCTCAACAACCACTGAGTATGTCACATTCACACTACAGATGATTTTTTTTTCTTTTGATCTTTCGGGTTTGATTTCAGATGGTAATGAATTAATTAGTTTTGTTAGAAGTGTCATTGCAGTCAGCATATTAGGCTCACTATTTTTTTTTATATAATTTGTTTTGATTGACTCGATGAACAACAATATTTAAAGGGACCATTTCATGACTTTTCAATTAAAAGCTGATTTATAAATTCATCATGTTGTTTAGTTACTATTATCGTCTTAAGATAATAAGTTGATATTAAAATTTTTAAATGCAGTTTATTTATTATTTGAACAGTTGAAAGTATTTTTCAATAAGAGTGCGGGCTGTTGATTTTAAGTCGGCTGTTGAGCAATGTAGTGTTGGTAAAGGAACTGGTACTATTTAATTTAATTTTTATTGCTGTAAATAATATTTGTTATTTTATTATTGTATGTATTATATTTAAGCAAGAGTAGAAATACACGATATCGTAGTCATTTTAGTACATCTTAGCATGAAAAGCTTCAATATTTATCATTAAACATTCACATTTTATGAAAATTTTGTTAAAATTGCTCATATTTTCACTATTTTTATTTTATAACTATTGAAAAGATATTTTTACGTACAATTAAAAAAAGTAATAACAGCCTGCCTTCGGTTAATAATAAATTTTTGATTAACACATTATTTTTCACAAAATTCTTGATTTTAAGAATTCACAAGATTAAACACACTCTTAGCATTTAAACATGACAAACAACAATAAATAATAATCTGCCTACATTATTTGTCACATATACATTATTTGAAACTTATTTAGTGATTTTATATTGAAATGACTTTTTTTTATGCAGTCTTTGAATATAGATCTGCCATTAAAAACATTTTTACAAAAATTTCAAAATTTAGATATTTTTTTTTTATCTTAAAAAATATTTTACTTGTAATCACCTTTAATTTCCTTGATCCTGTCTTAAAATGAGCTATAAACATACCCAGTTTCATTGAAATTTGTGACAGTGAATTAAATATCTTAGGCGAACTGACATGGAATGACTCTGCTTGATTTGATTTGAAATACGCCTCAAAATATTTTTAAATATGAAATACTACTAAAAACACCCAAAATCCCACTACTTTTATTTCAGAATCAGGTAAAGGACACCTTTAAGTATATCCCCCACAAAAAATAAATTCAATAAAAATACCGCCTTTTGTTAATAATGCTATTTTAGGTAATGCATTATTTTTCATAAAAAAAATCACGACTTCAAAGATTAAACATTTTTTTAGACACACTTAAAATGTTATATAAGCGTAACAGTATTTTTTTTTTCATAAAATACGTACCCTATATATTATGCATAAATTATTTGAAGATGATTTGTGGAATAGATATTGAAATATGATCATATTTATGTCATGCTACATTTGAAAATCGAGCAGTCAAGAATGCCAACTGATGGCAGTTTTCAAAATTTTGACAATTTTTTTCTCAGAAACTATTTGACCAAGGAGTAAAAAAAAAATACTGGGAATCATATCTTAATAAAAGGAACAAACACACGCAGTTTCATCAAAATCTGTGATGGTGGGTTACATGCCTGCCTGAACTGGCATGGAATGACCCTGTGAGAATGCCCCATATATGTCTTCATTTTTCTACATAAAAAAGTGAAGTTTATATTACAGATATAATTGAAGACTTCTTTTACAATAATTATATTAAAATATGGATTAATTTTCTTTCATTTCGGGTCGGGTTGCCTTTCAATGGAAATCCTTTTAGCGGTTTTCGTATTTACATGAAATTACAGTCGCAGGACTAGGATAGGTTGGAGTATTTTCTTCGTTGCGAGTGAGGTACACTTTAAGTTTTTCGGATTGTGCTTTATCTTTTTCGGTCGGAGTCGGGATGACCTGGTTTTTAACAAGGAAGTCCTGAATACTTTTTAAATGAAAAACTATAGATTTGACTATTAATGGTGGCCCATAGTAATAACCCATGTGTTCATTTCTGTGCATGAGGGATAAAATTATAGGCTACTTATTTTCTTTTACTTTGGGATTTGGATTTGGCGGAAGTCTGTCAGTTTTTGGGTTGAGGAAATTGTTTTGTCGGGTGCGCGAAGACTCCATTCCTAGCCGTTGAAGAATTCTGCGAGTGTAGCATATATAATATGATTTAATAAAGCAAATTAAATAATTTGATAACATTGCAATGATTGCAGTAAATATAATGTGACACAAATAATCCAAAAAAGTAAAAAAGTCGGATAACTAAGAACTTGAATTATATTCGTTATTTCACCCCCACCCACAAAGAAAAAAAAAACTCTGAAAAAACTCTACCTCCGAATTTCTAGCAATGAGGGGACTAGTTTTCCTATGATCAAGTTGTACACAGCTGAGAAGCAATTGATGAAATAAAATGTCTCTCGTGTATTTTTAAAATTAGCCAAAGTACGATATATGTTTCACCTTAAGAAAGTTCGAATAGGAAAATTTTCTTGATAATTATCAATTTCTATGCATAAAGGATTTATTTAATGCATATGTTTTTATTGCAATAAATCTGATAAATTATTTTAGCGTTTGAGCATTTTTTAAAATTTTTGTTCGAATCTGACAATTGATGATTGATAAATTTTCTGAAAAATCAGATTCCTTGGGGGGGAGGCTATTGCCCCCCACCAGCTCCCCTCAAATGGCGCCCTTGCCCCAGACCGATTAACCGAGCTTGATGGTAGCCATGGTACACAAAGGATGTTCAGGACAAAAATCGGAAAATAGAGATTTCCAGTTTTCCAAGTTAAGAAAAAAAAAAAAAAAAAAAAAAAAAAAAAGAGCACAGAATTATTAGTTGGAGTATCATGAAGAAACTATTTCTAAAAAAATAATTAAGTAATTTTCAGTAATAGGGAATTATTTTCAAGGATAACTTTTACTCTTTACAGGTATGCAGTTTTCATTTGGTGAATCCTATGGACCTATATCAGATCGATTGTTACAGAAGCATCACAACAGAATGAAAGAAATAAAAATAAAATCATGATTTCTCCAATAAATCCATTTGACATTTTAAAAAATAAAGTAAAGCTGGTGAATTCAAATAAATGCTGCTTATTTTTTGTTAAAAGTATCACTTTCTGATAAATATAGATTAGTGAAACATGAAACATCTAGACACAAATAATTTTTAGTATACTTATTGACTCCAAATCAGTAAATAAAGCAATATTTCGGTATTTCATTTTTATTACGCCATTGGTCAGAGAAGATTTTACGCAATTTAAGGTAGGGAAGGTGGAGGATGATTGGGACATTTTTACAAAAATATTTATTTTTAATACTTTTTTAAAGTTATTAATATTATATATATCACATTTCATACATTATGTATTTGACTACATCTATGCACCATATTTAGTCAAGATTATTGTTATACAGTAAAGTATTATAAAATTTAAAAAATACTCTCTGTCTCAATCATCCCTATAGCAGGGATGAATGGGACACCAATATTTTTCTCCCTGTATTCAATGTTACCTAGTTAAAATTTATAATTATAAACTTATATGTATGTATTTATATTTGTAATATATGATCTTATAATATGGCTATTATATTTCAGCGTTGCTATAACCACTTCTTTTACTGCAGTTTGATCTTGTAATGTAAACCTCGACTGTCTATCTGTTCCCTTTTCCCACTTACGAAACATTTTAGATATGAAATGAAAGTGAAAAATGTCTTTGAAATACGGCATAGCCAATATTTTTCATTCACAACTTATTTATAAATATTAATTCAATGTATCTTAGATATCATGCACAAATGAAATTATGTTAGGGGAGGTGCGAGTGGGGGAATTTATTTAAGCACAAGTTTCAAATTCAATATAATTTACCCCATCTGATCAATAAACATATACTACTTTTATCAATTTAGCTATTTTGATAATGTTTCAATAGCAATTTTTTGATAAACAATTTAACCTTAATTATAATACAATAATTAAGATTGAATATAATTTTTAATAATAAACAGCCTATATAATACGAGTACAGTTTAGTACTAATAATTAACATAAATCATTAATTTATAAACTTATATAATATTTTTTAGTTAATAAATAAATGTTTTAACATATCTAGGGATGAAAAAGACTGTCCCATTCATCCCCATTTAAATTGTTCCAATCCTTCCTATGATACACAGATTCAATTGTCCGCTATTTTGCCTCAGAAATTATTTTGTCACATTGGTTAATATGCATTCATTTTAATTACCAATATTGAATCTTCAAATAAATAACTACAACATATCTTATTTGTTTACGTTGTATAAAATATTTGACAACTTCAAAAGTTAAAAAAAAAAAAGTTAATTTTAAGCAGAGTTTCAAAAAATGCAACTTTGCAAAAAAATGAAAAGAGCCATTTGGTTTTGCTTTTGTTCTAAAGCACACTATGGTAGGGTCATATATGAGAATAGAAATCCTAAAAAAAAAAAAAAAAATGTTCATTGCATGAAATATTGAAAATGTCCCATCCATCCCTTGTCCCATTCATCCCCCAGCTCCCCTAATCCATTCACTGCTCCATACACGCAAAGCGATTAGTTTTATATTTATAACATTTAATAATTTCCCAACAATTTATCTAATACAACAAGGCTTGCGGCTTTGTGTGCGTGATTGATAAGATGTGCTAGTGGTATTTGTGCGCCTACTAACGGGAGGTAGAAATTTACACTGCTACAAATAATTAAAATTTTACTAATTAACACGTTCACGCCGGCGCGGTGGGTCACACTCGACTGTTTCAGAGTTGTTAAGTCTCCGGCTTTTTACACACCACTGTTATTTTAGAGAAAATGTTGTTCCTTTAAATCGCCCAGTTGTTCTAATTAAATAAAACAGCATTTTCTGTATTAAAATACTGGTAGCCACAAAGCCGGAGACTTGGCAGCTCTGTGACAGTCAAGTGTGACCCACCGCACCGGTGTGAACGTGTTAATGTACAGTACATTCTGGTTAAACACCATTCAACATAAGATGCTAATATAAAATGAAATACAAGATAAACTTTGTCTAACTCGGTTCAGAAAGTAATAACGGAGTATACGCAGCGCAGGTTAGCTTTATTCACATAATTATATTATATTATATTATATTTTGAATTTAACTGCTGATATATGACTACATTTTATTTCTTTTTATTTTTGATCTTACTTGGACACTCAGTGATGTCGCTTTGGTTTTGTAACATCCTACGCTGATATAGATGATTTTATCCATTAACGTGATTGTTTGACAATAAACAATTAAAATTAAAGAACATCTTCATTAAATAACATTAATATTTTTTCGAATTCAAAATTTTATCTAAAATGATTTAAATAATTAATCAGAAGATTTGTCAGAAGAGCAACGACACACCTTTAAAATATTTGTGAGAATAAAAGAATTTTTTGATACAATAAACAATTTAAGCTGATTGAGAGAGTTTTACTGGAGACAAACAGGAAAAACAACTTCGTAGTTGTTCTCCTGGAGAAAATTTCAGTAATCGGGTCTAAAGCAAATTGACATATATAATATCATTATTATACTAACTGTTAGACAGTTAAAACAGTGTTATTGTTAGTGTCAGTTTTGTTTCATGCCGACTTTAAGATCCGGTTATGGAATATTACCATTTTCTTTGAGGAAGTATAACGTAAATAAACTGTTCCATTTCGTATACCACATATTATTTGCAATATTTTTTTTTAAATTTCATTTCAATTTTTGGCAGTTCTTGTAAACTTTTTATGTTTTCCACTTGTGTAAAGAATGGATACTGCATGAAAACAATTTTTCCCGCAGGTGACACACTGAGAGTTTGATTTCTAGATCCAAAAAATGCCTTAATCCGTCATTTTCATCAAAATTATTAAAGACATGTTTGAGAAACCAAATAAGAAAGAAAAAAAATATACAGTCATTCAGGGTAACTTTGAACCATTGGGGTGTAACTTTGCACCACCTCCTATTTTTCAATATTTTTGACTCCAAAAGACTAAATAAACTCCAGAACTGAGCTCTGTTGGGAAGGTTCTAAACTGGGATTTCTACTCTTTATTTTAGAAAATAAATTAGCAACATTATGCGCTATTAATTGCATCATCTAAACATTTTTGTGAAGTACTGTTTTCAAGCTAATTTTGAATGCTGTTTTGAAGTTGTTGTAATCCAATTAAATTTTCATAGTAAGTAACAATATACTCATTTATCAGACACATTATTGTCTAAATGTCGTAAATGTGATAATATTTTGCGATTATTTATTTAAGTATTGCGCGGCAGCGCAATACTTATTTATTTCCAGTGTCACTTCTTAATGTTAATTTAATATAGAAAAAACTATGGAGATCATAACTTTTTCATTTTTTCTTCCCACCTTTTTGTCCCTGATGCCACTCATTTTTAATTCTTTACTAATTCTAAAGATATTATAAATTCAAAGTGTAAAAACATTTGCCATATGTCAGGATCAAAACGGATCATAAAATGCCTTTGCATATAGGTGGATTATAATCTAGAGAATAACATGGGCTAATTTTTATTTACATTATTCAAATATTTTTCTTAATAATTCCAAATTTAGCTTTTTTCATTGAGAATCAACGGACATTTTCTAATAAAATTTAACATTTTCCCTTCATTGTTGTGAATAATTCAAAAGCCGTAATAATAATTTGCCTATTTTTAGTTGAATGATTTTCACGTGAAACATGAAACTGAAATAGTTTGTTTTTTTAAGAATTAAAAAGAAGATGAATATGACGTCATAGTGGGGAAAATGACATTTTCAAGCAGATTTTTTAAGTTCAGATTGTAATTTTTTGACCAAATTACAACAACCTGCATTACTGCACTGGTGAAACATTTTGAATTATACATAGGTAAATTGCATCACAAATTGGGATGCGATATCGCACAAATCAAAGCCTGATGATGATACCCTCCATTAATTTTGAAATGTGTTTGTCTGAATGCAGTAGTTATTAAAAAACTTGACATATTAAACAAAAACCAAATTTGAAGAACAAATTAAAAAAAAAAAAAAATTTATTTCCTAAATTGTTTAAGCCCGAGAAGGGGCAGATATTAAGATATTTAATTCAATTCGTTCTACATTTAATGTTAAATTTTTATAACAAATAAGCTAAATCAATTGAACATTAAAAAATAAAAATGAAATTCATACAATATAATGCTTTAAACACCTATATACTTAGATTCCGTTCAAATGAAATTGAAATAAATCTTAGACTTTTTCCATTTTTAAGTTGTAAATATTGGGTCATTCCATGTCAGTTCAGGCAGGCATGTAACCCACCATCACAGATTTTGATGAAACTGCGTGTGTTTGTTCCTTTTATTAAGATATGATTCCCAGTATTTTTTTTTACTTCTTGGTCAAATAGTTTCTGAGAAAAAAATTGTCAAAATTTTGAAAAACTGCCATCAGTTGGCATTCTTGACTGCTCGATTTTCAAATGTAGCATGACATAAATATGATCATATTTCAATATCTATTCCACAAATCATCTTCAAATAATTTATGCATAATATATAGGGTAGTGATGGGCGATTTCGATTTTTTTAATCGATTTAATCGATACTATGGCCAACTCGATTTAATCGATACTATGAATTTTTTAATCGATGTCACTAAGACAAAATAAGGTAATATCATTTTCATTTTCCTTCAAAAATTGAAGATAAAGTAGTTGGATGTGCCAATCCCAAAACTTTCATCTGCCTCATAAATGTTAAAACTTCAAAATTCGCTATCACGGTGTCAAATTTAAATGATAACATAAGCGCATCATGAGGATTCAAAAAGCATACGTTCGTTGAAGTATGTGCCTTTTAAAAGAAAATATAAGCATTGCATTTTCCCAACAAGTCATTGAATTTCGGCTCACACCCTCTCAGGCTAATGTCAGACGAACGTCTTTTTGCACGTTTTTTTCGCACTTAGGCCATCCCTACACCTTCGCTAGCATGTGTAGGGACGGTGTAAGGGCGAAAAAAAAGCGTGCAAAAAGAATTTCGTCTGATATTACCCTAGATGTCCGCAACGGAAAATCCCAATTCAAAGAGCATAAAAGTGACAGCTGTTGGGCAGTATACACCCAAGCCTAATAAGGATATATTTATCTGAAAGTGTAACAGAATATGAAGTTTGATTAAATTCCGTTCATTAGTTTTGAGATATGGCTATCACGAATATCATGCAAAAAAACAGTATAGCAGCGCAGCCTGTTACATGATTAACACGAAAAACTCAGGAACAACTTATGTAAATGACACATAATATTAAGTTTGATGAAATTCCGGTCATTACTTCTTGAGATACTATCGCTAATAATATCTTGTAAATTCTGAAAAACAGTGTTAAATTCAGGGACTGGTACTGGTGGACACCCCCCCCCCCCCCACGGAACATTGAAATTTCCCTCATGAAGATTTCAGATTTTATGCGTAAGGGACAAAAGTCCAATCCCCCCCCCCCCCCAAAAAAAAAAAAAAAAAAAAACAAAAAAAAAAAAAAAAAAACAAACAAAAAAGCAAAAAAAAAACTCTAGAATATCCCTCTTCAGAACCATAGAAATCCCTCCCGGAGAAAAATGTCTGAATTCAACACTGCTAAAAAAAAGCAGCATGGCAGCACAACCTGTTACATCATTTACCCTAAAACCTAATCATGAACAACTTATGACAGAATATTAAGTTTGATGAAATTCCGTTCATTAGTTCTTGAGATATGATCCCTAAAATCGTTTAAATCCAGAAAAACGTGTTGGATTCCGGGGGTAGTCCGAAGGGACATGCGCCCCCCCCCCCCCCCCCCTGTGCAACATTCAAATGTCCCCCCAGAAGGTTTGAGATCTTATGCTTAATGTACAAAAGTCCAATCACCTTCCCCTCTGAACTGTCCCTTTTTGGATCCGCAGAAATCCCTCCCGGAGAAAATTGTCTGAATTCAACACTGCTGATAAAATCTGCATAACAACGCCCCCTGTTCGGCAATTTACACCGAAATCTAATATGCAACAATTTATGCCAACGTCTAACTGAATGTGAAGTTTGATGAAAACCCGTGCATTTAGTTCTTGAGATAGAGCTATTGCGAAAATCGGAAAAATTCAGCATAGCAGCACCACCTGTCGGTAGATTTACATCAAAAAGTAATCAGCACCAATTTATATGAAAGTCTAATTGAATCTAAAGTTTCAACAGATTCCATGCATTAGTTCTTGAAATAGACCGCCCACAATTTTTTTGTCAGAGACAAATAAATAGACAGACTGACAGACAGACAATGTATAAAAATAGTCAAATCGTATTCCAGACAAGATCTTCTAAAACTATAAATCCTTCGAAAACCGAAATTCGAAATTTTTCACGAATCCAACGCTTTCTTTTTCTAAAGACAAAAGAAAGCAAGAAAAAATGAGCGCATCGATTCTGCCCGTAAATTAAGATCAGAAATGGCGAATCGATTCAGTTCAGATTCGATGCCGATATCGATCTTTAGATGCGGGCAGAATCGCTATATTTTGATTTACTTCAATTTTTTAGATTCGGGCGAATCGATTCAGTTCAGATTCGATGCCGATTTTTAGATGCGGCTGAAATCGTTATATTTTGATTTACTCCAATTTAAATCGCATCGCGCATGATCCACGATTCGGGTTGAATAAATTCCTCCAATTTTACTGTTTTAGAGGCAGAATTGCTGTAAAATTTTGTATAAGAGCCTTTTTTTTTTTTTTCTTTCTAGGTTCAGTGTTGAATGGCGGGTTGATTTCTTGACTGCTCCGGTCGGAATGAGGGGGGGGAGGAGATTTTAGAGTTCCGTAAGGGGGGATGCACATTTTTCCATTAAAAAGCATAAAATTTCAAAACTTTCGGGAGGGACATTCCAATGTTCCCCCGGGTCACCCCCTGAATTCAATACTAGGTTAAATCGTTGTACTTTTGTTTAGAAGCCTAGTTATTCGGTTTACTAGTTTATTATGTTGTATTTTTCAAGTTCATCCCTTCTAATCCTTTCCGCTCCCCCCCCCCCCTTTCTCGCCAATTTTAATTTACAAGGCCGTTCAAAATATGCATGCTATTTTAAAAATGCCCAATTCTCGTTCTATTTTATTATAAATACACATTTTGAAACCTTGACCAAAGATACATTTGAGGTCGCTCCTCCCACCGTTTGAGACTTACCTGCCCACCGGGGGGCATATTTATTGTTTCTTCCAAACCATCTCGTGTAACATATTGTTGGAAAGCTTTTAACGTCCTCTTTTATTTTCTGTCCTTCCTCCCCCCCTCCCTAGTTACACGCTCTTGGCACTTTTTAGCTCACAGGCTATCAAAGCCTGAGATTTAATGCTCCTGTCGGTATTGTATGTATGTACGTAACGCGATAACTCTTGATAGAAATATCCGATTTGCTTCAATTTTTTTTCTATGTTCATTCTGCTAAAGCGCTTACCTGATTAGTTTTGGGGGTTCATTGGTTAAGTATAAAGGGGGGAACGGGGGCTAGTCCCCCCCTTAACTTAGATAAATGGGTTTTTCATGCAGAATTATCAGATTTTCTTCAAATTTTGGTATACCGTTTAATTTTGATAACGAGTTTCTCTGATTATATTTGAAGGTTCATTGTTATAGTCTAAAGGGGGGAGGGGGAAACGAGAGGATAATACTCTCCTTAATTTAGGTAGATGGGTTTTGCTATCCGATTTACTTCAAATTTGGTATACCAGTTTATTCTGATAAGGCGCTTCCCTAATTAGATTTGGAAGTTCATTGGTTAAATATAAAAGGGAAAACGGGGGCTAATACCCCCTTAATTTAGATGAATGGGTTTTTATATCCGATTTGCTTCAAATTTGGTATACCGATTTATTTCGATAAGGCGCTTCCCTGATGACATTTGGAGGGTCATTGGTTAAATATAAAGAGGGGAAATCTGGAGGGGCAATTCCCCCCCCTCCCCTTAGTTTATTTTTCGAGGGGCATTATTCTTTGAAATAAGAGCATAATATACAGTTAGTGTGAATAGCCTGTGAGCTCAATGCCATCAGTTTAACTGGGCACTTTTCTTTTTAGCTCACAGGCTATCAAAGCCTGAGAGCTAATGTCCCCGCAGTTTCTGTATGTATGTATGTACGTACATACGTAACGCGATAACTCTCGATAGAAATATCCGATTTGCTTCAATTTTTTTTTTCTAGTTCATTCTCATAAGGCACGGTAACTAGCTTATTCTGATAACGCGCTTCCCTGATGAGATTTGGAGGCTTATTGTTTAACCCCTTGGGGACGAGCGACACGTATACGTGCCGCATGAAGCGCTCAAAATCCTTGCTCTTCCTCACCAGTAAAATTTTACTGTAAAATTTGCCTTATTTAATCAGCGCATTTTCTCGATTCAAGAAGACACAAATTTCTGCTTTTAAAAAACGGTGACAAAAGATTAAAAATTTCGTAAAAGGCTCCCGTCCCGAAGGGGTTAAGTATAGAGATGTGACGGGGGGGGGGGGAGGGGAGCGATTCCTCCTTAATTTATTTTTCGAAAGGCATTCTTTGAAGTAAGAGTATAAAATACAATTAGTATGACTAGACTGTGAGCTCAATGCCATCAGTTTAACTCGATACTTTTCTTTTTTTATTTATTATTGTTTCAGCGAGTGCACTCTGCATGTCAGCGAATGAGTCAATAACTGTTTATGGTTTTTAGATTACTGCTGGGGGGGGGGGGGGGAAGAAAAAAAACATATAATCAAGGAATGTACTTTTATTTATTTGTTAACCAGAGAAAAGTATCTTATTTCATTCTTAATGGCTCTAGGATGAGAACTTTCTTTTCTTTTTTTCTTAACAGCTAAATATTTGATAAACATTAAAAAGAAAGATATTTATAAACTGTAAATGAGATAAGGAGCGTGTTCAGAAGTGCACTTCGCGCCGCGCGCGCGCTCAGAAGTTTATGTCATGGAGTAGGTCTTATCGAAGAAAGGAATTTTAACATAATTCAATTATTTCATTATTTTTAATGGTTCAAAAAAGGTAAAACCAACGACTATATTTCTTTATCCTTCCAAAACATGGTTTTCATAACAGGACTACATGCCTATGTTCACTCAGATAAAATCTAAAATAGTCGGGAAAAACATCACGTGACCTTCTTTATCTACTTTAGCCCATTTGGCATTTAAAATTAGTTAACCAACCGCGCGCAAACTCCGCGCGAGCTGCTCAAAAAAATTGTGTGGGCGATTTGATCACGTGATTGTGCGTTTTCTGCAGTTTTCTGCTTATGTGTTATTGGTTGTGCTTTGTTTGGTAGGTTGATTGATACAATTTAAGAATTCAACTGATGATCTAAAAATTTTAACTTTTTAACAATTTTCTTTTTATTTATTTAAAAATGATTTATCAGTTGATTTATATCTTCCGTGATAAATAAAATGCTGTTAGTAAACCAAGATTGTGATATCAACATATGAGATTTGTTTGTAATCTACTATACTGGATGGATTTCAATGGAATTTGCACTGTTAGTTAGACAGTTTTTCAGAGAAGGTTTTAATATATATATTTCTTATTTTATGCTTGCATATTTCAATACCGTGTGGATAACAGACCAAAATACATCATAAAACATGAGAAATAAATGGAATTCAAAATTCTGTTAGTATAAGCAAAATACTTATTTATACTTTCAGTAGAAAATTTATAAACATTCTGATCATACTTTATTCACTACAAAACTAGACAGCAGACCTATATATTTTATCTCTTTAAAAAATATATGTACAGGTATTTTTAGTTAAAATAATCTACAACTATTACATTTTATTTTTATAATGTTCAAAGTAAAATATGATTTCCAGCCTAGTCTCGATAAAAATTCATTCGTAAAGTACTCAAAAAAAAAAAAAAAAAAAAAAAAAAAAAAATCAAGGAATTTTTCTACGTGCGATATATATTATTTTTTCATTTGGATTTGCTTAATGTTTATATCATTATACATATACATACTTAGAAACGAAACTTTGAATATTTAAAAGGTGTTCAGATGTAAAACTTTCATCTCGAAATACCTCATTTTCTCACATTTAAATAAGTATTTTATTATTATAATAAAAATACACGTGCCTCTGTATAATAAAATAAAAAATATATCTTCATCAAAAATATCTTATTCATTATGAAAAATATAAAACAACCAATAAACAAAACAAAAAAAAATTGTGACACAGTGTGGGATCGGAAGGATTCGAACCCAGAATCCCTGGTCTCGAGTTCACTGCCTTATCCATTCGGCCATCTAGCACACGTTGCTTCTGTATCAAAATATATTTATAATTAGCACCTTAATTAATCAAATCCATGATTTGTTCTTGAACACACTACGTGTCTACCTGTACACTACCTGAACACACTACATCCATGATATGGACCCACTCCATGTTCCTGACTCCTGAGCTCGCGCGCGCTGCGCGCGTGCTTCTTGAACACACTCAAGGAGATATATATTTTAAAAAGGGAAAGAAATTTTAGTTAAATATATTATTAAAAGGAGAATTTTGATTATTAATTGGGGGATAATTAGTATGTGATACTTGGTTAATTACATTCATCCCAGCTATTTTAAAAGAAGATTTGCAATATTTGCATTTTCCCCACACTTATAGAAGACCCTAAAAAGACTGAAAAACCATTTAAGTTTTTAAATAAATTTAGAGCCTTCAAAATTTCGCTCATCTGCGCATTTTTAAGAATGACGTTTATAGGAAGAAAGTCCCCATCTGTTTGGTTGAAGGAAATAAGAGTTAGAGTAGAAAGTACATCTTTTCCGGATGAAAAAAAAAAAATCATTTCTTTCTTTTTTTTATCTGACCGAGATCTTTTTTTAAAGATAAATTTAAATATAACATAAATTATTATCAAAATTACATCTTAAAAGTAATAATTTTAAAAGTTAAAAAACCTTATTTTTTGACTCAAAGGTCTGTAGTAGCTTACTTCTGGGCCGCTAACATTAATGGAGGTGAGGGATAGTCGTTACGGCCCTGTTGATTCGCTACGTTTTGGAATTACAGTAAATTCTGTCTAAGGCGGACTCTGTATAAGCCGGAAATCTGTCTACCGTGGAAAATTCTTCAAGTCCCGGCGAACCCATAGAAAATTACATTAATTCATGCTGCATAAGGCGAAATCTGTCTGACGCGGAAACGGAAAGGATTTTAAGGTCCCACCGAAACCAAAATTTTGCATAAGGCGGAAAAAGGATAATTTAAAAATGAAAAGCGTTTTGTTTAAAACCGTTAACTTTAAAACTGATAAGTCAAATAACTCAATGTCGAGCATGTTAGCTAAAGTTCCGTAAGCTTTAAAAAAGTTAATTCAAAAGAACAGAAACTTTAAATTTTAAGGAATTTATGCTTATGCCATTTTTTCATATGCAAAATTGCATCTAAAAGTTAATATTTCTAGTAAAATGAACATTTATGAAAATGATTACGTATTTTCGAAAGTACAATATATTATACTTTAAGATTGTACTAAAATTCAAAATTATAGCGGTCTTTCTCCTTCTTGAAGTTTTTTTTTTTTTTTTTTTTTTTTTTTTTTGTGTGTGTGTGTGTGTGTATAAACTTCCAATATGAATGTATTACAGCAGTACTAAGAAATTGAATAAAGTTTCTCATTTATCTTTAAAAAGACAAAGGATATTTCAGAATTTCTGTTTTCAACCGATTTTCTAGCCAGGAGAATCAATAAAAGATCGTCATCTTCCAGGGATTTTTTTTTTTTTTGGGGGGGGGGGGGGGGGTGGAGCTTTTTTTATAAGCCGAATATTGTCTACCACGGAAATTTTTCTCAGTCCCGACCGATTCCGCCTTAGACAGAGTTTACTGTACTATTTTTCAGCTTATCTGTGTGAATCTGTGAACATCGAAATATCGATTCAAGTATCGATTCTAGAATTTGGGAATCGATTCCTTTTGCGATCGATTCTGTTTTATACGATGTCGATTTTAATCGATTCTCAAATTTCCCAGAATCGCCCATCACTAATATAGGGTACGTATTTTATGAAAAAAAATACTGTTACGCTTATATAACATTTTATGTGTGTCTAAAAAAATGTTTAATCTTTGAAGTCGTGATTTTTTTATGAAAAATAATGCATTAACTAAAATAGCATTATTAACAAAAGGCGGTATTTTTATTAAATTTATTTTTTGTGGGGGATATACTTAAAGGTGTCCTTTACCTGATTCTGAAATAAAAGTAGTGGGATTTTGGGTGTTTTTAGTAGTATTTCATATTTAAAAATATTTTGAGGCGTATTTCAAATCAAATCAAGCAGAGTCATTCCATATCAGTTCGCCTAAGACATTTAATTCACTGTCACAAATTTCAATGAAACTGGGTATGTTTATAGCTCATTTTAAGACAGGATCAAGGAAATTAAAGGTCATTACAAGTAAAATATTTTTTAAGATAAAAAAATATCTAAATTTTGAAATTTTTTTAAAATGTTTTTAATGACAGATCTATATTCAAAGACTGCATAAAAAAAAAAATCATTTCAATATAAAATCACTAAATAAGTTTCAAATAATGTATATGTGACAAATAATGTAGGCAGATTATTATTTATTGTTGTTTGTCATGTTTAAATGCTAAGAGTGTGTTTAATCTTGTGAATTCTTAAAATCAAGAATTTTGTGAAAAATAATGTGTTAATCAAAAATTTATTATTAACCGAAGGCAGGCTGTTATTACTTTTTTTAATTGTACGTAAAAATATCTTTTCAATAGTTATAAAATAAAAATAGTGAAAATATGAGCAATTTTAACAAAATTTTCATAAAATGTCAATGTTTAATGATAAATATTGAAGCTTTTCATGCTAAGATGTACTAAAATGACTACGATATCGTGTATTTCTACTCTTGCTTAAATATAATACATACAATAATAAAATAACAAATATTATTTACAGCAATAAAAATTAAATTAAATCGTACCAGTTCCTTTACCAACACTACATTGCTCAACAGCCGACTTAAAATCAACAGCCCACTCTTATTGAAAAATACTTTCAACTGTTCAAATAATAAATAAACTGCATTTAAAAATTTTAATATCAACTTATTATCTTAAGACGATAATAATAACTAAACAACATGATGAATTTATAAATCAGCTTTTAATTGAAAAGTCATGAAATAGTCCCTTTAAATATTGTTGTTCATCGAGTCAATCAAAACAAATTATATAAAAAAAAATAGTGAGCCTAATATGCTGACTGCAATGACACTTCTAACAAAACTAATTAATTCATTACCATCTGAAATCAAACCCGAAAGATCAAAAAGAAAAAAAAATCATCTGTAGTGTGAATGTGACATACTCAGTGGTTGTTGAGGTAGAAATGTCTTTGTGACATTTTCACCTGTACTTCAATAAAATATAAACATGTAAGCTTTTTTCATTCATCCAAATTAAGTAAAACAATTATAAAATTTTGTTGTCATTACACCAGATGTTAAATTTTTCGTTACATACTATTAGATAAGTTCTTTACTTTTAGACATTATTGACATAATATCATAAAATTTACTATATGTATTTTCTATAAGTGTATAAACAATATATATATGCTTTATTAAACATAAATGAATAATTTTTAAATAATTTGTTTGAGAACAGGGATATATATACACACATATATATGTTGAAAATCCATCTTTCAGCAATATTGTGATGAAATAAATCAAATTACCGTAATTTCCGGTGTATAGCCCGCGGATCAAACAATCGTGTTTCGACCCAGAAATTTTTAAAAATAAAATGTAACTTTTTAGATCACAGTAAATATTGGTCTTCAAATACTGAATAAAATTTCTGGGTCCAAACTGAATTGTTTGATCTGCGGGCTATACACCCGAAATTACGGTACATATCATTAGAAACTGAATAAAGTTACAAAAGTGCAACTCATTAAGTTTTAAATATTTTTTTAGATATAGTTATTTGAAAGATATAAATATAATGGATTATGCATTTTTTGCATATATTTAAAGCACAATACGTCAAAATTTTCTTCAAAAGAGTGAAATTTCTAATTTTTTTCCAATATTAGCAGCTCAATGCTAAATTTTCAATATTAACAGCTAAATATGAGTTTAAAGATTAGGACTGTCATTTTGAAAATTTCTATTGGGCGGTGAGGAGCTAGTGATTTTTCTCTTTTTTGGAAAGGGATCTCTTCGCCCTAGAAGTTTTACTAAAAAACAATATTGTTTATTTTTTTCCTTAAGAAACGAACATAAAAGATAATTTGAAAAATAAAATAAATGTATAAATAAAAATATTTCCAGGGATGATACATTGGATAGGTTTTACATTTGAAAATATTGATAATTTTAAATATGATTTAAATACTACTAAAACCAACCAAAATCCCACTATTTTTATTTCAGATCCAGTTATAATGTAGCATTATGTACAATTTAAAATTAAAAAATTAGTCATAGAAACTCCGCCTCTGATTGATAAAGATTTTTTAATAATTTCATTATTTTTTGTAAAATATTTTTGATTTCAAAGATTATACAATTTTTTAGACACATTTAAATATTTTTTAACATTACAGCAATATTTTTTTCATAATCTACATACTTTATTTACCTTGCTTAAATTATTCGAAGATTTCTTTATTAGTTATTGAAATGTGATTTTATATATAAAATGAGGCCTTTGAAAATTGAACAATCATTAATGGCAACTCGTGGCATTTTTCCAAAATTTTGATAATTTTTTCTCATATGTTCACTATTTTTATTTTATAACCATTTAAAAGATATTTTTACGTACAATTAAAAAAAAAGCAATAACACCCTGCCTTCGGTTAATAATAAATTTTTGATTAACACATTATTTTTGACAAAATTCTTGATTTTAGAAATTCATAAGATAAAAGACTCTTAGTGTTTAAACATGATAAAAAACAAGAAATAATAATCAGCCTACATTATTTGTCACATATACATTATTTGAAACCTATTTAGTGATTTTATATTGAAATGACTTTTTTTTTTTTGATGCAGTCTTTGAATATCGAACTGTCATTAAAAAAATTTAAAACAATTTTTCAAAGTTTTGATATTTTTTATCTTAAAAAATATTCTACTTAGGATCAAGAAAATTAAAGGTGATTACGTCTTAAAATAAGCTATAAACAAACCCAATTTCATTGAAATTTGTGACAGTGATTAAATGGCTTAGGGGAACTGACATGGAATGACTCTGCTTGATTTGATATGAAATGCACCTCAAAATATTTTTAAATAGGAAATACTACCAAAAACACCCAAAATCCCACTATTTTTATTTCAGAATCAGGTAAAGGACACCTTTAAGTATATCTCCCACAAAAAATAAATTTAATAAAAATACCGCCTTTTGTTAATAATGCTATTTTAGTTAATGCATTATTTTTCATAAAAAAATCAAGACTTCAAAGATTTAACATTTTTTTAGACACACTTAAAATGTTATATAAGCGTAACAGTATTTTTTTCATAAAATACGTACCCTATATATTATGCATAAATTATTTGAAGATGATTTGTGGAATAGATATTGAAATATGATCATATATATGTCATGCTACATTTGAAAATCGAGCAGTCAAGAATGCCAACTGATGCCAGTTTTTCAAAATTTTGACAATTTTTTTCTCAGAAACTATTTCACCAAGGAGCAAAAATAATTACTGGTGATCATATCTTAATAGTAAGAACAAACACACGCAGTTTCATTAAAATCTGTGATGGTGGGTTACATATTGATATTTTACTGCCTGATTTGACGTGGAATGCCCCTATTTGTACTGCATATTTTGATTATGTTTATGACGATTGTACATAATATGATAAGATACATGCAAAATACAAAACTTTAAAAAAAGTCTAAGATTTATTTCAATTTCATTTGAACGGAATGTATGAATTTCATTTTTATTTTTTAATGTTCAATTGGCTTAGCTTCTTTGTTACAAAAATTTAACATTAAATGTAGAACGAATTGAATGAAATATCTTAATATCTACCCCTTCTCGGGCTTAAACAATTTAGGAAATAAATTTTGTTTTTTTTAAATTTGTTCTGCAAATTAGGTTTTTGTTTAATTTATTAATAGTTAAAATGTAAAATAAGAAGGCACTAACATTTTATAACATTTTCAGGGTAACTTTGAGCCGGCTCAAAGTTATACTGATGTTTATAATTTACTGATTATAGGTGCTACTGTCAAAAATTTCCCTTATTTGCACGTATATCTTATACTATAAAGCGAGCAAAAATTGTGTATGTATGTATGTGTGTGTGTATGTAAATTTTATCTTAAAAACGGCTCTAACGATTTTGACGAAATTTTGTATTTTACCATTTTCCGGCACGATAAGACCTTTGGGCTAGATCGCGTGTTCGAGAAAATTCGATTAGTGGGTCATTTTGGGTCATAATGGGTCAAGGTCAAACTAATTATATCTAAAATACGGCTCAATCGATTTTGACTAAATTTTATATCCTACCGTTTTTCGGCACGAGAAAACTATTGGGCTAGGTCACATGTTCGAGAAGTTTCGATTAGTGGGTCATTTTTGGGTCACTATGGGTCAAGCCAATTTTATCTAAAAAACGGCTCTAACGATTTTGACTAAATTTTGTATTCTATCGTTTTGGATTACGAGAAGACCAATGGGCTAAGTCACATATTAGAGAAAATTCGATTAGTGGGTCATTTTTGGGTCATTGTGGGTCAAGCAAAGTTTATCTAGAAAACGGCTCTAACGATTTCATCGAAATTTTGATTTTTACCATTTTCGGGCACGAGAATACCATTGGGCTGGGTCACGTGCTCAAGAAAATTTGATTAGTGGGTCATTTTGGGTCATAATGGGTCAAGGTCAAGATAATTATATCTAAAAAACGGCTCAATCGATTTTGACTAAATTTTATATCCAACCGTTTTTCGGCACGAGAAAACTATTGGGCAAGGTCATATGTTCGAGAAATTTCGATTAGTGGGTCATTTTTGGGTCACTATGAGTCAAGCCAATTTTATCTAAAAGACGGCTCTAACGATTTTGACTAAATTTTGAATTCTGTCGTTTTGGATTACGAGAAGACCAATGGGCTAAGTCACATATTAGAGAAAATTCGATTAGTGGGTCATTTTGGGGTCAAGCAAAGTTTATCTAGAAAAAGGCTCTGATTTTGACGAAATTTTGTATTTTACTATTTTCGGGCACGAGAATACCATTGGGCAAGGACACGTGTTCGAGAAAATTCGATTAGTAGGACATTTTGGGTCATGATGGGTCAGGGTCAAGCTAATTATATATAAAAAACGGCTCAATCGATTTTGACTAAATTTTATACCCAACCGTTTTTCGGCACGAGAAAACGATTGGGCTAGGTCAAATGCTCGAGAAATTTCAATTAGTGGGTCACTGTGGGTCAAGCAAAGTTTATCTAGAAAAGGGCTTTAACGATTTTGATGAAATTTAGAATTCTACCGTTTTCGGGCACAAGCATACCATTGCCCTTGATCGCATGTTCAAGAAAATTCGATTATTGGGTCATTTTGGGTCAGGGTCAAGCTAATTGAATCCAAAAAAATGCCAAAAACATTTTGACAAAATTTTGTAATATGCCGTTTCCGGACATGAGATGACCATTGGACTAAGTCACATGTACGAGAAAAATCGATTAGTGGGTCATTTTGGGTCAAGTTCAAGCTAATTATATCTAAAAAACGGCTCAATCGATTTTGGCGAAATTTTATATCCAACCGTTTTTCGGCACGAGAAAACTATTGGGCTAGATCAAATGTTCGAGAAATTTCGATTAGTGGGTCATTTTTGGGTCCCTATCGGTGAAGCCAATTTTATCTAAAAAACGACTCTAACGATTTTGACTAAATTTTGTATTCTATCGTTTTGGATTACGAGAAGACCAATAGGCTAAGCCACATATTAGAGAAAATTCGATTAGTGGGTCGTTTTTGGGTCACTGTGGGTCAAGCAAAAGTTTATCTAGAAAACGGCTCTAACGATTTTGACGGAATTTTGTGTTCTATCGTTTCGGGCACAAGCATACCATTGCGCTTGATCGCATGTTCAAGAAAATTCGATTATTGGGTCATTTTGGGTCAGGGTCAAGCTCATTGAATCCAAAAAAAGGCCAAAACATTCCGACAAAATTTTGTAATATGCCGTTTCCGGGCATGAGATGATCATTGGACTAAGTCACATGTACGAGAAAAATCGATTAGTGGGTCATTTTGTGTCAAATGGGTCAAGTTCAAGCTAATTATATCTAAAAAACGGCTCAATCAATTTTGACTAAATTTTATATCCAACTGTTTTTCGGCACGAGAAAACTATTGGGCTAGGTCACATGTTCGAGAAATTTCGATTAGTGGGTCATTTTTGGGTCCCTATGAGTCAAGCCAATTTTATCTAAAAAACGACTCTAACGATTTTGACTAAATTTTGTATTCTGTCGTTTTGGATTACGAGAAGACCAATGGGCTAAGTCACATATTAGAGAAAATTCGATTAGTGGGTGATTTTTGGGTCACTGTGGGTCAAGCAAAAGTTTATCTAGAAAACGGCTCTAATGATTTCGACGAAATTTTGTATTTTATCGTTTTCGTGCGCGAGAATACCATTGGGCTTGGTAGCATGTTCAAGAAAATTTGATTAGTGGGTCATTTTGGGTCACAATGGGTCAGGATAAAGCTAAATGAACCTAAAATAGGCCCAAAACATTTTGACAAAATTCTGTAATATACCGTTTCCGGGCCTGAGATTACCATTGGGCTAAGTCACATGTTCGAAAAAAATCGATTAGTGGGTCATTTTTAGGTCACTGTGGGCCAAGCTATTTGTATCTAAAAAAACGACTCAGACGATTTTGTCAAAATTTTGTATTATACAGTTTCTGGGCAGGATAAGACCATTGGGCTAAGTCAGATGTTCGGAAAAATTCGATTAGTGGTGTGAGATGAAATCTCACATTTTTTTGCACCTATTCACCGGTCTGCATCTGTGACGGTGTCGCGGCCGTGCTTTTGTTTCTTTTCTTTTTTCTCCCGTCTCTCTCGCTGACAACCTTAGCGTAGTCTGTAAGTTGGCTTTCCCCCAGTGCTTGCATACGCACGCCATTCATTCATTATTCTTCCCTTCCTTTTTCTCTCCGTGTTCCATCCGAGGCTGTAAGTGTGCGCATGCTCAGTAGAAAACGGGCGCTTGCTATGATTTCAAACGAGTGACGTTTCGTTTCACGAACAAATTAGATTGCGTTACTTTTGGTTTCGCTTTCTCATTTGTTTTCCGAATACCGGTGGCTTTTGAATTTGATCAATTGTTTTAAACCTCTCGCTTAATTACTTTTACGGGCCCCGTAGCGATGTTTATATACTGTCTCCCTTAATTTTTTTTAGGCAGTTAAAGTTCTGACGGGATGTCCGAAACAACGATGTCGATATCTGGTTGTAGTTGTGCCATTTTTTATCAACGAAGTTTTTGTTCTTTGGTGTTCATATGTTCAGTTCATATGCGATATTCTCTCGGGAATTTTTTTAATCTAAGTGCTGGTATTTTCAAGAACAATTTACGGGTGATCAAAATTGAAAAATATTCATCTTCATCTAAAAATATACTTAAATAAAGATTGATTTAATCTCAAGAAAGTGTAGTTCCTGTCTCTTCCTCAACACTGCTTGTTTCAAGTAAGATCTTTTCAATTTTCTCCTTTTAAAATGACCTAAAAGATCTAAGTGTAGGGTTATTGTCTCCATTTCTAAAAGAAGAATTTTTTTACAACAAACTATTTCCAAAATACGATCACAACAATTTGTGAATATTCTAATATTCACGTCACAATTCCTGGTGCCGACTTTGGAGAAATTCTTGAAAAATGCACCCTGGAATTATGAGAGAGAGAAATACTTATTTAATTTAAAAAAAAAAAAATATGTTATAATGCTGTGATATTTTAATATTTTAGTCTGAAGCTGTTACTTTTTTTGAAGAGTTTATTTCAATATATTATTTTGTTGAACTTATGTTTGTATTTGGGGAACAAATTGCTCATTTTTATGTACTTTGAAGAGATTTTTTTTCTGTTCTGAGAAGTAAATGGTAGGAAATATCTCCTTTTATTTTTGCAGAGCATGATTTTTCTTTCGATTGTATGAAGTGATAGAAGATATTTTTGTTCTTAGTATGCAAATATTTTTACAATGACCTATAATTTTACATTGTTTGAAGGGGCATATGGCAAACATTAAGGCACAATTTATTAGAACTATTGATGTATTTATATATTGTTGAGATTAGTAATTTATTTGAATGCTGTTTGTTTGAATTATTGCATTATTTTTGAATTTTGTTGTATTTATTCACCATGACGTCAAAAATTAAACCTCTAAGAATAATAGTGACACCTTTTTCGGGTGATCCCGAACTTTTAGATTTTTTTGCTGAGCAAGTTAAAGCGACCATTTCTTATTCTAACTGGAGTAATGAACAGGCACTTATTTTCCTCAAATCTAAACTCTCTGATCAGGCATTAAAATTTTATGTTTCCTCTAATGCATGTAAAAAGGCAACTTCTCCTGAAGACTTGTTTGATATTTTTAGGAAACATTTTAAGACGGAGTCAGCTACCTCGATTGCTCTTAAATACAATAGTATAAAGTTTCTACCTTCAGAATCTATCCGGAATTTTGCTACAAGGTTAGATGATGTTGTTCGTAAACATTTTCCTCAGTTGCCTGATCCCTCCATTGAACAGATTCTAATATCAAAATTCACTGATCTCATCCCTAATAATTTAAAAGTTCACATTCTTACACAACACATAGATTCGTTTGACAAAATGATTGAAGTTGCTGCTTCATATCAAGAGATTCTTGATTCTGTTCAAGCACCTATAATTTCTAATTCGGTCCCACCTTCATACAGTATGTTACATAACTTACATGAACAACCTGAGGATTCTCTGTCTCATAATAGTCATTCTGCGGACTCATCGGAGGTGTGTAACAAACCTCACACAGCTACTTCAGATGATAACTCATCTTGCGATACAGAGTCCAGGCACAATTCTTCCAGAAACATAAGACTTAGTCATCATTTCAGACATTCGTATAAACGAATTATTTGCCAGTGGTGCACAAGACCTGGACATTCAGCAAACAGATGTTTCAAATTGAAAGCAAATTTAGCTTCCAAATCAAAACAAGCATCTTTTAAAAAACGGCATCACAACTCCTCAGATGATAAACCACATTCATCCGACTCTCGACATTCTTCCTCTAAAGTTTCGACCTCCCGTCAGAACTACTCAAATAAAAATCCTCATAGGTACTGACACGATTTGGGGAGAAGTGGGTGTGGAGCTGCTTCACCCCTGTGTCATTTTTCTCCACAGTATAACTCTCAAGCTGTCTCTTTCAATAATGTAAATTCTGATAAAGACCTTGCTGTTCCCGTTTTTCAATGTGAAAGAATATTCTATAATTCAAACATAACTCCTGAATGTTTTCAAGAGTTAACTCCAGACATAAATACTCAACTTCCGTCCTTTAATGATTTTTCTGCCTTAAGTCGTGACTTTACGCCTTTTCAAGTCCAGAATGATATTATTGTACCGCGGTCTCCATTGACTAAAATTAACTATCCGATTTCATCACAGAGACTTGTGAAATCAGTTGCTAGTCAAACAAATAAAGAAATTCCACTTTTTGCAAACTCTGCTATACAAACAACCTCATCTGAAAATGACATAATCTTTGTTGAGTCCATCGAATTTCTTCTCCATGCGGAAGTTGATCAACCTACCCTTCCAATTATTCAATTAACTATTAACAAGAATCCTGCAAATTTTCTTCTCGATTCAGGTGCAAGCATTTCTCTATTATCAAAATATTATTTTCAACGTATAAAACAGCATGTACATTATAGCAGAATTGCTTCAAATGTAAAAATTACCACGGTAAATTCTGCTGTTATTTGTTCTGGTTGTATAAACTTGTCATTTAAGATAGGGAAATTTTTCTACAAACATTCTTTTTTTCTCATTGATATTCCTGAAGATTCTAAGTTTGTTGGTATCCTTGGCTTTGATTTTTTGAAATCTCATAGAGTTGTTATTGATCTACATAATAGCCAAATTAAGATAAATAATAACCTACTTGACATCTTAGACTCTGTTTCTGCTCAAGAGGTTGATCAAACACAGGATTTACAAGTCAACACTTTAACTCAAAAGAGGTCTCTACCTGAATCTTCCAATAAAAATGTATCAGTGTCTGTTAATTCTAATAATAAAGTACATAGTTCTCTTCCTTCAAATAATTCTTGTTATTCAAGAAAGAAAGTCGTCATTCCACCTGACAGTACTGTATATGTACCTGCGGTGTCTTCCTTTCATTCTTGTGATCAATTTTTGTTTGAACCAAAGGAGTATGAATTACCAGCTTGTGCATATCAATCCATAATTTCTGCAGAACTTAGCTCGAAATCTAAAAATGCTAAAAACCTCAGTAGTTACTTTTATATTCCTATCACTAATAATGCTGAAGAACCCATTCACATTAATAAAGATTCAGTTTTGGGAACAATTCACGAGATAGATGAAATTCAAGAAGATTTTGATACTCAAAATATTAGTTCTCCCCATGAAATTAATTTAATTCAAGCTTCTACTGACATTTTAAAGTTAAGAAAATCAGAGTTTAAACTTAGTAATTTTAGCCTAAATCATCTACTTCCATATCAGAAAACAGAATTACAAAATTTATTAACTAAATATGATACAGTGTTTTCTTCTTCCTTGAAATCTTTGGGTCAAACGGACAGAGTTATACCTCATATCCAGTTTATCTCAGATGTTCCTGTTAAGACCCTGCCCTTCCCTGTGCCACAATCTATACAAGAAGAGGCAAAACAGCAATTGGACACATTGGTTGATGCAGGAATTATTGAAAGAAGTATTTCCGAATGGGCATGTCCAATGCTTATGGTTAAAAAGAAAGCATCCTCTCCTAATGAAAAACCAAAATTTCGAATGGCACTTGATCTAAGATTAATTAATACCATGATTCGTAGTTCTTCTTACCCATTACCTAGAATTGATACTATTATTAACAATATTTCTAAATTTAAATACTTCACCACATTAGATTTTCCATCTGCATATCATCAGATAAATCTCCCAGAAGAATTTCGCAAGAAACTCTCTTTTACTACCGAATGGGGTACTTATAGTTTTTCTCGTTTAATGTTTGGACTCAGATCCGCAGCCTCTTCATTTCAAATGTTAATTGATGCAATAATCGAAGAAAGTAAATTACAAGGTGTTTATGCATATCAGGATGACATTATTGTTGCTGGTGATTCATTTCAAGAAATGATTCACAAATTAGATGTTTTATTTTCAATTTTACAGAAACATAACCTTACCTTGTCTCCTGCTAAATGCAAATTTCATCAAACAGCCATAGATTACCTTGGTTTTCATTTGCAGAATCATACTATCCAGCCAGTGTCTTCTAATATAACCAAAATTACATCTTTTCCAGCTCCAAAAATTAAGAAACACTTAAAAAGATTTATTGGTCTATGTGGTTTTTATCGCAGACTTATTCCCAAATATTCTAAACTTATGGATCCACTAATTAAACTTACCTCTCCAAAGGTTCCTTTTACATGGACGCCAGATCATAATAAAATTTTTACAGAAGTTCAAAACATTTTTTTCTCAAAACCTTTTCTCTCCTTGCCTGATTGGTCCAAACCATTTTACCTCAATACAGATGCAAGTGGTATAGCTATTTCCGGTGTCCTTCTACAAAAGCGAAATGGTCATCTACTACCTGTGAGTTATTTTAGTAAATCTTTATCTCCTTCAGAAAGAAAATATCCTGCTCTGAAGCTAGAATTGATGGCAATTGTGAAATCAATTAATGCATTTAAATTTTTTCTGTATAATAGACATTTTACGATTTTAAGTGACAGCAAACCTATTGAACATTATAAGTCTACTAGTTCACCAGTTGATCTGACTACGAGATGGTTGGTTGACCTTTACAATTATGATTTCACCTTTCAATATCTTAAAGGCGAGAGTAATGTGTTAGCAGATTATTTCTCTCGTGAAGATTTTACAAATAATTCTCAAGATCTTAACACTAACCCTGCTTTAATAAGAGATAAAAATATTCTTCCAGTCACTACAAAGTCACCAACTATTGAGTTGCATCACATAGATGATCAAAACCAACAATCTCAAGACCCAAAAATGGAAATTTCTGAGTCCACATTCCTCTGTGAACAGCGTAAGGATCCTAAAATAATGAAAATAATTGACTCCATAACTTCAGATAAACCTAATCCTAAGTTCAAAAATTATTTTATTCATCCTGATACAGGTTTACTTATGATAAAACGTAAATTCTTACAACCTGAAAATTCACCACATATTAAAATTATTGTGCCTCATATTTTAAAGTCAAAAATCTTGCATATTTGCCATATGCCTCACTTCGGTATTGGAAATACTTATAGAAGACTACTCAAAAAATTTTACTGGTCAGGAATTTATAAAGATACAAAAAATTTTGTTCTGTCCTGTGAGTTATGCGTTAGACATAAACCACGAAGAATACCTGCAGCACCATTACAAGAGATGTTTATCCCTTCTAAACCTGGTGAGCTCGTCTCAATGGATTTCCTAGGCCCTTTTTCGAATAAATTTTATGTGCTGACATTCCTGGATCATTTCTCAAAACATATAGAGTTATACCCGATCAAGATTGCTACTGCTCAGTCTGTTGTTAAATCCCTGACCAACTACATCACCACCTATGGTCGTCCGGCTTCTTTAATGTCTGATCTGGGCCCTCAATTTAATTCACAAGTATTTGATAATTTTACGGAGAGCCTCAAGATCAGTATTGTTCATTCATCCTCTGGGCATCCTCAAACGCAAGGATCATCAGAGAGAATAAATACCAGCATTAAGTCATCAATTGCTACATTAGCTCACGAGGGATATAATTTTCAACAGTCCCTAATGATACATAAAAGCCTATATAACGACACAATACATTCTTCAACTGGATACTCACCATCTTTTCTGCATTTTGGCAGATCTATATCCAATATTTTTGATCTTTTCGATTATCCTGATCTGGAAGCGTTATCATATCCGTACGATTACTATCAGCATATGTCAACAATGAAACATGTGTACCAGACAGTTTATGGAAACATGAAAGAGGCTCAACAGTTACGTAATCAACGTCAACATAAACGTGCTCATCTACGAAAGTTCCAGTGTGGTGATATTGTTTACATTAGAACTAATGATGCATTTAAGCCAAGAAACATTGGTCCTTATGTTGTGATAAATGTAATTTCAGATGTGCTTCTTTCTGTTAGGGTTTTAGAAGATGAACTGGACAAGCCTTTCACAATAAATATTAATAGAGTAATACCTGTACAGAAACGCCAACAACACTTAGTGTTGCAAAGTCCTCATCAGATTACACCTCTACCCCACAGCTATAATTTACGAAAAAGACATTAATATTTGCATTTAAATATGTATTTTCATAAATATTAATAGTTAATTTTTTTTGTATTTATTTTTAGGTTTATGAGTAGTTGCACCTGACAATGTGATGATGTTAAGGCAATAGTTTGTTCACCTAGTATTCTAAGTTCTAGTAAATTTCATTTAATTTTAGCAAAAACATGATGGTAATATCTGTTCTAGGTTATCTGTCTATTCCTTTTTATTTTTTGGTACCATGTTTCTCATTTATAAATTGACATGATCAAGCTTATTACATAGAAATGTATAATGATTTTGATAGTATATTTTTAATTTTTTTTCTTTTTTGGAGATCTCCACTTTTTTTTTAGGTAGATTTCGTAAGAAATACTACCTATTGCAGTCGTTACCATGGTGCGACTTTTGAAAAATTCCTTCATAACTTTTCATTACATGACCCCAGGAACCCAAAACCACCCCCACCTAAAAAGTTTATATATATATATATATATATATATATATGTATGTATGTATGTATGTACTAAATTTTGTCCGCACGATAAAAGTCGCAATTATGCACAATGCACGGAACGTCTTCAAACTCGCCAACAACTTTAAGATAGCTAATTTCTCGGCGGGGATTGAAAATGAGCAAAATCGGTCCAAGGGAATGGGAATGGGGAAGATTTAAAATTTTGAATACCGTCTTAACATGATTCTGATAAAACCAGCTTTTACACAACAATGGCAGGAAAAAATAAATATTTTTCTTTATAGCTGTTGCCAACAATTAAAAAAAAGCAATAAAATTCTCACCACAACAATTGCTTTTCTAATGCAGTGTTTTCACGTGAAAAATTAAATTAGATAAACAGTTTGACGAATTGAAAACAAATTGAATATTACGTCATAAGTTTCTAGAGCAAGATTTCTGCATGAAAATTCAAAATGAAATAAATAGTTTGACGAATTAAAAAAAACAACAAAATATTGCGTCATATTGAAAATATAATGGACCACAGCAGGTGAATATGTAACGTCATTGAGTTTGAAGAAACATATTAAAACGTGATAAAAACCCGAGTATGGAAATATTAACATATTTTAACACTTTGAGGTTCTCTGAATTTGATTTAGCCATTTTTAAACCTATTCCATATACATGCGTGCGTGTATATCAGAATTTTCACAAAATGTTTAGCTCCCTAGAGCTCATTCTTAGCGAAGGAACTGGGTTTATCTTTAATCTTGATTTAAGTTTTGTTGGTGAATTTAGTACTTAACTTCGAAATCTACCTCCGCCTGTAGGCCCGAGCCGGCAGGGATTTTTTCATACAGCAATATATATATATATATGTACCATACCTAGGTTGATGAATTTTGAGTAATTATGTTAAATATTTTTGTTGAAGAGTAATTTATTGATGTTGACTTTTTTTATTTTAGAGGTTATACGTGTTGTTTACTGTTGTTGATATTATTTTGATATACATTTTATCTAATATGTTAATGGTAGTGAGTAGCTATATAAATATCTTCAATGAGTAAACAAATTATACTAGTACTCTTGATTTATGAGATACTTTGATTGATGAAAACTTGAATAGCTGAAGATGTAAGTTATTCTATAATATTCTTGGTCGACCAATTTTACTTATTATAGTTGCAACTGTTATTTTATATTATTCGAATAATACATGTTTCATGATATCTCTTGACAGCAAAGTTGTTTGCTTTTTTTTTGGTGAAATATTAATGTTTAATATTTTTTTGATATGAGATCTTTTTAAAGATATACTACGTGCACAATTATTTTTATGGCATGCCACATGTAAATAATTGGAATACTCATTCTAAATGTACATATTTATATTGTATATACTACATTGATGTAACATTTATGTATTCCTTTTCCTTCTCTTTTTCCTTTTTGATCACCACGTTTTATTTGTAGGGCTTGTTAATTGGGCTTTCAAAATTTTGATTTCCCCATCCTGATGCAAAAGGTCACCTTTTTACATCTGTCTGGCACATCAAAATTTTATTCGACGTTGGGGGGTATTGTGAGATGAAATCTCACATTTTTTTGCACCTATTCACCGGTCTGCATCTGTGACGGTGTCGCGGCCGTGCTTTTGTTTCTTTTCTTTTTTCTCCCGTCTCTCTCGCTGACAACCTTAGCGTAGTCTGTAAGTTGGCTTTCCCCCAGTGCTTGCATACGCACGCCATTCATTCATTATTCTTCCCTTCCTTTTTCTCTCCGTGTTCCATCCGAGGCTGTAAGTGTGCGCATGCTCAGTAGAAAACGGGCGCTTGCTATGATTTCAAACGAGTGACGTTTCGTTTCACGAACAAATTAGATTGCGTTACTTTTGGTTTCGCTTTCTCATTTGTTTTCCGAATACCGGTGGCTTTTGAATTTGATCAATTGTTTTAAACCTCTCGCTTAATTACTTTTACGGGCCCCGTAGCGATGTTTATATACTGTCTCCCTTAATTTTTTTTAGGCAGTTAAAGTTCTGACGGGATGTCCGAAACAACGATGTCGATATCTGGTTGTAGTTGTGCCATTTTTTATCAACGAAGTTTTTGTTCTTTGGTGTTCATATGTTCAGTTCATATGCGATATTCTCTCGGGAATTTTTTTAATCTAAGTGCTGGTATTTTCAAGAACAATTTACGGGTGATCAAAATTGAAAAATATTCATCTTCATCTAAAAATATACTTAAATAAAGATTGATTTAATCTCAAGAAAGTGTAGTTCCTGTCTCTTCCTCAACACTGCTTGTTTCAAGTAAGATCTTTTCAATTTTCTCCTTTTAAAATGACCTAAAAGATCTAAGTGTAGGGTTATTGTCTCCATTTCTAAAAGAAGAATTTTTTTACAACAAACTATTTCCAAAATACGATCACAACAATTTGTGAATATTCTAATATTCACGTCACAAGTGGGTCATTGTGGGTCAAGCTAATTGTATCTTAAAAAAAGGCTCAAACGATTTTGACAAAATTTCTTATTACACCGTTTCTTAACACGAGAAGACCATTGGGATAGGTCAGATGTTTGATAAATTTACATTAGTTGGTCCTTTTTGGGTTACCGTGGGTCAAGCTAATTTTATCTATAAAATGACTTTAGCTATTTTGACTAAATTTTGTATTCTATTGTTTTCGGGTTCGAGAAGAGCATTGGTTAGGTCGTCTGTTCGAAGAATTTCAGTCAGTGGGTCCCTATAGTTTAGGATCATGCAAATTTCATCTAAACAGCAAGAATTATACAGTGAGAATGAAATATGGAATTGAACACAAGGCTAATTTTGACCGAGCTTAGCTCGGTCATGCCCGCTAGTTTTATATAAATGCCGAAAGTGAACATTAGATATAACATATAAATATTTTCACAAATATGTGTAAAATACATAGAATTCATGTAAAGGCGTTTTTCGGGGCGGAGCTACTCAAATTTGACATTTCATACATTCAACATTTTTTATTCTTATTTGAATAATACTAGTACTAGTATGTATTACTGTAACTATGGATATATTATTGAGATAAAACATTGAAAATTGTTTTTCACTGCATTTTTTTGTTTTATATGAACAATAAACAGGTTTTTTTTTTTTTTTTCTAAATGTTCATGGTTCTCTTCTTTCACTTTCTAATGCCTGATATTTGTTGTAGTATCATAAATTATACAAATCTTGTGATGTTGGGAAATGTAAATTCAGAGTCTTTACATATTTGAAAACATTTTTGGGTTTTAAAGTTGTTCTAATTATAATACTTTTTTTTATAATGAATTATTTTAGATAATATTTACCATATGGTGCAAAGTTACCCCAAATGGCTGGGTAACTTTGAACCAGGCTAAAAATTCATTTTTTATTGCTTTTATCCTTATTATTCCTTAATTTATGATAGTCAAACAATAATTTAGGATCATTTCTTCTCTTTTATGCCCCTAGTTGCAACAATATTCTTAAAATAAGAGTGTGGCATATGAAAATAGAGAAAATGCGGATCAAAGTTACCCTGAATGACTGTAATCTATATCTACCCTATATTATATAAAATCCTTATGAAACAACTGATTATGTTTCATGGCTATTTCTCCTAAAATATGGAAGGTTTGGCGGTGAAATTAACACCAATTATCCATATTGATACACAGGTGTCAAAACTGCTATTAGAATTTTAAAATTTGAATCAGTTTTCGAGATATTAATTTTTTTTTCTAATTTTAATGACATTTCTCTAATGACGGCAACTCAATTACTCCATTTTTGTGGAAAAAAGGGGAGAACAGGGAAAAATTATAGTGATTATTATATTTCTTCTTAAACTTAAATTTACACTATGTGCAAAACTACTTAAAAGATGACAATATTCAAAAATATGCTAAATTACTTTAATACCTACTTAGTACTTTCAACCATAAAAAAAAAAAAAATAAAAAAAAATATGGTCTTTGTCAGAGGAATAATTATTCCTCTGACGAAGACCATGTTTTTACGGTTAAAAGTACTAAGGTATTAAAGTAATTTAGCATCTTTTTGAATATTGTCGTCTTTTAAGTAGTTTTACACATAGTGTAAATTTAAGTTTAACATTTAAAGATGAATTAAGCATTTCTATTTATTTATTTACTGATATTTCTTCTTTTTCGTAATTTTCAAATTGAAAGTCTTTTATTTCAATCGATAATGAAACAATATTGTGATTAAATTATGTTTTTCAGGAAAATTTTAAAAAATAAAAATTAGATTTGTTTTTTGTCATCATTTTCAAATTGAAATTGAAAAGTGAAATTATGAATAACAGAAAGAAAATTTAAAAATAAGAAGTAAATGGTCATGTGTTAAATCCAGAAAGTAGGGAAAGTTATGTCAAAATATTTATATTTAAAAAATACAAAAAATTTGTTTAATGCATTACATCACTTGATGTGGTGTAAATATAGGTAAATGTATACACAAAATACTTTCATTTTATTTTGTACTAATTACTATTCGATAAATACATTTTAGAAAATTCGGATATTCTTATTAATTAATATAAACAATATACATTGAGAAATATACATGATGGTGTATTAAAAAAAAAAAAAAAAAGAATTCATGAATAAGCTATATCTGTTCCTGAAAATATCTAAAACTTGATCAAAAGATAAAATATAAGCTTAAAAATTTCAAAACACAATGCTTTTCAATACCGTGGTTCTGAAAACTATTCTCAAGCAGGCTGAGTTTTTTAAACTCAAACCTAAAGGAAGGATATTGTCCAAAGCACCATTATAAAAGTCAGAAAGATAACGACATATTAACCTAACCATTTTATACAAGCTGATTTTCAAAAGTGTAATTGACCTTACTAATCAATTCCGAAAACAGCCATCAGTTGTTACGACAGTGATGGATGATCCCATGGTAACCGAAAAATACCCCATTCAAACGAAAAAGCATGGCTACTACAGAAGATAGCCGCCTTTATAGTGATATTATTATTAAATCTTCCATAACTTGGTAATGTTTTTTAAAGAAGGCCCATTACTATGTTTTTAGAGGCTGCAAAGACTGAATGGGGGTTGGCGGGCACAGTGTTGCCAGTGGGCTACTTTTTTAAAATTCAGATTTCTTGTTTGGCACCACTTTTTTGAAACGGTAAAATTCCCTTTGTCTTCGCCTTAATTATTATGTCATTAAATAAGTCTCATTTTACCATTGCAAAAAAGTGATGCCAATCAATAATCTGGATTAAAAAAAGTAGCCCATCTGGCAACACTAGGCAGGCATAGCTCGCAGGGTACAGAGCCACCTAGTACATAGGGTGACCTAGCCAGAAGTTGATCAAATTTTTGAAATATTGCGCTATTTCAGGCTGAAATGAGTTTTATACGTAGCACTAGACATAATATTTTTGTTTGAATGCAGGTGCACCTGTTGTCACATTCAGTGGCGTGGCGTCCGGTCATCGCTGGATGCGGCGATGACCAAGCAATATTTTAAAACTCTTAATAAGCTTTTAAAACCCTACGATCCAGTTTTAGCAGAACATTTGGAGTTCATGTATAAGTGAAGGTAAGATTTAAAGTTTCTTTTTTGAACATTCAACCATTGAATTTTAGAGTTAATAATTTTTCACCACAAACTTAAATAATTGCGATGACCACCGAAAATTTTCACGCCACGCCACTGGTCACATTGTTGTCAGCTGTCTGCTGTAGGACAAGCCATTTTATGAAATTTTTTATTAGAAATAATAAATATTTAGTTTTTGATTAGTTGGAGACAATTGCGGTAAGTTAAAATAATGCACTTCTATCTTGCTTATTTCAAATAAAATTTTATAAGAATTATTGTTAATCCCAGCCCAAGGATGATATTTTAAAGATTAACTTTTAGATTTTCAATGGATTTCTTTTGCCTGATCAACCACTGGAAAAATGGCAATTAAAAGACTTAATTTATAATTTTGTTGCTATTTAATTTCAGAGGATTTCATTTTTGTCCATTATAGGACATTCATTAACAGTTGTAGCAATCATGTTATTTTACTTCTAAAACTTAAAAGAAAGGAAACACAATAAAAACCCGGTAGCACAGACTTTATTTGATCAACTACAGGCTGGATCACCCTACTAGTGGCCAAAATTGTGTAAACCTTTAAGGAAAAATGCTTTTTTGAAGTCTGATGGCTCTTAACACGTTTTTCTTAGTAATACCACTCGAAAGAACATTTATAATCAAACTTATCATGCAATAATTTTGCAACTGGTTTGTTCAATTTGGATGGTCAACTGGTTTGTTCAATTATCATAATTTTAACAAAAGTTATAGCCAAATGATCAGAAAAAAAGGAGTAAAACCTGGTTAGGTTGATGTGAAGTATTTAACTTTCCCTTGAATTTAGCTAAAGCATAAGGGTATTTGGAATGACACATATTTCATTGTGCTAATCAAACCTAGGGTAGGATTTCAGAAAATTGATGCCGTATTTTGATACTGATAGGAACACTTTTATCACTATGCTTCAGGATTGCTATCAAGTTGCTAAAGTTCTGGGTGTCCTTTCAATTTTTGTCATAAAGAGTTTATTAGTTACCCAGAAAGCAGCGTTAATAGACCGGGAGCCGGATGCACAGACCTTCACCTCATGGAGTTGAAGGATGAAATTCCAGAATTAGTGAAAACTTGATTTGCATATTAAATCGCAACTGGTCTGCCAAATCATAACTTGGTGGAAAACACCTGAAAACCCGATTTTAGTGGTTGACTCGTATGTTTACCCTTGTGTTTTCCTGCTCCCACCCCTTCACCTTTTCGTACCTTTGGGTGTAGGAAAACACAATGGTAAACCCACTGATCAGCCACTAAAATCGGGTCTGCAGATGGTTTCCTCCAAGATATGATTTGGTAGACCACTTGCATTTTAGTGTGCTAATCGAGTTCTGTCTAATCCTGAAATTTCAATCGTCAACTCAATGAGGTGATGATCTGTGCAGCTTCCTCCCGGTTTATAAATAATATACATGCAGAGTAATATTGTTAAGTGCAGAATGCTACAATTATGAAGAACTTTAAAATTGGAAGAAAATTAACCAAGAAATGTCTAAGTGATGCAAAACAAGACTGGTAAAGGAAGGAAAAGATGCAATTGCTGGTAGAGGAATGGTGGCTGCACAAACCATCACATCATGGAGTTCATGGCTGAAATTCCAGGATTAGATAGAATTTGATTGGCATATTAAAATGAAACTGGTCTGCCAACTGCCAAGTCATAACTACCTTGATGGAAACCACTAGAAGACCCAATTTTAGTGGTTGATTAGTAGGTTTCCAGTCCACTGAGTTTTTCAATGAAATTCCTGTATCCTTTTATCCCTTTCCATACTAATATGCTACCTCACACAGGAATTTCATTGGTTTAGAAAGGTTCTTACGTTAAGATGACAGGAAACAATCATCTCAGTGTATGCAAAATGAAATGGTGCACTGCAATGTGGAATTGAATCAAAGTACAGCTCAGTGCACACTGTAATATTTTTATCTGAATGCTAGAATTCCATGGAAAAAGAAAAAAACACTTAAAATAAAATGGTCCCACTATTTCTCTGTCCGGTTAACATGCATCACTTTAATCTTTTCAACCTTTGTTTGACTGATTAAAATGTTTTTTCTTTTCTTTTTATGGAATTCTAGCCTTTAAACCAAAATATTCCTCTTCGCACAGAACTGTACTTTGATTCAAGTCGACATTGCAGTGTGCCATGTCATTTGAATACACTGAGATGACTTTTTTCTGTCACCTAAACACAGGCATATTTCTCTTCTACTGCCAATTGCTTTCCTGCCTTTACTGGTTTTTCTGTGATACATACACATGCCTTGGTTTATTTTCTTCTAATTTTATTTCACATTTCTTTATAACTGGTAGCCTTTTGCAGTTAACAATATTATTACACAGGGTTAGCAAAAATGAATGGTCGGATTTTAAAAATTTATAGTTTCAAAACTATTACACATATTGTAATCACTTAAGTGATATATGAAAATAAAGTTTTTTTCAGTTACAAATGTTCGATGTGCGAACCTTTTGTAATACGAAAAACAGCTAATCTGTAATCAAGTTCCACTCATTTGTCAGTTTTGCACAGTCACTAAATCTTAAGTCTGCTAGTCACTCAGCTTCTGAATTCCCTTCAGTAATGTTAAGTCTATGGGCATTTGATGCATTCTTATATTTAAAATATTTCTTCAGGGAATTAATATTTTTAACTTCTTTTTTCAGTGTTCTCATTTTAAACGATGTCACTTTTTTTCTTAGTTGTCAAAATATTTCTAAAATCTATGCTCAATTTAATATTTTATGTTTTAAAAACTGACGAAATGGAAGTAAAATTTTAACACTTCATATAAAATTAAGCATAAAATTTAGAAATATTTTGAAAACTAAGAGAAAAAACAGAGACATCCTATAAGAAGAGAACAAAGACAAAAGAAGTTAAAAATATTAATTTCCTGAGGAGATATTTTGAACATAAAAATGCATCAAACGCCCATAGACTTAACATTACCAAGGGGAATTCGGAAACTGAGTGACTAGCAGCACTGATGCATTTAAAACACTAAATAATACATTGCTGCATTATTTAGTTAGAATGAACAAAATGTTAAATTTTTCTTAAAGATCCACTAAATTCTTGCAAAATTTCAGTATTATTTCAAAAAATTTTAAACAATTTTTTTGCTTTTAGAAATTTAAAATTTTATTTAAACGTCCACTAAATTTTTGAAATTTCAGAATTTAAAAATATTTGTATTTTTTATTTTTATTTAAATAATTTTACTTGAATATTTTTAATTTGATAAAAAAAAATTTCTATAATTATTTTAAAATTAAATCTATGGTGCTGCCATTTATGTAAGGATTTGATAATTTGATTTATTAATTTAAGGATAAAGTGTTTTTAAAGAGATAAACTTTCTGTGCGATCTGCGATCACACTTACCCACTTATTTTAAACTAAGTTCATGTACTTAATTATTAATACAATAACTTCATTGTAAACATTTTAAGACTGAAAGTTATGCGGCCTTAATTTCAGATAAGTAAAACTCATCTGCTGGTGAAACTGACATCATTAACTTGCATTTTTCTTTATAAAACTAATCGATTGAGGCTAAGATTAACACCTTTGTTTCCAAGTATCATTTTTTTTCCCACATAAGTTTTTTGTGAATGGCAACTATATATATAAAAATAATAATTTGAAGTCTTTATTTCGGTCCTTCAGTAAAATGAAAAATGTTTTCTAAATAGTTATGCTGTAATAAAACATAATTTTCATACGAACATAAAAAATATTTATTTGTATAAAGTGTGAAAATAAATAGAAAATAATACTTATGTCAGAACATAGATCTAGGCTTCCGTGAAAAATTACACTTTTGTCTACACAATAGCACCCAAAATATCAGTCATAATGACACCTAAATTGGACTGGAAGTCGACAGTGCTAATATCTTGCCAGGGATTGAAAATCAAAAACATTTGTCAATCCAAACATCCCTAAAACGGCATTGTCCCAAAAATAATATAGAAATAAGACACATGATTTTCTTTTCTTATCTTTTATTCAAATAAATATTTTTATTACTCACGTTCATGCAACAACTATCAGGGATCTGTTTAGAAAAAATGTGGATCCTTTAAAGCACCCCCTCACAAATCTTTTAACCTTAAGAAAACATTTTGTCTTAAAACAGCACCCTTCCACAAAACTTTTTTCATTAAAACAGGAACCTTCACAAATGTCTCTGTTTTAAATACAGACTTTTCATAAAGCTTTTCCATCTCCAAACTGAACTTTTCAGAAATTTAATCATTTTAAAATAAAATCTTATTTTCATAAAACAGCTGAAGCTGCCAAATAACCTATTACTTAGTTTTTACACAGACATACAGGATCTTATTAATAATAAACAAGAACCTGCATATAATGTTAATTTCAAACTCATAAAATTATGAATTTTTCAAAAATATAAAAACCTTTTCACAAAACAGGAGCCTGTGAGGAAAATCAATTCAGAACCCTAATTATGTTTCATCACAATATGACCTCATTCAGATGTATAGGGTGTACGAATCAAAAATAAAATCCCTAAACAAAATCATAAGACGAAAAATTATATCATCATTATATCATTTAAAGTTCATATTGTATATTTTAAAGTCCCTAATTAAAAACTTCCATTAAAAAAAATATTTCTTACATAGAATTTTGTGCGCTATTTAAAGAATACAGCATCCGAAAGTTTAAAGTCTGGTGACAATTTTTTTCTGTTGATGCTATGATGCACCTGCTATTGTTGCAAGCAGACAAAGGGAAACATGGCGGCACTGCTGATGGCATATGGTGTTTGCTATGAAGGTGTTACATCACACAATTTCCTCAAATGGATAATTTTTCTGATGAGGCAACATTTCATGTCACTAACAAAGTTAATAAACACAATTGCAGAATTTGGCACTCAGAAAATTCCCATGCAGTACAGAAAGCAGGAAGAAACAACCCAAAAGTCAATGTGTGGTGCGTACTAAAGGAATACATGTGGAAGTGCACTGATTTTTTATTGAAAATTTTGTGAGTACTGTAATCTATTTTTACATTTTTCTCATGCTTTCTAACTTTTAATTAGCAATGTCTCAAAATCAGGGACATTTGATTCGGACACCCTGTATTCCTATAGGATTTTTGAGCTAACACCATTTTGGAATGTTTTGGGTTGACGAATGTTTTTTATTTTCAATACTTGGCAAGATTTTGGCACAATTGGCCGCCAATACGACTACTATTTTAGACGCTATCGTGTAGACAAAATGTAATTTTTAATGTGAAGCCAGAGCTATGCTTTGACATTAAATAAATAAACAAGGTTTGCTCATTTAATAGTATAAGTTTAATAGTTATAAGTGGGGAAACAGTAAGTCCCACTTTTTATTTAAAAAAGAACAAAACTGATTTTAACAAACTAGTCTTAATGTGCTTTATCTTTAGTGTCATAGAATAATAATTTAAATTTCCTGTAGTCTAATAAAATGAAAACTTATTAATACAGTAAAAAAATGTTTATTTCAAACTTGTCAGAATTACAAATCAGTATTTTAAAATGGCAACACACTTTAAAAATATCATGACACTTAAATTACTGAGATCAAATACATCACCAGCATAAACAAATACATTAAACAAAACACAAAACATCAGAATAAACTTAATACTGGATTTAAAAAAAATGAATTAAAGGAAGGTTTAAAAAATATATTTATAAACTTAATTTACTTAAGACTGTAACTTCAAACATAGTATATTTCTAGCATTCACAAAAAAAAAAAAGGGGGGGGGGGGCAAATAACGTGATGTTCAATTTTTCAACTTATTATTTTTTTTTTCTATAAATAAGTACATCTAAATACATATAAATTTTGTTGCTTAAAAGATTCGAAAAACTTGAACATAATTCATTCATATATAATACATATATATCCACAGGGTGTTAAATTACTTAGAGAGCCTTTTAACTATGACACAAAAATGTTAATTTTCTCCTGCACATTCTTATAAGTTTATATATATATATATATAAACAAAAAATGAAATAAAAAATCAATACCACTTATTCAAAGTCAAAAATATATAAATTTGAAACTGTATGATGCCTTAATTAGTTAAATTTTGGATACATATATATATATATAAAAAAAAGATAGTTGAAAACAAAAACTGCCATGAAAGGTTAATGTTGCATTCTTAATAATTACGAAAGTATATACAAAAATATTCATTAGGTTTCATTCTATAAATCTATATAGTATGTATTCAATCTGCCCTCCGTATCTAAATTTTTGAATAATCTAGGAAAGAAACATGCCAATATGAAAGAAACTCTATAATTTAAATTTTTAATATTAGCAATGATTTTTTAAGCATAGTTACTGCATTTATGAAATATCTGTCATTACACAAATATGTGTACATGTGTAACATTGATATATTATACTTTTATGATTTCAACTCATATGTAGCAAGAGTAATGAATAACACGACTTCACAATAAAGAACAGTTATGAGAGGGGACATAGACCTGAAAGCATTATTTGGAGTTGTGATAATTCTACGTAAACTGAAAACAAAGTAAAATAAATCATTTTAATACAGCCTGCTAGCATTTTACTTAGAAAGAATTAGAAGAATGATATAGGTTAACATATTGTAATACAGTAGAGCGCCGATTATCGGAACTCCAATTAACCGAACTTCCAATTATCCGAACAGCCTATTTTTCTCAAAAATATCTTTTAACCGAACTTCCAGTTATCTAAACAGCCTATTTTTTCCAAAATTTTTTTTAACTGAACTCCCAATTATCCATTGGCTTGGAATAAAATTTTAAATAAAGAAAAACCTGATAGTGGATCAGAAACTGAAAAATGTAAAACAATAAAGGGGATGGGAAGAATCTTAAGCTATGAAGAAAATGAAATTAAAGAGTGGTTAGAGAGTGAAGTACATGGCCCTGGATATCAGATTTTAAATGATGATGAGATTGTCGATGAGATTCAAGATGAAAAAGAAATTGAAGAAAATGAAAACGAATGCTCCGAAAATGACCCAGATCCATTACCTAACGAAGTCTTTGAATGTTTACAAACAGCTATGAAATGGCTTGAATGACAGAAGAACGCTGATTCTATTCAACTAACGTATTTAAGAAGAATTAAAGATATGACAGCATTGAAAAGAATGTTTTCTTTGAAGCAAGCAACAATCGAAAGCTTTTTTTCCTTAAATTGTAATATCTGAAGTTCAGAAAATGATAAAAAGAAAATTTTAAATGATAAAAAAGTAAACAAAAAAAAAAAAAAAATTAAAAAGGCAAAATATATATAAATATATATATATATATATATAAAACAATTTTTAAACACGCCAGCACTGACTTGTGCTGGCAGTCCTGAGCCTGGATGAAGTGTGAAGGTTTTAGTATAGCCAGAAACATCTCTTAAAATGTCTGTCCATTTATCTGAACTAGGGTCGGTCCCGACTTGTTCGCATAATCGGCGCTCTACTGTATCTACCAGGGAAAAGAGATTCAATACCTTGACTCAAGGCTCCTTGAGCTGAGTATTTTTGTCATTTTGAACAAGAAAAATATTTTAGTTGAATTCAGAAATATTAAACATGCTTATTTTTTCTGACTGGCATTAGTTCTGGCATAAAGTTACTAAAAATGTACCGGTAGCCCTCAATTAGTGCAAGCAATATTACTGCACTAATCAAAACATAAACAAATGGGAAAACTACAATAGACACAAAGCCAATTTTCTTAAAACTAAGCATATACATAAATAAACTGTATAATATGCATCAAGGATCAATGTCTATCAAATGTTATTGGGTAAATTCTAATTTTCGAAAAAACTTTCTGAGTTCTTTTATTATTATTACCTTTTCAGGAAAGAAAAAAGAGCCAATCTAATCCAGGGATAAAGACTCCACGAGCCACCATACATGTATTCACATAAGGGAGAAATTTAGAAGATATAAATAATATTTATTAAATTCATAATTTTTAAATTAAATAATTTCAATTACAATTTTTAATTAATTTCATTTTAAAATTGGAATTTAATTAATAATTATGTAATATTTGTGATTTCTATGTATAGTACTATTTAAATAATAATATATACATGTAATTGTATTCTTGTTTTATGAGCTATAGAAGCAAATAATTAGAAGTAATTTTCCCCATCAAATAAGATAGATATATTGCATATGGTGCATTCCTTTATTTTTTTGCATAGAATGTTTCCCTGAGAGGCTTATATCAACCACGAACCTTCAAATAAACTGTTTTAGATCAGAAAAAATTATACATTTGTAGTTTTGAGCAGTGTATTTTTCCATTCCTATTCCACAAAAAATAAAGATTTAAACTTTAAAAGTTCTGAAAAAATATTATTCTGATAAAATTGTATAAAATTAGAATAGCAGTGATGTCTTGTTGTCCAGGGTTCCAGAAAATTTTTCACCAACTCCCCCCCCCCCCCCCACCCACATTGCCACTGATTTTCATCGTATTTCATTATTCTTATTAACAAGCTCTCTCTCTTTTTTTTCAAGTTCAATAAAATCTTCATCAACATTCTGTGCTTTGTACAGTAATCAAAATTAACTGAGGGAGAATCTGAAAAAAAAAAAAAAACCTCCTTTTCGTTTTAACTGGTCAATAAAATATTTTAAGTTAATGATAATAATTTTTTTAAAAGTATAAAATAAACACTCAAGTAAAATGTAAAAATTCTGAAAGTGCATTTTTCTTACTCGTCAAAAATTTTCTTTTTATATAAAACTGATTTAACTATAAGAATATGGAGGAGAATACCATAAGAATACACAAGAATGGGGACATTCTTTTTTTTTTTTATGTCTATAATTATTATCATAATTCTTAATAAATATTGATTCTGACACAAGAGGCCAAATGTTTTTCTTTAGAATGCTATTTTTAGATACTAAATTTAAAAATCTTATGATGAATTCATATTTTCAATCTACTAACTATGGAATCTCACAGTTTAAAAGAAATATTTTATCTACCATCTAAGAAAATGACTGGATGTCTAATTTAAGATTCACAAGGTTAAAATTTAGTTCAATGATAATTAATACATAATCAGCACAACATCAAATTCTAGTAGTACCATTCTTATTTTTTTTAACAAATAAAGCCAAGGTTGTTTATTATTAAAAACATTTAAGAATACAATACACTAGTTAAAAGTCTTGACAGTACAAATGATTACAAAACAATTCATGCATGATTTTACTTTGTATTTAATTTCTATTTCAATGCCTTATTTTACTATTATCTACGACTTTTTTAGAAAAAAGATTTATATTTATTTAATCCTTACTTTAAGCATTTTAGAACAAATGTTAAAAGGACATAGGATAAAAAAACTTTTAAAGCAAACAATTATATCAGTAATTTAGTTACATAAAATGATTATTATATAGATTATAACAATTTTAACTTAAAAAAAGTATGCAATACAGTTTAACATTAGTTGGAAGTCAGTATTGAAATAATAATAATAAAAATATTGCAGTTGTACACACATATAGTCTGACATAAAAAAAAAATAGTTTGTAATAATAATTACAATAATAATTCATAATTGGAAGATTATATAAAAAAATAAAAAGAGAGAAAAAGAAAGGCTATAAAAATTGAAAGACTGATGAAACTGAAAACTAAAATGAAAAATGACTGAAACACATAAAATAAAACAATCCTAAAACTCCACACCCTAAAAAAAGAGAAAAAAAAAATGTGTGTGCTTAAAGCCATATGGCACCAAAGTGAAAATTTCTATGGCGATCACAATTGATTGAAAGTAATATACATATATTATATGAAGCATGCTAATTCCCTTTTCATAACAATTCATCGTCGAATTGGCTATATTGATTCATCTTCAATTTTCCAGTCAGTAAAAGGCAATATTCAAATATTTATAGATACATGTGTTCATATAAATTATGTACTTCAATACACACACTCATAATATTAAATTATATTCAAAAACATAATTATATATTTTTGTATGTAAAGTATAATTATTAAAAAAGATATAATCAAAATTATAATTCATATATGATTGAATGTTTGCCACGAAAATTCCCCCCTGGTAATAACAACGTTGTTAATTTTGCCCCAAATAACAGCAACTTAAATGTGTCACTTTGACATGGATCCCGATTATGAAATTTTTTTTAGGTAGGGTCAAAATCGGATTTGAATGAGAATTTTGGCAAATTAGCCAGTTATCAGCATTTAGGACATGTTTGAGGCAACTTATTTTTGTGGCCAAATATTGCCATTTTTGGCACCAATTTGGTGCAGGAGGTCACTCGTGCATATGTGTATGTGAATCAAATAAGTATTACTGTACATAAATAGGATCTACAAAAATTGACCAGTTTTAATTTGCATTTTGTTGCATAAATAATGTTTCCCTTCCAAGCCAAACAGATCAGTTTTATTTATTAACCAGGAAAAATGTCTGTTTGTAACTGCATTTTGTTGCATAAATATATGTTTTACTTTCAAGCACGGTAGATCAGCTTTATTCGCTATCCAGGAAAAAGTGTGTGGTGTGCCTATAGAAGTTTTCACTTAAACAAAACAAATTAAAAAAAAGGAAGAAGAAGAAAGGATACACTGGTTGAAAGTATGAGATATGTAATAATAAGTGTTTTCCTTAAAAAGACAATCTTGAGCAAATTTATAACTAATATTCTTTTATGAAATTTAATATTACAATTCATAGACAAAAATACAGAATCATACTCATCATGTACTACTACTATCAGAGTGGTTACTAAAGCAAGAAAATATCATTCACATGAAATGCTCTCTTTCTACCTCATGAATCACAAAATATATTAAAAAGAAACAGCTATGGTTTTTATAAGATAGAAAAATACTGTGTTTTCAAGAATAAGAACTAAATTAATATTTTTATTATAAGAAAATATATTCTAGAATGATATATGTTTTGTAAATTCCGCTAAATTCTATACAGAAAATACATTTAGAATGCATATACAATATTTCTTTAATTCAAAGATACTTTTAAATTGAAGGTTCACTTGACAGTGTGGAAGAAAACAGTAGTAAAATCCCTCTTTTATTAGGAAAAAATAATTTACATTAAATACTTAATAACTGTCGGAACCCTCATCTAACATCCTGAAAGTTGGCACTGTTTAGGATCTTAACTTAAAAAAAAAAAAAAAAAAAAAAAAAAAAAAAAAAAAAAAGGGCATTTCCTTCTATTTATAATCTTTAACTCTACGAAAGTAAAGGGAAAAAAAATCATGAAATATGGAAAAGTGAAGAAATTTTTCTCTCATTCTCATCTCTTGTCTTTGTGGCAAGTTCATTTAGACAAGAATTGGGACAGAGTATTATCAACTGATGTGTGCGTCATGTGCTTTAATGTCAAAAGGAAGTATCATAGTACAATAAAAGAAACGCACATCATGGAATTTTTGTAAATTATTATTTTTAAAATAAATTCACCAGAAAATTCTAAAACCAGGAATTGGTTTCATTCCCAGATTGTCAGATAAGGGATATCATTCTGTACGTAAAATAATAAAAAAGCTATTTAAATAGCTTTATAAATTTATTTAAAAAGCTTTAAATACATAAAGCACAATTTACTTGCAAGCAAAGTATGTTCATATCATATACAATTCAATTACAAGATGCATCCATTATGACAATTATTCATGCAAGAAAATCAACTTATCTTTGAAACACATAAAGTCTTCGGAGATGTAAGTCATTGAAATTAAAAAAGAAAAAGTAAACATCACATAATCAAAAAATCCCTTATAGCCATTTATTATACCAAATTGTGTAAAGCCTTACATATAAGAAGCCTTAGAGAAGACATATAAAGTAAAAAAAGTGCCAAAAATAAGTCCCATTACCTAAATTCATCGAAGAAAGTGCCCAAAATATGCCCCATTACCTAAATTCATCCTTCCCAATAACTGTTGTGAGTACTGCTTCTACCTGTTGGTAAACATCCCCTCCTAGTCAAGCAATGACATTGGGATGGAAAGGAAATATTGTCTTTTAGTGCAGTATTTTTCAATAAAACTTTGAAGAGAAGCTTGTTATCGTTTTTTATTTAACTTCAAAACACTATTATGAGATACCTTAAGATTTTTTTTTAGCAAAGTAGCAATAGATTCTAGCATTATTTTTATGCCCAAACTTTCCAGGGGATAAGAGTTTCATCTTTAGGCTAGAATTGGCCAATATGTTTTAAATAATTCTAATCTTAAATTTGTCGCCTGTAAGATGGAAGACCCTACAATCCAATTATCCACTTCTGCTAGACTGGATCTACCCACAAGCAAACCTTTTGTGAAACTCAAACAACTGAGTTATTCTTGTCTTTACTTACTCAGCAGAAAAAATAATTAGTTCTTCCCAATTATGTTACTGGATTTTGTTGGCATGAAGCAGAACTGCTTAAAAATCAATTTTTAGGATATTTTTTGTTCTACTTTAATTTTCACAATTACAGATTTTAATCAGGGAGCTTTACTTTATTTGAGCAATTTGCTTAAAAAACGGTATTATTCAATACTGCCTAAAAGTAATTTTAATATTCTAAATACCAAAGCATAAGTGTCAGTAACATTTCTTGAGTGACATTTGTTATGTCCCAGTTGATATAAGATATATAGGAAAGACAAGACAATAGGAAAATTCAATATTCCACTGGGGTTATATACTTAAGTACAGTAATTCTTAAGCACAGAAAAGACATACCTTAAATCTTGAATCTAGCTTTCAAACAGATACATGGTCATCGTAGTAATTTCACCCCCCCCCCAACCCATGGCTATATAGATTTTAAAAAATATACCAGCATACAGAGGATTTGCCCATTAATTAATTTATCAAAGAATCAAGCACACAGCAGTTTTTATTCGAATAAAGAAGGCACCTCTGTATTTTAAAATTAGGTGGTGGTGGGGGGGGGGGGGGGGGTAGTATTCTGAATACAAGAAAAAAGAACAATTAAAAAGAAATTAAATGTTTTTCGGTTTTATAAAATAATTTTGGCTACAATTAAGATTGATTATCATTGGCATAAGCTTATCAATGGCACATCTTTTACAAAAAGAAGTAATGTAATATGAAACTAATGACAGATCTGTCAATTTTTTTACAATTTTTCAGATATTCAAAAGTATGAACCATCGAATCCAGCAAGATATTAGCACCAAAAATATAAGTAGTATTAACCTATATCATACCCTCATGAAAACAGAATGAACACAGCAATACCAATTTCAGCAGCCATGAAATTAATTTTATGCTCATATTATTCTGCACATAGGGTGTGATGAGAGGTAATATTAGAGTAACATAATGCTGTACAAAATAACTGTATTACAACAATATTTAGCAGTAAAAAGTTACTGAAATTAAAGAGTTCAGAAAACAGTACACAGTTTTTAATGAATTGTCACATTCAAATATTGTACAAAATGGAATTACTGCACAAATATCTTTTTTACTCAAAAGACCATATACTAAATGCACTATGAAGGAGAATGTAATATAAAATAACTATACTAATTTTATATAAATTAATGATTTTTAAAAAATTATTTCAAATAAAAAAAGTATATATCACATAATAAAAACAATTATAGTTTAATTTCAAACAAGCTAACACAATGATGCCAAAAAATAACTGCATTGGCTTCGATTTTTAACTTTTACACATATGAATCTAACAGAACATTGAAATAAAAATTACTGTCAACATATTACAAGTAAGTGCATCATTTACATATAAGTATCACATACACAACATGAACAATAATAATAATAAAGTGAAGCAGTCTAAATAACAGCCAAATTTTCCACATAACAATCCTTTGCTATATATACAACTAACTCAGTGGGCGCAAAAAATAAGATATGATGATCACGGTTTTAGTTCTTTTAAAATACACTGTTACACTTATCTTTTTTATACAAAAGAAGTTTTTCTTATGTAGAATGGTATTTTTACATGCTTTAAAATATTGAATTAATGATATCGAATCAAGCCAAAATTGATATTTTTAGATTAAAAGATTCATGAAATTTAAGAATTTAATTTTAAGTATTATTAAGTAGTATCTATGAAATGTTACAGTTAAGGAGAAAAAAAAGTATAGCCCTATCCGTGTACTTACATAAGATAGAAGGAAAGACATCTAGATTTTAAATTAAATAGTGTTCTGAAATGTAAAAATTTTTTTTAACACATATTTGAAGGACAGTGTATTAGATTGATTTAACCAAAAAAGCTAAGACAAATTTGATATATATATATATACATACATATATATATATATATATATCAAAATATATATATCTTGTTTATTAAAAAGATACCTTAAAAAGTAAAAACACAGAAGGTAGTGAACAGTAATGGTAGTAAAGTAATAAACAAATCAAATGTTTGAATTAAAGTAATGAAAATTTTTTACACAAAACTACTAAACATAACAAAAGTAAAAAAAAAAAAAAAAAAGAGAGAGAGAGAGAAAATTACTTAGAAAAACAAAACAAAAAACACCGGTAACAAAAACAAAGAAAATAACAAGAGACTTTTTTTTTTCAAAAAAATCTTTCAATTAAAGAATTTGGCATCAGAGGTACTTAAAAAAAGAAAATGGCATGCAAAAAATCACCATAAAAATTGAAAAAACAAATTTACATTTAAATCTAAAATTCAAAGCTGAGAGGAATGCAATATCTTACATTACTTTCAATCTTAAATGAAATATTGAATGGAAAGCAAGGGAAACTAAAAATGTACATGTTCATTGGCAAAATGATACATATTTGTTTAGTTTAGAAAATAAAAATTAAAAAATACATATGCATGAAGTCAAACTTTTTTAGTGATTTTTTACAAATTCTTTCTTTTTTTTTTTTTTCTTTATCTCCTTATCAGCTAAGTCATCTTCATTTAAAATGAAGATTCTTTTAACACAGAATACTTAAGAAATTAAATATCACAAATGACATAACCATTTTAAAAAGTTAATTATATAAAAATGACTAAAAGAAACAAAGCTATTAATTTGCTTCAGCATATGCTTCTTCTGCGAGCATATACAGCTTATTTGCAAGTTTACCTTTCATACAAGACATTGCAGCTTCTGCAGCCAGGTTGTATAAATCACCTGAAATTTTAAATAAATAAATAAATAAAAATTACGGGATCGATATGACTACTTTAAATATGAAAAAGTACTACACATTTTTGTAAGTACGCTTAAATAAACACATCAATCTGGATATTTTATAAGGTAAAAAACCTTTAAAAAAACCCATAAATTGTTACTCATACAGTGTTGCACAACATATAAAAACTCACTTATTTTATGCTTTTACTTGTTATTATGGCTTGGTAAATATATATATAAATATATATATAAATATATATATATATATATATATATATATATATATATATATATATATATATATATATATATATATATAATTACATTAAAAAAGTTTACCAAATTCTTAAATTATTCAAGTAAAAAAGAAATTGTTTTCCAAGATCTATATATATATAATTAGTTAAATATACTTATCATAGAAAGAAATATACTGTACATTTTAAATCTAATAATTTCTAGCAAAAACAGATTATTTAATGAGTACCTATCATAAACACACATAGCATCAATAATCATAGCCATCTACACACTCAATCTGCATGACAATGTTATGCAGTGAAGTTATAACTTGTATAAAGTAATATTTCTTGGATGAAATTTATTTTCAAACTTTCAAAAGTTAAAATATTTGTTCTTTTTCTAATACTATGTTAAATGTGTAATTAAAAATCAAACAAATTTACTCAGTGTAATTCTTCTTTTTACAATAAATTAAGCCTTTAGGTCCCGAATTATAAATCAGATATTTGCTCCTCTTCAATAATTATCTTCGTTAATGTCTGAAGATATCCAAAACAACTTATATAATAACGATTTGATTTTTGGATAGACTTTTAAATAAAACTGATTTAATAAACCGGTAGTTAAGAGTCTTTTTTGAAAATATTTTCAAGAAATGGAAACCTCATAATTTTTACAAGAACAATGTATATAAATGCATTGTGATCCTATAATTAACTGTGAAGTGTTTTGTAGTTGCAATTTTTTCCGAAAACATTTTTTAATAAGAGAAAGCTAAATCCATGTAAATGGTTGAGAAAATAACCACATTAAAAAGTATTTAGCTTAGACTGTTTCGCTGTGCTTACTGAATGTGATCCAGCAAAGTATTTTGTATGAAAAGTACCATATATTTTTATTAGTAGACGATTTAAATAAATTTTTGTTGTTGCTTTTTCTTTAATGGGACTTAAAAAGTACCACCGGAGCATAAAGGGTTAAAGTACAACATTAGAAAAACAAAATTTTTCAAGCTCAGCTTTGCAAAAGTGCTTGTGGTTCTGCGAGCTATTATCTGAAACTGCAAATCTTTAGCTATCTATACCAATCAGGTAAAAGTAATTGTATAAAGGGAAGGAAGCAGGGCTCGACAAATGTGGTTGCCACTGGCAACCAAAATATTTTATCTGGCAAGTATATTTTTGCACAGTCTGATCCTTTCAACTTTTATGTGAATGGAATATGGGTAGGGGTTTGTTTTCTTATCATGATTCATGAAATGTATCGCTAGAAGTGGTAAGCTACTCCTGAAATGAGAAAAAATAGTAAAGCTAAACTATAAAAAGTTTTTTTTTATGCAAATAATTCTGAAATTTTTTCATTTATGCTACTTTGGGAAAACAAATATTGCACAAGAAAGATGCACCAATTTCTATTATCTGGTGTACACAAATAAAAATTCAAATCATGCTGCTTTAAAAAATATGGAATGATGCACACACTTTTTTTTTTTCCTGTCTGAAATTAATTGTGAATTAATAGTCAACGTAAATTGTAGTAATTTTTCCCCTATGATCAATACAGCAGATTCTGATAACATAATACTACATTCCAAAAAGTGTTTATTTATGGATTAATATCATGCAATATTCTTTGAGGCACTCAAAAATTTTATTGTTTTGATATATATATTTCTCTTCTAAGGTTTGTTTTATAAGCATTTAAAGTGTCAGTAAAAGTTTTTTAGGAATACTTATTTATAGTTAATTCTGTATTTTGGTTTACACAAAACACAGAAAAGAACGATGTACTTAAAAATTTTCAGTACACAGTGCTACAATTTACAGGCTATTACATAACATTTTAGTAAAATTATAAAGTGGAATATATTGCCTTCTGATTAGAGTCCAGAGCATTAGGTCAGATAACTCTTATTTTCATCTGAACCCGACTTTAATGCGATTTAGTTTGTATTGTACTGTTTATTATTATTATTTTATCAATTGCAAATTGTGTTCACTCTGTTTCAGGTTGACTTTTGCGATTCAGGTTTAGATTTATACTATTTTTCCAAAAGAAAGTCCAGATTATTTTTTGAGATGAAAAAACTATACATTATCATGGAAGTTTTAATCTTTAATTAATAATAATAAAGAAATTTTTAGATGGTTGAATAGTATAACAAAGAGGGGAAAAGGGAAGAATGTAGGTTCATGTTATCTGTAGAAAATTAGTTGTACTTCATTGTTGCCAAGAACTGCAGTGTCAGATCCATAATGAGTTGACAGAGATAAAAGGATACATTTATATTGGGCTGGTTAGTACCTGTGGTGTAGTCGCAAAAAAAAACTCCAGATGGTATACACCAGAGAGTATATGCTATAACTATGGAGGGTATAAGGAGTTATCCAGAAGGTATAAGGCGTATACACTCCACTACATCTCTAGTTAAAACAGCAATAAAGTTTAAGTAAATGGCGCGGACATACAATGAAGTCAAGAAACAAGTCACTGGTGCTGGATTATTTAACAAAGTGTTTCATGAAAGGGTTCATTCCTTAGTTTTTTAGAGAATGTTAATGGAAGGTGCTGGAATGATATATATTTTCTAAAATGTATCCATAACTTTAATACATTGCAACACAGGTAATGAGGTTGATTAATATTAATTTATATGAGGAGATTAATTTTTATGATTCTTACGATTCGTATAGTGATAGCACCAAATGACTCTAGGTAAGCGATATAATTAACAATTCCCTTCAGGGAAATCCAAAGAAAATTTAATATATTAAATATTAAAATTATAATTAATCAATGTGCTGTGTCATTTTTTTCGGAGATCGTTTACCTTCTAAGTCTGTAAATTTCTTTCATATAATAATTTTTTTAGTAAATCATATAGATAAATAGATTATTTATTTTATATTCCCACATCTATAAGAGAAAAATATTAATTAAGAATTAAACCAAAGAAAAGATTACTCATATTCATCTTGATTACATTTTATTATAGTAGAAAATTTACAATAAAAAAAAGCTATTTACATATTGTGGGTTATAAATTTTAATAGTAATGCTGATGCACATCTTTATATATATATTTACCTATTTTAATTTACTATTTAATTAATTTTATAACACGTGAAAATCACCATAGTCTGTAAATTTTTATATGTAATTACTATAACTGATTCACAATGGAAATAATCATAAATTTCTCTACCTGGATTATTGCCCCGGGCAGCATGGAACATTGCAGTAGACGGGTGAAACCCAATAATCATCACAAATAAAATAATCCATTGATTGAAGCACTATTTAATTATACAGGATAACCTTTTTTTTAAGGCCTCATTAGGCTAAATTTCTTTTATATATATATTTTTATGTTATACGATGCAAAAGCAAGGTGTTAATATATTATAAGGACTCCAGCAACATCTTATTTTTTTTTTGCTGCCAACTGCATTGAGGACAAATCTGCAAGTGAAATCTGTCTCTTACATACACAGAAAACAAAATCTCACAATGTCCTGTTCACATTACATATGCAAACATAAAATTATACCATATACCTATAAAATTTGCATAGAGAGTTACCGCCCATCTTTACAGGCGAATATCATTGGACGAAACTGAATTTATGTGTTGCAATCGTATAGGTTGAGTTTTGCTGATCCCAATTATATTTGTTTAACTTATTCCATCTGTGTGGTCCTTTCTGGTCAAGGGTTAGCTGTAAATTTTCGTTGTTATCCCTTCGTGTTGTCCTACACAACTATAAATCGTAATTTCGATGACTTTTGTAGATTTATTAGTATCGTAAATTTTATCTGTACGATACTTTACCAAGACATGCACTTAACCTAGTTCAGGTTCTATTATAGTCATACGAATGTTTCTTTTCATATGCTGCCTTGTAGATAATCATATCTTAGTTCATAGATAAAAGGTTAAAGTTTGTTGGAAAGACATATTCTTTCCATCATCTCCGCCTCCAATATGGAAAAAAAAAATTGCGTGAAACGTGTTTTTTTTTTTTTTTTTTTTTTTTTTTTAACTTGAACCTGCTTCTTCAGCTGGAATATAAAGTATCATGTCATTGCCCAGCACTTTGTGTGCATCCTGTCCTATGTTGTATATGTAGAGTCATTGACACTCACTGAGTATCACAGTGGTTATGCTGCCTTGTAGATAATCATATCTTAGTTCATAGATAAAAGGTTAAAGTTTGTTGGAAAGACATATTCTTTCCATCAGAAGGGTTGCATGAAAAATAAAGGAGAAAATAGAGAAGGTGGAAGGAAGAGGAGAGAATTGCTTTCATTTTTATTCAAGAATCTTATACTATAATGCGAGCAAAATTTGTGTGTGTATGTATGTGTGTGTATATGTATGTGTGTGTGTATGTAAATTTTATCTTAAAAACGGCTCAAATGATTTTGACGAAATTTTGTATTTTATCATTTTCGGGCACGATAAGACCATTGGGCTAGGGCGCATGTCCGAGAAAATTCGATTAGTGGGTCATTTTGGGTCATAATGGGTCAAGGTCACGTTAATTATATCTAAAAAACGGCTCAATCGATTCTAACAAAATTTTATACACAACCGTTTTTCGGCATGAAAAAACTATGGCGCTAGGTCACATGTTCGAGAAATTTCGATTAGTGGGTCATTTTTGGGGTCACTATGGGTCAAGCCATTTTTATCTAAAAAACGGCTCTAATGATTTTGGCTAAATTTTGTATTCTGTCGTTTTTGATTACGAGAAGATCAATGGGCTAAGTCACATATTAGAGAAAATTCGATTAGTGGGTCCTTTTTGGGTCACTGTGGGTCAAGCAAAGTTTATCTAGAAAACAGCTTTAACAATTTTGACGAAATTTTGTATTTTACCACTTTCGGGCACGAGAATACCATTGTGCTAGGTTATGGGCTCGAAAAAATTCGATTAGTGGGTCATTTCAGGTCAAAATGGCTCAAGGTCAAGCTAATTATATCTCAAAAACGGCTCAATCGATTTTGACTAAATTTTATATCCAACCGTTTTTTCGACACGAGAAAACTATTAGGCTAGGTCACATGATCGAGAAATTCCGATTAGTGGGTCATTTTATGGGTCTCTCTGGGTCAAGCTAATGTTATCTAAAAAACGGCTCTAACAATTTTGACTAAATTTTATATCTTGTCGTGTTCGATTACGAGAAGACCAATGGGATAAGTCACATATTAGAGAAAATTCTATTTGTGGGTCATTTTTGGGTCACTGTGGGTCGAGCAAAGTTTATCTAGAAAACGGTTCTAACGATTTTGAAGAAATTTTGTATTTTACCATTTTTATGCACGAGAATATCATTGGGCTAGGTCGCGTGTTCGAGAAAATTTGATTAGACGGTCATTTTTAGTCACAATGGGTCAAGGTCAAGCTAATTATATCTAAAAAAATGGCTCAATTGATTTTGAATAAATTTTATATCCAACCTTGTTTCGGCACGAGAATATTATTAGGCTAGGTCACATGTTTGAGAAATTTCGATTAGTGGGTCATTTTATTGGTCACTATGGGTCAAGCCAATTTTATCTAAAAAATGGCTCTGACGAATTGGACTAAATTTTATATTTTGTCGTTTTCGATTACTAGAAGATCAATGGGTTAACTCACATATTAGAGAAAATTCAATTTGTGGGTCATTTTTGGGTCACTGTGGGTCGAGCAAAGTTTATCTAGAAAACGGCTCTAACGATTTTGAAGAAATTTTGTATTTTACCATTTTCGGGCACAAGAATACCATTGGACTGAAATCGATTAGTGGGTCATTTTGGGTCATATTGGTCAAGATCAAGCTAATTATATCTAAAAAAACGCTCAATCTATTTTGACGAAATTTTATATTTAACCGTTTTTCGGCACGAGAAAACTATTGGGCTAGGTCACATGTTCGAGAAATTTCCATCAGTGAGTCATTTTTGGGTTTCTATGGGCCAAGCTAATTTTATGTAAAAAATGGCTGTAGCGATTTTGAGTAAATTTTGTATTCTGTCGTTTTAGATTACGAGAAGACCAATTGGCTAAGTCACATATTAGAGAAAATTCGATTAGTGCTTCATTTTTGTGTCACAGTGTGTCAAGCAAAGTTTATCTAGAAAACGGCTTTAACGATTTTGACGAAATATTGTATTTTATTGTTTTCCTGCGCTAGAATACCATTGGGCATGTTCAAGAAAATTTGATTAGTGGGTCATTTTGGGTCACAGTGGGTCAATGCTTAGCTAATTTTATCTAAAAAATAGCTCAAACGATTTTGACAAAATTTCTTATTACACTGTTTCCTAGCACGAGAAGACCATTGGGATAAGTCAGATGTTCGATAAATTTAGATTAGTAGGTCATTTTTGGGTTACCGTGAGTCAAGCTAATTTTATCTAAAAAAATGATTTTAGCGATTTTGACTAAATTTTGTATTCTATCATTTTCAGGTTCGAGAAGAGGATTGGTTAGATCGTCTGTTCAAAAAATTTCGGTTAGTGAGTCACTGTGGCTTAAGATCATGCCAATTTTATCTAAACAGCAAGAATTATACAGTGAGAATGTAATATCGAATTGAACACAAGGCAAATTTTGACCGAGCTTAGCTCGGTCATTTATTTGGGATTTAAGAACTTTACATTAGACTGATTTGTATTTTGAACTGATTTTAAAATGTAGCATATAAAGAGTTTTTTTGTCGATTTATATTTTAGAAAATTTTTCTACTGACAAAGGTTTTAAAGATTAAACTGAAACATAGAGATTTAAGTTATTCATATGTTTATTTTACATCTTTTAATTTGGGAATAAATAGTACGTTGGATAGCAACACCTTATTTATTTTGTATCGATATTACAACGTAAAATCCTTAATTATTACTAAGATTTTTAGTTCAAAATAAACTTTCCCCACCTCAGCAAACTGTTGATTCTGATTACATATCATGAACGAGGGAGAATTGTTTATTTTAGCAATGCATATTACATAATAACTCTCGAGTTATTTGGAAAAATGTAATTAGTTTTGATATTGATTTTGTTGGGATTTATTTCATAAGCACGTAAAGTTTTGTTACATGAGCAGCAATAACTTGCCTATAAATTCTATCTGAAACAGCATCTGTTACTCATCTTAGTCACAATGTTAAA